>JBCEWE010000451.1:879906-1479906 GCA_039877035.1 Silurus lanzhouensis
GCATGATTGTCTCAAGAGGTTTTTATAACCCACATGAACTATCTGGGGTGTTTCTGTGAGGAAGTACAGAATCCAGTTGCATAATGGTGCGTTGATATCTAATGAGCTGAGTTTCTGTACCAGGTCTTGTTGAATGACTGTATTAAAGGCAAAGCTAAAATCAATAAAGAGCATCTGCGCATAGCTGTTCTTGTCCTCCAAAAGTGACAAGTGAATCGTTGTTGATACGGCATCATCAGTGGAGCAGTTACGGCGGTATGCAAACTGGAGGGGGTCAAATGTTGCCAGGGTCTGAAAGACGTTTTTTATTGACCAGCCTTTTAAAGCACTTCATCATGATGGTAGCGAGTGCCTTGAGGGCGGTAGTCGTTAAGTGTCGATACAAGGTAATTACAAACGACCATACATGCATCACTCCGGTTCTTATCCCGGTTGGACAGTACATCTAAAACGCTCATATCCCTGTACTGCACGAACAAATTGTAAAATGCCTCAGTTTTAAAAAACCTCCATTTTCACATTCCACATTCATATCCACTCTGGAGAGCGTTTCCAAAAAGCTACTTTCTCGTTGACTGAAAATGCCATCCCAGTGTGGACAGAAGGCCAAAACTGAGGGAACAATTTGTGTTTTCGAACAAAAACGTATTAGTGTGAACATGGCCTAAAAATGGTTTGGAAGTACGTTGTGTGTTCTGCTGGCAGTGACGTTACAAGAGTCTAATCTCTAACAATCTTAAGAAAATATACAAAAACACTATTGCTCATACTATTTGTGTGGGAATGTCAGTTGTTTGTTATTGGTGATGAGACATTTACATTTATGGCACTTAGCAGATGCTCTCATCCAGAGCGACTTACAATTAGCTCATTCATACAACTGAGCAGTTGAGGGTTAAGGTCATTACTCAAGGGCCCATCAGTGGCAGCTTGGTGGTGCTGGAAACCAACATATACTTACCTTCTTATTAATATAGTGGACAGTACCTCCACCTGTCATGCAGAAGACCAGGGTTCGAGTCCCTGACAGGGAGACTCCCTTTTGGGAAGGGGGTAGCTTAGTGGTTAAGGCTCTGTGGTTCAATCCCCAGTATCGCCAATGTACCACTCTTGGGCCCTAAGCAAGGCCCTCAGCGCTCCCAGAGTGCTGTAACTTTGCTAACCCTGCATTCTGACCCCAGCTTCCTAACAGCCTTGCTGAGATATGTGAAGAAATAATTTCACTGTGCTGTAAAGTACAATTATAAAGCTTCTTTCTTTCTGGGATTTAAACTCACAACCTTCTGATTAGAAGTCCAACATCTTAAACACTGAGCTGCCCCTTTCCCAAAGTTGTTGTTTAGCCTAACCATTTAAAGCACTTCATGCAATCATATTAGTATCATTGCCATGAAATGCACAAGTTTGGTGTTTGAATTAGTGTCATTACAAAATAAATAACAAAATGTAATATTTGTTTCAGCATCCTCTCATGACATCCTTAGTGCATCGTCATATACAATAGAACCATGTTGGAATTATATACTACATTCGTTTTGGATGAGGAAAATTTTAATTTATTCCTGACAGTTTGAAATTTTGGGCATTTTGGATATCTCCATTTAGAGACTTGGTGCAGCCATTGCTCATTTGCAATCAATTATTCAGGAGCTGTGACTCTACAACATGGAGACTAATATTTTACAGTCCAGCAGCCAACCAACCTTCTCACCCCTTATTAGCAGAGCACAAAGAAGCTACTGTATGGCTAGTAGTGTGCAACACATTTCTCCTAAATTCAGCAGAGGTTTGGGAATCCTGTGCCGATTGTCACCCTGTTGGAAGTCATTCTTTCAGCCAGAATTCAGTTGCTCAGATTCCAAGCTGCATGATTGGCCTTTTCCGATGCCTTTTTCTTGGAAATAAGGCAACATAGATGGAAGTTCACTGGCCACTCAATTATGTGGAATGAATCCCTTCGGTGCACCATTGAAATTCAAGACTGTAAGCCAAAGATCGGCATAAAAAAGGGAAAAAAGAAAAAGGACTATTTCCATGGTGATCGAGATCTCTATGTGTCTAAAGCTATATGCTTGTACAAACAAAAGCAATTTCGATGTGCTTTCAGGAGGAAAATGTTACAATTTAGCATACATCATTAAGAACCCATTTGCTTACTGTAATGTCTAGAGATCACAGCTAGCTAACGTCTGTGTTTGTTTGGAAGGCATGGGAGCAGCAGAAAAGTACAACATAACAGCTCGAGACAATATCTCTGCTGACAACGTACCTGGCCCAGCTTTTAAAACATTATGATTCCTGGAAACCGACATTGCAGAGCATTAAAGCACCATTACATCACCTGTGTTCCTTAAGCTACATAGTAAGCAGGTGGTTAATGGTCCCGATCCTTGATGTCGTTTTTGCAGTGCTGTAAAACTCCCCTAAATGTCTGTATTGAATTTCAGCGACAGAACTAAGGCGAGGCGATACCGTTTCACCACGCAAGCTCGTTCAGACTTCCTTCTGCGATCCTAGATACAGATAATAAGGCTCGTCATTAGATTATAAACACTGACTTGGGTTGCGGAGTGATTCCGATTAGCGACAAACGCTTTACACTGCGCAACCTGAAAATCTAATTAGCGCCGCTGAATAAAGAGTTTGACAGGAGCTCAGAAGCATGGTTAAGCATGCTGTGCCTATCTTCTCTCTTAATTTAGCTTCTTTTATTCTGGTCTAAAGCTTGTTGATTCTCGTACGATTCATGTTTTTGAGTCGAACAGCTTCAGGGCTTCAGGCGGTGGGTCATGGTGAAGTCTTTCATGGTTTGTGTGGTTCTCTTTATTTCCACCAACAGCAGAACATTAAAAGAACTTCATAGGAAACACAAACCGTTTCTGTACGAGGTGATGTCAAACATTTTCGAACTCTGTTTACAAGAAAGTACTTTATTCATCTACTTTTACACACTAACACCTTCCGTGACTCGTGCTGGATCTCTGCAATGTGTCAAAACTGCGATCTTTGAGATTCACCTTCGGGAAGAGGGTGAAGTCAAATCTGTCAGGCACGGAAATGAGACGAAAAACAACGAAAAACTTGCGTATGAGGAGAGCTCGGTCACGTGGTCAGAATAGCCCCAGTTGCACAGCTCCCGATGTCTTTTGGCCCACTGATTTATGAAAGGCGGTGCTCCCTGTGACTATGCATGCAGCCTTGTGGTGCCATCTGTTGTCGTGTTACTAAATTAGTCTCGAAACGTTTTGATATCCCGCGTACATGTACAATTATTACAATAATTATTTTCCAATTATAATTGCTTTAATTTCAAATACAGTCCATGCAACAAGTGCTTTGAATGAAACCCATTTATAACGTTTAATAAACCACTAACCAAACGTGTTCTAGACAGGAATGAAATAAAGCTAGGGAGTAAACCATGGTGTCCGTATTCCAATAAATACATTTCAATAAACAAAATATAACAAAAGGTGATAAGCACTCGGTTTGTGCGATATGATCATCTCTGTACAATATTACACTGCCACAATATCCACACTCCCGCAATCCAGTAGGGTTTTCACACATCCGCTGTAAATGTGCTGCAGATATCTAATCGGTCAATCCTACGGCAGCAGAGCAATGCATAACATCATGCAAATATGGGTCAAGAGCTTCGGTTATTTTTCACATCAAACATCAAAATGTGGGAAAAGTTTGAGCTCTGTGAATTTATCCATCGCATGGTTTCAGGTACCAGGTGGGCTGGTTTGAGTATTTCATAAACTGCTGATCTCTTGGGATTTTTTTTTTTTTACAAACAACCATCTCTAGAGAGAGAAAAAGGAGAAAGTGTGTATGTGTGTTGTGCCATACATTTATATATATGGAATAGTGTATTAAAAACATCTGTACCAGGTATGGGTTAGAAATCCCAAGGAGAATTGAGTTGTCAGCACTACATCCTTTGGGACTTCCAGAGTTCCAGACAAACATGAAGCTGCTGGCTAACCAACCACATATACAGTAGTGCCAGTTGAAAAAGAGCAGAAGATGGCAGCTGTGATAGATGTGGCAACCCCAGCTCCCAAAAAAGACACAAAAGTACCAGGAGGCTGCAGGAACTACTGGAACAGATGTGGAAGGTGAAGTTCAAATGGGTCCCAGTAGTAACATAAGCATTAAATTAAGCATTAAACCCCTGGACTGGGAAAGTGGCAGCAGAGATCTGAGGTCTTTGTCCAGAAAATGGGCATTTTAATAGTAAGATTCATCTGCATAAAAGTTAACAATGTGATGCATCTTTTATTTATGTAATTATTATTGGATGGGCTTTACTTTTATTATTTAGAAATTGACCAGTAATTTGTGACCAATATTAGATACCTATATCGATTTCTTGTTGCTAAATCGGTTCTCGAGTGCGTTCTCTCAGCACCGCTGCTGCTACGTGAATATGACGTATCACAACATTATGGAGACCTGAGAGTGACATAGAATACAGATTAACATGGCAGAGGTAGAGCTGCATCTTCCTGGAAACAATACAGGAAAAGAACATCTGGTTTTATTTCTTTTTTTTTTTTTTTACTACAGAAGGTGTTTCAATAAATTGATGATTTGCTGTCTGTCCTAAGCAAGAGCTTTGTTTGCAATTTGGAGGTGACATATATAAAGCTCAAGGTCAGGAAAGGAATGTGAAAAAGAGAGAGAGAACAGGGGGTAGGTGGAAAGGCAATAACATAACTTTAATAAGAGTGAAAAAAATTGAGAGAGGCGGTACAACATATCCTTTTAGTGCTTAAACATTAGATAGCTTGAGTTTGGTTGCTAGCCAAAAAGGTCCAATTGTGAAAAGACTGGCAAAGTGCTGCATTAGCAGTCAGCTTACGGTTCAGCGTCGTTCTTTAAGAGCCGCTCCTATTAATCTCATTTTTTCCTGCTGTACTATTGAGACAGACATGTCCCTGACGGGCCATCAACAATTAATTCAACCGTCCAACAGAAGTGCTTATGCAACAGTAACGTGCACTGATCTTCTGAAATGACTTTGTAAACACTTTTTCGTATACTGTAGTCAAGTCAAGTAGGATTTATTTTCATTTCAACCATATACTCTGCAGTACACAGTGAAACTAAACAACGTTTCCCCAGGACCATGGTGCTACAGCAAACAATATAAATTAACTAAAGGAACACAAACTACACATAACACTAAACTAACAACAAGTGCACAACACAAGGAAAAAAAAAGGCAAGTACAGTAGAGAAGTTTACACTTGTATCACTTGCAGCTCATAAATATAGTCACGCCATTTATTTCAAACTTCTTCTTCTTCTTTCGGCTTCTCCCATTAGGGGGCGCCACAGCGGATCATCCATCTCCATACCCCCCTGTCCTCTACATCTGCCTCTTTCAACCAAACCATCTGCATGTCTTCCCTCACCACATCCATAAACCTCCTCCTTGGTCTTCCTCTTTTCCTGCTTCCTGGTGGCTCCATCCTCAGAATCCTCCTACCCATATACCCCATGTCCCATGTTTTTGTCCATAAATATACACTCAATTATTTCCAATAGTACGCTCTCTTCATTTCACAACATTTATATTGTACTTACTATCCAAAAAGATTTCAGCCGTCACATAACGTGTTGCAGAGGTTGAAATGATCTGCCTTGGGCTTTCACAAATAAACAATTTTAGCGTAAAAAACATGAATGAAGCTGTCGCTTTAACCAATCAGATTGCGAGTTGCTGGCACTGAGGCCATCTAGCAGGTGCTTAGTAACTTTGGCCTTTTTACCTCCTAGGATTGGATAATCGGAGAGCGCACTGGTCAAAGCTCGCAACCTGCATCTGTAGCAAACTGCACAAGCTGAAATATATTCGTGTGGATTTAATAATTTTTTTTTATTTACTCCACATTGATTGACAGTGAATAAGAAATTGAGTTGGTCATAGATGCATTTACAAGGACGTTTTTCAAGACGGACTTTTCAAGGATACACGAGGAAAGGTCGAACAAAACAGCTCAAAACAGTTGTTCAGCTTTGTCATGTTTTTTCTGTAGCATTTGCACGAAAACAACAAATTGCCTTTGTTTATAATCCTTAAAAAAGCGTAATGCAAAAAAAAAAAAAAAGCATATAAATGCAGGGAAAAAACCCGGGATCGTTTTCTGAGGTAATTATCGAGGCTTCTGCTAGAGATGATGTATGCGAGAGGTGCAGTTGTGGCTCCAGTGAAAGGAGACGTGTTGAATTGTGTTTATTCTCACTGTATGTGATTCCTGTCTGTGATGCAGCGCTCTGTTCTACTGCGTTACTTTATAATATTGAGGGTTTTTATAGCCTAAAGTGGATACAATTGCCTTTATGCATTTATTTTATTCCATGTGCAGTACTGCATGAAGAAAATTCTCATCACGGGTTACGTAACGAATTACTGACAAGTATTATACAGTGATCACTGGGAAATCATTGTGGTATATGAGGAAATACACAATCCAGCCAATGTTGTTATATAAAAATAAAGCATTCTGTGCCACATAACACTCCTGAGCATGAATTATTCTCGTATAACACAGTCTGCCGTGTGTTATTCTTTACCTAACATATACAAGCCATGACAACGTCCTTCCAAACACGCTGTCCAGGCCTGCTGGTGCTCCAGTTGTTAAACAAACGCAGAAAGAAAAACGCAGAACACCACTCCGGTCTCTTCGGCTTCTCATTATTCCAGTGATGGATTCTGGGAACTGACTTGTCTCTCCACACCAGGCTTAAGCAAATACACAGAGTACTGAGCTACATAGAACACACTGTTTCCCTCCTTTTTTTCCGTTTCCCCCTCTCTAACGTATAACGAGCTTCCGATGGAAGAAAGGGAAAAAAAAACAGCTTTGGGGTGAAAGGAAATGTATTTTCCAATTTATTTTAGCACTTAAAAACCCCCGAGACATCATGAATACCAAACACTGGTTGGTTCCTTGACGACAAACACACTGAAGGGGGGGGGGGTAAACAGAATAAGAAAAAAAGAAAGAAATCCATCGATGGAAAAATAGGAAAAAAATGTAAACAACCGAGTAAACTTTGAGACGCTGGGAAGGAGTCAGATATGGATGAGTGGGAAGCTTTTATTCCGGAGCAGAGACACAATGAGAGGACGAGAGAAGATTATTAAAGTCTGATCAAAGCAGCGTTTGTTTTGAGAGTGTATCTGTCTCAGAAGAGCTGCTAAGAATGCTGCCTCTCTTTCTTAGGGCTTGTGATGCTTCAACCGGCACAATGAGTGATAGAGAGAGAGAAAGAGAGAGAAGAAAGAAAAGAGACAGAGTTTGCTTTTGATGCTTCAAAGCACTGCATGCTGAGAAACTCCACATCTTGTTTTGCGCATGAGAGGTTTGTTTGTTTGTTTGCATGTTTTATTTATCTCGCCACAATGAGCTGAGATCAGATTTGCTCGAGTAAGTGCCATGGAACTTATCCAGACTACAATCAAAGAAAAACTCTTACAGAGATGAACTAATAAAAGAGATATGTATATAAATATTTAGCTTTCAATAGAAATCTAAATGATATGGTGGTCAGCAGGGCTGCAAGCTCAGTCTTGCATAGTAAATCATACATTAATACAGTATCAGTCGTCTAGCTTCGAAGGCACGTCGCCAACATGGACACTCGACCGCTAAACACATGGCGGGTTCACAAATTGCTTGGGCTGTGCAGTAATAGATGTGTGGAAAACAGGCTTCTGTATCGCAGCACTGGTAAAACCCCTTGCTCATTTAACTAGGAGATTCTTAGAGTAGAAGTCCTTGAGCGACCTGCTAGAGACCCCTGAGCTGCACCCCAGGTCTTCTCATCCTACATCAGTACCTGACTTTACTAATGACTTCTTGGGTAAATGAACACGAATCTCCACAAAAACACTTCAAATTCTAGTGGAACATCTTCCCAGAAGAGGGGAGGTTATTAAAAAACAGCTGGGGACTAAATTTAGAAGGGAATGTTCAAAAGCACATACTAATCTTGCGAACAAGTGTCTTTTGCTTTAATGGATTTTAATTCTAATAACATTATCCTCTGCAGCAGAGGTAGCTCTCAGTCTTAGTATATTGGGAGGGTCCTCATAAAAGCCTGCTTCATCAAAGCGTTTGATGGTAAATGTCCTTGCGGATACATTAAAGATTTTTCAAATTGACTAACCTTCAATTCTTTTCATCTTGACTTAACTAAGTGTTTCTTGCCACAATATGGATTTGTACACTAGTTGTAGTAACACTAATAGAGCTATTGACCCTGTACTCAGCCTTTCCTCTGTACAAGACAACTGATAATCTAAAGCACATTAGAAAGGCAAGAAATGTCATAAATGACTCTTGACGAGGCTTTCCAGGTGACTACCTTATGAATCTGATGAGAGAAGACCATACGTTTGCCAAGCTGTCTTGAAAAAAAAACTAAATAGAGCTAATTTGAGAAAATTTTAAATATAAAACATATTCTGGGTTGTTCGACCGAACGATGTGATGCATCGATTTAAAAAAAAAAACACAATTCATTTATACGTAATTATAAGTAGCAACACAATACTTTTATTATTAAAAAAAATTACCAATCATTTGTGACCAATATTCGATATGTAGGTCAATTTTACGACGTATCACAATGCTACGGAAACCGAGGCGTGTCCTGAAAGTCACATAAAATACAGATTAACATGGCATTGGTAGAGTTGCATCTTCCGAATTGATGATTTGCTGTTTGTCTGGAACAAAGAAAAAAAAGAACTACCTGTACCATTTTGAATTGTTTAGCATCATATTTTTTTCATGCATCGTACTGTATCTGTTTCATGTGTATATTTAATGTATCATATTTTCTATGCCTCAAGATGCAAATCACATTGGCCTCAGTTAATGTAAATGCACATTCCTTATATATATATATATATATATATATATATATATATATATATATATATATATATATATATATATATATATATATATACATACACACACACATACACACACAACCAGAGATGCTTAAGATCATTTTCAGCCTCCAGCCATGTCATGCCTGCTTTTATTTCCTCATGCCTGTACATTTGTAACAAGCTATTTTCCGGATCTTGTTGTGCTTTGTGCATTGCGAGTACACTCCAAGATTCAAAGCCTGGGATCACAGCTCCACACCTCACTGCATACACGCAGGTGAAACCATCTGTGTTGGTATGTTTGTCCTGACCAGTGCTTAACCCAGAAAGTGTTGTCCTGCAGAGCTTCAAAACATTAGGTGACATGAGGGGTTGGATTCCTTTGCTTAATCCACTGGAGGAGTAGAGAGGTCAGATGGACGACCCATTCGGTAATACTGCAAGTCGTCCTGCAAGCGTGCGCCTTGTCAAAGCTGCAAGTTTTTGTTCTGGGGGTGACAGTGATTGGATGTTTTTTTTCTCACCTGCTGTCCACTGAGGCCTGGTTTGTTTTCCACTGTGTCAGTCTTTTTAGGCTGAAGTCCAGACTGATGCAGGCTTCCTACAGCTCAATCTCACTCCAGCCCACTGGCCTTTTCTGTGTCAGGCCTGAGAGCCTGCAGCGTGTGGTGGAAAACTAATACGAACCTCTCTATACGAAAGGTCGACTATTTCATTTTAAATTTCTAAGGATTTTCAATCAACTAATATTCCACCATTATATTGCAAATAATTTTAATGACTCCCTGGTCATGGGACACTCGGTCTAGTGACCTGAAAATTGCAGGGACTTTTAGAGGCAAGATGCTAAAATGTAAACTCAGTGTGATAATTACAACATCCCACCCTGTGCATAGTGTTAAATATTACAGGAAGCACAATGGTCAAGTGATAACAATTTGTTAGATCTGCTTTTGTGAGAGACTAATTGCTCAACAAACATTATATGTCATACAGTTATTAAAAGAATAATAAAAAAAACCCTCATCATTAGCTTTCAAACACCACCCAAGGTGGTGGAAACCGGGCACTTTAGCTGACTTTGGAGCTCTATCTCATCTAGAGTTGTTTCTCCAAATTTTGGGGAGAATTTATACAGTTATTTATTTACTGCAAAGATAAAGTGAACATCTGTTAATAAGGTTTATACTTTTTCGAATTTAGCTAGTTTTATCCAGACAAAAACACACATTACTTTGTATTGTCTATTAAACAAACATTCAAAAAGATGTATTTTCGATCAGAATCTTTTTGTAATTCAAATTTTGTTTAAAATATTCTGATATATATGAATCTGGGATTGCGAATTGAAATGTGGCCCGGAGTGTGGCATAATATTCCTAATTTGGAGACATGGCACGGATTAAACCACAGAAAACAGCAAAGCATTCCATGGCTTATCCATAGTCATAAAACCAGGGATATGGATGTAGGAAGCACAGCTTATCAAAGACAAAAATGCACAATAAAGAATAGGTGCCTAAATAAATAACAAACATAAAAAAAAGCATCTAAAATAAGGATTTTAGCATCCTAAAGAAAGGATCTGCATGATCATAGTTCCATTTCTTTAGGATATGCATTAAAATTACTGCAAAAACATCAGTATTATCGTTATCATCCTCATTTTTATCTTCATTGAGCATTGGTCTGGATAGCAGATGATCTGAGGTCTATCCCGGGAACACCAGGTGGGAGGCCTGACCCTCACAGAACCCTATGTGCACACACACACACACAAACCCACACACACTATTTTATTACTAGGGGATAATTAAAATGCACTTCTAGTGTGGGTTTTGTGTTGGAAAGTGGGAACCCACATAGACACAAATAAAACAGGAAGTCCTTCTGCTCAGATGGTCACGAGTTCAAATCCCAGCACCGCCAACCTGCCACTGCTGGGTTTTTGAGATATCTGAGATAAATCTCGCCCTGGATAACGGCGTCTGCCAAATGCAGTAAATGTACCAAAAGAACCAACGCACCATTTCTCTTTTCTATAAATGTACAGCCTACAACAAAAGGATGCGATATTATTTCGAACCCAAATAGGATCTCTCTGTCAGACCGAATTGTCTGGATAGCGATAACATACCATGCTCAATTATTCATTAGAAATCATTTATAATAAAAGCCCTCGCAAGTCTACTGTTGTTTGGTTTCACTTCTGCCTCTGCCAGGTCCCGTTCTGGGTCTGTTTCTCTAATTGTGTGTGCCTGTCCCTTGTTTTCCACTGATTAGTTTGTGTAACCTTATTTGTTGTTCATGTTTCATTAAACCCTGGTGTTTTTCATGTTCAATTCCAGGGCATGTTCTTTCTCCATCTTCTTGGTAGGCAATTATAGATGATCTGTGTGGTACCTTGTCAGCTTGCATTCTGCATTTCGGGTAAAGGCTTACAGCGCACACGTATTATAATAAAGATGAAACGACGTACCGAGCCTGCGCTAGGTTACACGTTACGCGCAATGCCGAGCGTCCGTGTTCATATTCATTAAGGTGGGGGATTGATCTGGTGATGGAAAGAGAACCTGAAAATCATACTTGAGTAAAGGTATAGATATCTTACAGCAAACCTTCCACCATTACATGTTAAAATTCACCAATTCCAATATGACTTAAGTAAAAGTCTTTGAGTGTCTGATTTGAACAGTACCTGAGTATTTGACTCTTATTGAACGCAGGCTCAAAGATGCACAAGTCATAAGACACGTGTTAGTGAAAAACCCAAAACAGATGATTTGTGAGGTTTTGTTTTCTAAAATTAAATTGTACACCTTAACACTGCATTCACCATCAAAAAAGTGTTAAAATAACCTTTCAAAAAAGGATCTTTAATTAAGAAATTAATCATTTCACAAAGTAAAAGAAAGATTAGTATTCAGTGGAAAAATAAAATGTAAGTAAATATTTTACATAAATAATAGAAATAAAAAAAAAATTGAGCTGACTGTGATTTGATGCATCTCTCTGTCTCAAAAAAGAGCAATATTTTAAATTTTCAACAAAAGCTGGTTCTCAATGTTTTTTTATTTATTCGTGCTCATTTTGGACTAAAAATGAGGCCAGCGGAGCTAAAAAGTCCCTCCCAGGCAGCAGATGTGTTTCGGGGAGTCTTAATGACGTCTTTAACAGAGGTGCAAAATGTAATTGATAACGTTCTTGTGTAATTAAAATATAGTGGAGCAAAAATTACATTTATCGAATCATAAATGTAGTTGAGTAGAGAGTAAAAAGTACAGTAACAAAGTACACACCCCAGGTGATGTTGCTTCAGTAATGAAAAAGAAAACTGCCTTAACAGATGACGCACCCGTCATATACACACATATTTAGGAAAGTGGTAGCTCAGTGGATATGATGTTGAACTTAAACAAGGCCCTTAACCCTCCATTGCTCAGCGGTATAACTGGTATCGCTCTGGAGAAGGGTGATTACAAATGCCTTGAATGTAAAAATAAAGAAACCTCACCTTAAAATTCCATAAATTTCAGTCCTAAGACCTTCAGACCATTGCCGTATATGAGGTGGTATCAAAAAGTTTTGAGACTTGCTCTGTTTACACACTATCACCTTCAAAACAGTTCCCTTGCACAGCAATACAGTGCTCCCAGCGTTCCTGCCACTACTGGAAGGTGTCCTGGAAGTCTTCTTTTCTAAGCTTTTTTGCGCTGAATCTCTACAACAGTGTGAAAACGGTGACCTTTGATCTGGATTTTTATATCCAGGAAGTCCACAGAAGCCAAATCCGGTGCAGAATAGAGAGTCCATGTGGCTTCTTCTCCGACGATCATCATGCATTAGTAACTGAATGTTTTTTGACATTTTTTAGAGTTGAAGGGCTTCCTGATATCTCGTCGTCTTCCAGTGACGGTCTTCTGCTCTTGCAGCGTGGTTTCTACTCAAAACACCTCGAAAGTAATGAAATCGCAGACGTGGTAAAACGTGGTCAGAATAGCACGTTACACCGTTAGTCTCTACATTTTTTAAAACCACTTCGTACAAGTAATGGAGAGCAAGTCAAAGCGTCTACCAAATAAGCAAGTTTACAGTACCAGTGGTATTCTCTTCACGATAAATACCTCTGTCTGGAAATCAAAGGTTGTGTGTATGCATGAGCTGAGCACCATTACCCCTGGGAAAATGTCATTTGTCAGATGGGTGCTGATCCCTTGCTAATCTGATGTTGACCTCGTCCACCGCCATGACCGACTGCACATACAACGAGGGGCTCTGCGGCTAGTCAGATTACAAAAAAATGCATTCTAACAAGGTTAAAAAAAAAAGATTTTGATTAACACATCAACCAGGGCAGCCATTAATTACAAATCAGTGTAGTACTATTTTTTTTCTCTCTCAAAGATTTGATTGGCATGAACTCACTGCCTACATGCTCAATGTAATGTTAGAAAATGTATGCCTGACATGCTTAATAACCATAATTCTGGCTTTGAGTTTGCATAACATTTGCAGAAATGCAAGTCACGTACGGCGGCAGTCTGGCTCTTGTTTTCCTCAGCACCCCTTCAGCTTCCCCTCATCATTATTGTCATTTGTGTGTAGGCTGGGTTTTGCAAATTCTTGCTCATAATAATACACTGGTTCAATATTGTCTTCTCCGTGCATGTGCGTTCTCGTTCTCAGGCATGGCTACCCAACAGGATGCAACGAGACCACTGTTTTTGTCACAACAAATGCATGAATATGAGCAGATACATTAAAAGAGCAAAAATATTGGGACGCCTGACTTTTCCAGCTGTGTTGGAATCTTCCCTGAACTGTTAGCACAAAGTTGGAGACACACAATTATACAGGATGTATTCAAATGCTGCGCTAAATTTTCACTTTACTCGAACTGCAAGGCCCAAACCTGTTCCACAAAGTGCACAAAGCCAGCTCCATGAATATATAGATTCCATGGGATGGAGTAGAAGATCTCCTGCTATAGAGGTCTGACCATCAAGCCTATTGAACACCTTTGGGATGAATGTGAACACTGACTGCACCCCAGGCCTCCTCCCATTCTCACCTACATCAGTACCTGACTTTACTCACACCCTTGTGGCTGAATTAGCACTGGTGGTCTAGTGGTTAGGATGTGGTGCTCTCACCGCTGCGGCCCGGGTTCGAATCCCGGTCAGGGAACCAACCCCAGACACTCTTAGTGCCGGTCCGAACCCCGGATAAATGGGGAAAGTTGCGTTAGGAAGGGCATCCAGCATAAAAACATGTGCCAAATCAAACATGCGGATGATCCCTAATGGGAGAAGAACACACTTCAAAATCTAGCGGAACATCTTTCCAGAAGAGTGGAGAATTATAACAGCAAATGGGACTAAATGTGGAATGGAATGTTTATAAAACAAACACTTGTTCATATAGTGTATTTTATGGTATTCTTAGATACCAAATGCTACTTATAATGAATCTCTCAGAGATGTCATGGAACTAGCTCTGCTGAGATCTTACTGTTTTAAACAGTGGCTATAAAAAGCACGTGCATGTTTATGGTTTTAGGCAACCGGGCTCAACTTTATAAGGTTTGCTAGCAAAACTAATCTATTTCTGTAAAACTGCTTTGCTAAAAGCTCTAAACACAAATTATACAGAGTTTGTTTTGCAATAGAGAAAAGCAGGTCTTGTTCCAGCAGTGTGTAAATTGTTTACTTTCATTGTGTCAGTATTCCTTCGTCAAGAAAAACAAAGATAATATTGCTAGCATTTGTTGCAATGTTTTTCTTTTTTTTTGCTAATATGTGCCGCAAGCTAACTCCTCGTACTGAGTTTCGTGTTTTGATGTTTTCTTAGCTAGCTTGTATTGCAAGGAAGATGGTGTAGTTTTTGTATATTTCCACCTTTGGATATTTTTATAGAACTCAATTCGCAGTCTGGTTTACTTTGATTAAAATTAAATGCCAATATCATCATACAATTAGCATGTCAGTGGTGAATGAAGTACATCAAACCGTGTAGTTGAGTTAAAGTAGTGATACACAAGATAAAATTTGACTCCAGTAAACTTTCACTTAAGAAAAAGTACAAAAGTATTTGCCTTCAAATGTACTTAAGTATCCAAACTGCTATGATTTATTATGGCTATAAGGTTCCTATTTTTTTATCAACTCAGTTTATGTGAAAAGACTCGAATGTGACTCTCAGCACACTGATTTATTAATAGAATGATATTAATGAGTCAAACACTGATTTCTATTAAAATTATCATGAGCCCAAAACCTTCTTTTCAACTACTTAAAAAAAAAATTTAATAAATCACACAATTAAGGTCACGGGTGTTGTGGCGAGTTCGAGTCTGGAGTTTCTACCATCATTTATTCCTCTCTAAATGTTCTGCTATCAACTGAATGTTGGTGCTAAGTAGATAATGTCAAAATAATCTGCATTGTCACTTTCTTTGTTTTTATTTTTTTGCACTGCTTATCCACTATGCATTTTTGCACCATCCCAAAATCTATGCAAAATCAATATACTGTACTGCTATGTCATTAAACTGTAATTATAATTTTATACACATATGCACAGAGATGACAGTTAAATAACTAACAAACAAGCAACTTTGTCGACAGCTGTGTATCCTATTGTGCCAGGAAACACTAAACAAAGTGTATTCCTACATGCTGGCCAGGTATTATATTAGAAAATATTATTTCCTCTCATATCTCTTTTTTTTTGCTGGTTGAAGAAGGAAAGGAAAAAAAAAAAAAGGTCTTGTAGGAAATGCAGCCAATTCATCACTGTGACACACTTATTGTCCAGCTCATGAGACACACACGGCTCTTTCTCATATAATAAATGTTTACTATATTTCTCCTTTAATGAATGCCTCAGGCTATCGAAGTTAATGCCATTGTGTGTGCTGACAAGAGGAGCCAAGGGACGCACTTCATCTGGAGATGAAAGACCTTCATTTTTTGCTCACAAACAAAACAATTAGATTAAAGGTGAATTTAAAAGAACCGGCTGTTACCCTCGTTCGCCCGTGTCGCGTCGCATGTTCGCACCTGAGACCTTGGATATTAAAACAGAACGTTGCTCGACATTCATAACCGCGAGTCTCAGATCGAACCGCCACACGAAAAACAACTGAAGACTATCAGATCTTGCTGAAATGGCATTTACAATCTACGTGACTAAACGCGGTAGGGTCGTTTTTGTTTGCTTCGATTGTCTCAGGCGTTTCAGAATAGAAGCTGCCATTAACAAGCGATATGATCAGTCTGAGCATTATGATTTGTCGAAGTACAGTTATGCTTCTCACGAAAATCTACGTCTACTGTATATATTTACGGAAAGAAACATGCTATATTGCAGCGCTGTGCCATTTCTGACTTATTGCTGTTTAAGCTCTGTCCTGAAGACTGAATATAAAACTGGTACAATGTGACAGGTCATGCTGCATCTGTGGGAAAATACTGGACTGATCTGAGTTCAAGTGAAATTATTGGAATGGAATGGAATGGAATGGAACGAAGGGAAGGAAGGAAGGAAGGAAGAAAGAAAGGAAGGAAGGAAGGAAGGAAGGAAGGAAGGAAGGAAGGAAGGAAGCAAGAAAGCAAGTACAGGATTAGAAATGAGTTTATGAGAGGGACAGCGCATGTAGGATGTTTTGGAGTCAAGGTGAGGGAGGAGAGATTGAGATGGTTTGGACATGTGCAGAGGAGGGACATGGGGTATATCAGTAGGAGAATGCTGAGGATGGAGCCACCAGGAAGGAGGAAAAGAGGAAGACCAAGGAGGAGGTTTATGGATGTGGTAAGCAAAGACATGCAGGTAGTTGGGTTGAAAGAGGCAGATGTAGAGGACAGGGGGGTATGGAGACGGATGATCCGCTGTGGCGCCCCCTAATGGGAGAAGCCAAAACAAGAAGGAGAATAAGCAAGTAGGTTATGCAAAAAAAAAAGGAAGAAAGAAAGAAAGAATGAAAAAAAGAAAAAAAGAAAGAAAAAAAGAAAAAAAAGAAAGAAAGAAAGAAAGAAAGAAAGAAAGAAAGTAGGAAGGAAAGAAAGAAAGAAAGAAAGAAAGAAAGAAAGAAAGAAAGAAAGAAAGAAAGAAAAAAAGAATTAAGTAAGTAAGTAAGCAAATAAGTAATTAAGTTAAGCAAGCAAGCAAGCAAGAAAAAAAGAGGAAGAAAGAATTAAGTAAGTAAGTAAAAAAAAAATGAAAGAAAAGGAAAACTACATTAAATGTTACATCCTGATACAAAGTTACCATCACAGGATCTGTTAAAGGTAAGGTTTTCTTTGCTATGTAAACACATTTTTCTTTAAAGTATTTTCTTTCTTGTAGGACTTGTTATATACCTACTTTAAGGTTTGTTTTTCACAGTCTGTACATGTATAATGGACTCTTGCTTTCAACAGGTGATTTAGTATAATGGGGAAATGATGTTTTTGAGCAGATTTAAAGTTTTGGAAAGGGTTCAATCCTTGACCTTAACATTTAATACAACAATACATAAATAAAACATTCATTTCAGGCATTTTTTTACTCTCCATGACATTTCAGACATTTTTACTCTCGTTTGGAACAACAGCACAAATGTACAAGGTAGGCAGCACTCAGCCATGGCCTCCTCTTTAATAACAGACTGGAGGAAACGAACACTGCACGCAGGCCTTTTGCCATTTTGATTAATGAGAGCTCCTGCTGCTTGGCCTTTGGATAACTATGCCCTCTCTTCAGCCTGGACAGTCATGTTCAAGGTTATTGTTCTCCTTCTGAATAACCAGGTTAAAATGCACACTAATATTTTTTATTAATTAAAAAAAAAAAGATTTTTCCACTTCTGATCTTTTCATATTATTTCTGTGCAGCTCATGAAGTCAGAAAGATACGATCAGATTATCAGACAGCAATCTCCAGATCTTTACTATTGCTTACAGAGTACACACACTGCACTTGCTCATTATTAAGAACATTGTGTTCGTATTTTTCCTCGACATATAGTTTGCTCATGTTTCATGTTAATTATTCCAGGACATAAAAATGTCTAGCATTTGGAACCTTCTTGAATTCCAGCCATTAAAAATGTTTCCATTGATGCATAACATAGTTTCACTTCATGACAGACAGACAGAAGCATACAGTCTAAAACTGCAAAAACTATTTTAGAAATGTGATGAATACAATAAACAAATAAATACATTCAAACAAACAATGAGGACAAAAAATCCTGAGGCACTTGATTTTTCCAGCCATATGTTCTTCCCCAAAGTGTTTCCACAAAGTTGGAGCCACACACTTGTATAGAATGTCATTGGAGGTAGTAGCATTAAATATTCCCTTCACTTGAACTAAGAGAACCTGATCAACCATGACAATGCCCTTGTGTACAAAGTCAGTTCCATGAAGACATGCTTTTGGGTAGTAGTCGAAGATCTTCTGCTATAGGGCTGTGAAAAACCCTATTGAACACCTTTGGGTTGAATGTGAACGCCGACTGCATCCCAGGCCTCCTCACCTCACCTACATCACTACCTGACTTTACTTGTGGCTGAATGCGCACAAATCTCCACAAACACACTCCAAAATCTAGTGGAACATCTTCCCCATTTTTCCCATGAAATTCAATGCTCAAAAAGCACACAATCTTATGGTATCAACTGTATAAACTTTAGTTTAAGTTCATTTTTATAGTTCTTCTCACAATGGACATTGTCTCAAAGCAGCTTCACACAACTTGTGAATTATGTGCGACGTACAAAAATGCTTTGAGTCTCTAACAATGAATAAATCTACATTGCTACGATAGATCATTAAAAATAAATCAAACTACAACTCTTGATTTTTCACAAAGCAAATTCGGAAAATTGCTAATTTAAGTGTTTCAGGAAGAGGTAGGTCTTCAACAGTCGCATGAAGATAGTCAGGGACTCCGCTGTAGGACATAGGGAAAGTTCATTTCACCACCTCGGTGCCAAAACAGAGAAGAGCCTTGAAGTATACTAACCTCTCATTCTGAGAGAAGGTGGTACCAGTTGAGCAGTGCTGGAGGATTTTAGACAGCTTGGTGTGATAATGTCTCTGAGGTAATAAGGTGCTGGTCCATTTTTGGTCTTGTAGGCATCAGTGTTTTAAATATGATCTGTGCAGCTACTGGAAGCCAGGGAGCGTAGCAGTGGGGTGGTGTGGGAGAACTTGGGCAGATTGAACACAAGTCATGCAGCTGCGTTTTGGATCATATGCAGTGGACGAATAGCGTTCAGAGAAAGACCTGCCAGCAGAGAGTTGCAGTAGTCCAGTCTTGGAATGACAAGAGACTGACAAGCACCTGGGCAGCCTGTGTGGACAGAAATGACCAAATCCTTCGGATGTTGTAGAGAAGAAATCGACAAGAACGAGGCACATTAGCAACATGTGAGGAGAAGAACAGATGATTGTCTATAGTTACCCCAATGTTGCGAGCAGCGGCTGAAGGGGAGAGCAGAGAGTCATGAAGAGTTATTCGGAGATCTTTACCTGGAGATGAGTGTTTGCCATGAGAATTCAGCAATTCCACTTTAATATAGTAGAGCTAGTAATCAGCATTATCATCAGCAAACATGACAAACACAATTTTCACAAATATAAGTTGATTGAAATGATGAAAGCTCATTAGATGAATATAGAAAAGACGACAGGAAACCAATTTCACCAACACAAAATGTACAAATGTTAATGTACAAGTTCACTGATGAGGTATGATGAGGTATGAGGCCTCTTAAGGATCGGTTTCCATTCCCAGAGGAAGAAGATACCAAACGTTTGACCATACTGTGTCTGAACTTTCAATGACTTGATATTAGTACTTCATTTATATACTCATTCTTTGTTGTGGTTATAACGTAAATGTGTGGTTATATAAATAAACTTTTGCTGATACAATATCGCTACACCAAAAAACATCTAGAAAAAAAACCTCATCCCAGAATCCCTATTCTAGAAATCAGGATGAAAGTGATGCCTTCAAGTGACGACAAATGAATATGGCTGGTCACAGCACTTCCTACCTTTAAATGATTTATCCTCTATAAACAAGAGTGTGCTTTAGATCCAAGACAACATATAATAATTTCCATTATGTTTCTGGTATTTGGCAGACACCCATATTCCCGACACCTACATTCATCTCATTTTTATTTCAATTATTTTTTTATTACTTATTGGTTAGGGGCCTTGCTCAAGGGCCCGGAATTAACAGTTGGAAACTGACATTTGAATTCTCAACTTTCCAATGAGACATCAGTCATCACAGTCAGTTAGCTGGCTGTTTTCAAGAAATGCACAACACCTGTGCTATGGATTTGTTTGGAATTTATAGACATTTTTAGCAATGAAATAGAGCAAAAGCGTTCGTGTTTGAAGTCACTTCATATTAACTTCTTGTTTATTGATTGTATAAAAATCAATATAGCGTTTGCAATCATGCTCATATTCCTAAAAAAACGGCTCTCTTGCTCATGATATTGCACAGTTATATAAAATGTTGTTAAATAAATCAAATAAAAAATCTTATACAAGCACTTTTCCAGTCATATCTCGAATTTCATGGTGATCTGTACTCATTTTGACAGCTTTTTTGACACAATCCCCTGTTCCTTTTTGACCAGGGTCAACCGGAACATATAGAATTGAATGAGAAAATAAATTACTGATTGCATTCGAAGCAAGGAGTTTTACCGCTATTAATATTAATGATGTTAATATAAAAAATTATAAATCAGAAAATGCACCAGCAAGTTATAAATATCCATTGAAATAAGTCTGACACCGAGACAAAACCAAGTCTAAATGCGTCTGAGACCGAGACAAGACAGAGACCTTTAAAAACAGGTATTGAGACCAGTCTCAACTACTACAAAACTACTGCTCTTCTCTGTGCAGCTGGGAATGGTTCCACATCAACATCCTAAAGATCCATGAATTTACTATACAACTCAAGAACGTTGAAGATGCATATGGGCTGGAATTAATATCATCAGTCTACAACAATGGCTCAGGATCACAGGTTGAAAGAACTGTTCCGCATTTAAGCACCAATCACTGAACAGCAAACCTCAATATTGATGGAACTGTAATGAATGGACATTCGGTACCACCCAGATGAGGATGGGTTGCCTTTTTGAGGCTGGTTCCTCTCAAGGTATCTTCTACCATTTTAGGGAGATTTCAAGGATAAACTTATAAGGAACAATCTTATGGGCACTCAACTTTAATATTACAACATTATAACCTTTTTTATGTCTGTAAAGCTGTTTTAGGATGGTGTCCATTGTTAAAAATGCTCTACAAATACATATAAATTAAACTAAACTTCACCTGATAGGATTAAATATTTTATATTCCAGTATACTATATAGTAGTGAAAAAAAGCAGTCATTTTGTTGTTTTTTTAACTTGTACAAAATCATTTGGTCCGTCTGCTGTGAACAAGTTCACTCATGTGATTAAGGACATGTTTAATAAGGAATTCAAATGGAATCGAATGATTTCCCACAGTAGAGCCTGTATTATGATTGATATTCTCCTGCTGGCTTTCCTTTATGAAATCGTTAACGTGAACTTCGATTCGCCAGACCGTTCAAAACCCGAACTGATCGATAGTAGTAGCCTACAGTCTAAAGCCAAAATGTCACTGCTATGGATTTGAGAAACAGTCAAGCTCATATGTAAGCTTTAAATGATGCACCACTGTCGGTATATCAATTTATTGGGATGAAGGACGTCTTGCTCTTTCTGAAGGATTAATAACAGGAGCTGTAGATCAGTTCACTGCTGGAGGGCTCATTTCCTGTTCTTAATCTAATGCCATCATTACCAGCGGTTTCAGATCAGCACATTTTAAATTTAATCTTTTACACGGAGGTAAAAAAAAATGGTCCCATGAGACTTAAGGATAAAGATGAACACTGACACTCCTTTTTGCCGTGTCTTGATCTTTGAATTTGAAACCAAGAGAGCTGACTGAGTGAAGAAAACGGACACACTGATCCACTGAATCTATTCGCATGTCGATGCATAGCTAAAGATACGATACATTAAAGAAGCTACTGATGCATTTCACAGCCACTACGAGGCAGTGCGATCCGATTACGATTCCATTCAACACAATGCGATTCAGTGCAAGATGATGCAATTTAATATGGTTCAGATAAAACCTTAATTTACTTAAGTGCATTCTGACTTCTAACACATCGCCCTTCCACAAAAAGAAATAAATCAAACCCAGACATTTTTTTTACTATTCTGTGTGCAGGAAGATGCAGCTCTACCTCTGCCATGTTAATCTGTATTCTATGTGACTCTAAGGATACGCCTCGCCCTCCGTAGCGTTGTGATGCGTCGTATTCACGTGGCAGCAGCGGTGCGGAGAAATCGATCTACATATCAAATATTGGTCACAAATAATTGTCACTTTCTAAATAATAAAAGTAAAGCCCATCTACAAATAATTATATGTAAATCAATAGGTTTTTAACAATGCTAGTATCGAATGCGCTGTGAAATAAACAGGAGCTAATACGTGAACGCTCTACCCGTACTCGTAGCCCATGTCGAGCTGTACGTGCCGTGCATCACAATACCGCTGTGGTGACAAGATATGAGTTCTTTTTAATTCAGGCATATTTTTTAAGTTGGTGAAGAGCTACGGCACGCTAAGGCCAATTAGATACGATGTCAAAGCGCAGATACAAACTCGTCCAATTTAAGAAACAAATTCATTTCCGAGGGCACTTGCTGGAGTGGAGAGCACTCAGCAGCTCCGTTGATAGCTGATTAAGTATTAGCACGAGGCGAGCGAGACACACTGGATTTATTACCCACGCCTTTGAGCTCCTCTGTTTAGTGGAAGCATTTTTAAAGTAAATGACTCCGGGCTCAGGAGACCTTCTCGCTGAATCCAAACATTAGAAATAACAACTGGCTCCACACCACAGAGCAGAGAAGCTACCGTACGAAAGGAGAGAAAAATATCGGCGGAATGGAAATGAGGAAGATGAATCTGGGTCACACACTTTCAGGAACAGTGTTCAGCAGAGACGACGCAGGGCCTTCGTTACAAGTTCCTTCGATTCACACTGGGACGTCAATCAGCCACCGAAGTCTAAATGATACACTAAAGCTATGTGGGTGCTTCATTTCTAAATTCTTACTCGGATTACAAAAAAATCCGCAACTTTGTCTTTTGAAAAAACATCAGGCATTGCAATATATTGTAGTTCACTGTCAGGAATGGTTTACATGAATTCAGGGAGGCGAGAGCTTAGTGGTTAAAGCATTGGACATATGTCATGAGTTTAAATAGCAGCCACACCAAGCTGCCACTCCTGGGCCCCTGAGCAAGGCCCTTAATCCTATAGCTGCTCATTTCTATAAATGAGACAATTAGATCTCAATGCTATGAATGTAAATGAATTTGCAATATCTAAAAAAAGTCTTTGCAAAAATGATACATTTTGCAATTTGGGATCTTCCCAAATTAACTACCGCGTAAATCTAAGTCTCTGAGGGTTTCATCCAGGTTCTCCGGTTTCCTCCCACCTCCCATAAACGTTCACTTAGAGGGAAAAACGATCCTCTATAATCCGAGTGGGTTTTCTTTGGCTGCGAGTCATCCTCCAACACGGTTTCTAGTTACATTAAAAAAGATAAAAGTATAGAACACTGTCCCACTATTAAGCCTGACTAAAATGGATAATTACATACTGGATGAATATGAGAATGAAAGTGAAAAGGGATGGATACTGAAATCCCGTGGCAGGAGATTGAGGCCAGCAGGGCCTTTTCTTCTGGCCTAAACTCTTTCAGAATCGCTAACTTTGGTTTTAACATATTTTTGTAACAAACACAGTTGTGAGAAAATGAAGGAACCCAATAATGTAGAATAACAAGCATAGAAAGGACTTTGGTGCCATGGGTTTTAATCATGATCTTGATCAACAGGCATGTATTTCTTCAAGTGAATAACGCTTGGGTGCTCTAGCAATCCGCCACCATGTGTACGATTTATCCTCACTTTGGAATTAAACGTGTACACTTTCCCATGTGTGTGGGTTAAGTTTCTTACACATTTTTCATTTTAAAATTCCAGACTAAAATATGCAAATTTCCCTAAAGATTTTTAAGACCCTATTTAACATCTGAAATAATCATTTTAAATTAAAAAAATGTGCTATGTTACAATCTCTTATGTTTGTCAGAGTCAGAATCTCTGATGTTTGCTGTTATTTTACCAAATTATTGCTGGCAGGTTGTAGCTACAGTAGTTTCCAAAACAGTGCAGTGTTATTTATGAATGTAATTTTCAAACCTCAAACCTTCAATCCTACAGCAACAGAAGGACTGTTCATGTGCAATTCACCAAGAAACTACAAAACAGAACTAAAGACCATTAACAGCCTTCACTGGCTTCCAGTAGCTGCACGTATCAGATTCAAAACACTGATGCTTGCCTACAAGGCCAAAAATGGACCAGCGCCATCTTACCTCAGTGACCTCATCACATCTTGCTCTGCACCACGCTGTCTGAGATCCTCCAGCACTGCTCGACTGGTACCACCTTCTCTCAGAATGAGAGGTAAGTACACTTCAAGGCTCTTCTCTGTTCTGGCACCGAGGTGGTGGAATGAACTTCCCATAGATGTCCGTACAGACCTTCCCCTAGAGTCCCTGACTATCTTCAAGCGACGACTGAAGACCTACCTCTTCCTGAAACACTTAAATTAGCACTTTCCAAGTTTGTAGAATTCTAGGGTTATATTTATATTAAGTTTGTAATCAGGTGTACCAGTGTAGATTTATTCATTGCTAGAGACTCAAAGCACTTTTGTACGTCGCTCTGAATAAGGGCGTCTGCTAAATGCCGCAAATGTAAATGTAAACAAAAACACCTCTTGGCCATGTCCACACTGAAACGTTCTCGTGTGAAAATGCATATTTTTCTCTCTGTTTTGAACTTCTGTCCACACTGCGACACTAGTCTAGTCACCGAGAACGTAGCGTTTTTGAAAATGTTTTCCAGTTTTAGTTGCGAAGTGTCAAAGAGTCAGAAATTCAATGAACGGCAGGCGAAAAGGATGAGGATCGGAGCGTTTCACATTTTGCTCATTCACAGTACAGCAACGTGAGCGTTTGTAGACGTTTCATTGTGGATGAGCAACTTTTGGGAAACGACTAAAAAGGAAAGAGTGAACGCAAAGAGTTTTTAGACGGAAACAGCGTTTTTAAATGTATCCGGATTAGTGGAGACGTAGGCTTTGTTTTATACAAATATTTTGACAAATTCAGAATTTTATATTTTAGAAAAAAACCAGTGCAATAGTGTTCTTGTTTCAACCCAGATACTAATCCGGACCAGGAAATGACTAAAATCCAATCCCATAGTTTGTTATACTTTTCCAAAATGTGTAGGACCCCTAAAAGTTGTTTAGCTTGAGGACTCATTAAACCAGATTTAAGACTTGCATTTATTTGCATATTTGTACGGCAAACTCAAGTAGATCAACACTGTAATATATTTGAGACACCTTATTCCTTCTGTAAGTGTTTTTTCTACAGACATTCGATCACTTGCTTTATTTGATTGACTGGAGAAAGAAGTGTCCAGATGTCATAGTTTTGTTCTTAACACTGGATTTTAGCCGTCTAGCTCTGTACTGTCATCCTCAGAAAAGTAATCAGTAAAGTTCTGGGATCATACACCTCTGTAATGATGTCAGTTTGTGGCTATATATATATATATATATATATGAATTTTACTGATTACATAACAAATGTCATGTCGGATCTCAGCAGTTTTTCATCTCTTAGGTATTTCTGACCTCTGTCTATTTTTTACCTTCTATTCGGAAGTCTGTTTGATCTAATTTCAGAGCCACAGCACCGGGTCATGACAACAAAACCAATAAAAAACTTTCTTCACGTAACAGTAACTAGATTCCATGTGATACTCTGCCATATGTGCACTGTAGCACAGACAACAGTAGATCATCCAGCGGATTTAGACACAAAAATGTCAGTTACAACTCGAATGCTAGGATGTATGAACAGCTTGGCTAAACCTTGAATTCAGCCTAGTGCTGAATTCAATTACTCACTCAGAAAGTGGAAAAGTTAATCAGTCCGACTGTGTCCATGAATGAAAGTGTGTCCTTTGGGTTTGTACTCAAAGGGTGGAAACAGCAAGTATTTTTTTTCTAAAGGTTTTACAACGATATGATCAAGCTATTAGACGGTCCACGTGGTCCGCTTTGCTATCGGCTTTGCCATTTTCCCATGATCTCTTCTTGCTTTACATGTAATATAAAAAAGCAGGATGTAAGGATCAGTATCAGACAGGTAGAACTGGATCTAGGACCAAACTAGAAAAGACAAGACTAAACAAAAAGGATTACCATAAACTGGGGTCTAAAACTAAAACAGGAAGTGACAGTGACAAAGTAAGCTACATAGTCACACTCACAGTCCCTGGAGATGATCATAAATAGGAGGTTTAAATCCTTCTGTATTTTGCTTGCTCATTGTATTGTCAATTAGTCACACACAGAAATAGCTGATTCATCAACCTGGATGTAAACGGATTCATTCAGCGTTTACACAAGGAACGTGTCATTCTACAAAGATTCGGATCAAACCTTTGAATCTGACACATGGTCCTGACTGTGTGTGAAAGCTTGCATATGATCAGTGCATGCATTAGCGCAAATTATAAAAGTCTCCATATGAAAAAAAACCCCAGAAAAAAACGCGCATTCTTATGCTAGTTGGCAAGGTCAAGGAGCAAGAGTACTATTCAGAACCAGTAAAGTAAGCGAGCCAGGATGAACCCGTAAATAACGTCACGTAAAATAATTCAACCATGGCTGTAGAAATGGCGCTGCATTAACTGAGGCTGGTTTGTCTGCGCAGGGCAGCAAATGCCTCACTGGTTGAAGATTTAGCGCTCACTTATAATCATTACAAATTGGTTTTATTAGTTATTTTAAATTTTTTTTTTAAAGCAAGACAAAATAACTTCCACCTTACCTGCCAGCCTTAACCCTGACCGTCTGTTTGCTCCCAACAACCTCAAAACACAACCTCAATATAACAATCTCAATATACAACCTCCATAAAACAACCATCAGGGAAGTAACAACCTCAATTGAAAAGCATCAATACCCAACCTCAATATACATCCCCAATATACAGCCTTAATTAAACAGCATCAATATACAACCCCAAAACAGTGTAAAGTAATGGAGAGTGTGTTAGAGAAGTGAAGAAAAGAGTGCAGGCAGGGTGAAGTGGGTGGAGAAGAGTGATAGCAGGAGTGATTTGTGATAGAAAAGTATCTGTGAGAGTGAAAGGAAAAGTTTATAGGACTGTTGTGAGACCTGAGATGTTGTATGGTTTAGAGACAGTGGCACTGAGTAAAAGACAGGAGGTGGAGCTGGAGGTAGCAGAGCTGAAGATGTTGAGGTTTTCGTTGGGAGTGACGACGATTGACAGGATTAGAAATTAGTTTATGAGAGGGACAGCGCATGTAGGATGTTTTGGAGACAGGGTGAGGGAGGAGAGATTGAGATGGTTTGGACATGTGCAGAGGAGGTACATGGGGTATATCAGTAGCAGAATACGTATGAGGATGGAACCACCAGGAAGGAGGAAAAGAGGAAGACCAGGGAGGAGGTTCATGGATGTGGTGAGGATAGACATGCAGGTAGTTAGGGTAAAAGAGGCAGATGTAGAGGACAGGGGGGTATGGAGATGGACGATCTTATGTGGCGCCCCCTAATGGGAGAAGCCGAAAGAAGAAGAATATACAACCTTGACGTGCACACTACACATCTTGCGTATTTTTGCACACCTACTGGAATATGTACATTCTACTGGTGTCCTGCGTCTTCCATATTTTTATAAAAATACCTCATGCTAATGTCATTATATGTAAATATTAATATATTGAATTAATACATTTATTCTGCACATGCTTGTAAATAATAATAACTTTCTTAAGCCTCATTAATACTTTCTCATTTCTTTCTGTTCTCTTATTGTTTAATGTTGAATATTTGCTGTAGTTTGCCTGTAGCCTCACTTAAGAATGTACAAACCGTCAGACATCTGTACATATGACAAATAAAACCTGAAACGTGAAACCACAACCTCAATACACAACTTCATTTAAACCCCCTCAAAAGAGAATCGCAATATACAACCCCATTGCACATCCTCAATATACAACCTTCATAAAACAATCTCAAAACACATAACTTCTATAGGCAACTTCCATAAAACCACCCCAATAAAGCAACCTCAATACCTCAATAACCAATTTCAATACACAACCTCAGTAATCATCTTCGATAACACAACCTCAATAAAGAATCTCAATACACAACCTTAATACAATTTTGCGTTTGTGCATTTTGCGATAAATACAGGCGTAAACTGTAAACGGCGTGTAAATAAACGCTGATGAAAAGACGCACGCTTATGTGGATCTGAGGGGGGAAACTGCTGGAGGCTCGTCTCAGTTTAATAATTCAGACGTGATGCGGCAAAACTAAACCCGGCTTCAAGTTCCTGAAGCCTCTGAGGCACATGTGAAGCACATGGATCGAAGCTTTCACTTTCTGCTCCTCTAATTCGAGCTCTCCATACGATGAGAGTAAAAATGTGAGGGTTTTTTCGTCAGCCGGATAATTCTCATTAGGCACCAGATGAAGAGTCAGAGCAAATCAGAGCCAGATAGAGGAAAAGAGAGAGAGAGAGAGAGAGAGAGAGAGAGAGAGAGAGAGAGAGAGAGAGAGAGAAAGAGAGAACTGTCAATCACATAGCCAACACACAGGGGGTCGTGTCACTGCACAGTGCCAGCTGTAGCAGCCTCTGCTCTGAATGTCAACGATTGAAATCTCGACGTCGGCGAAAGAGCTGCAAAATGAAGCTATTCTTCCAAAAGAAAGAAAGAAAGAAATAGAAATGTGTACGTGTTCTTATTGCCAATATACTGTTCTGTTCCGCTGGGTTTTAGTTTTACAAGTATTCACTTAGCAGGCGTTCTCAGTGACTTACAAGACGCCCAAGCGGCAGATGGTACAAGGGTACAAGCGCACAAACAGGCCCACAAGCTAAATCCAATCGAGACTCTCAAACTTGTTTATGTTTAATTGTAAGTTGGAACAGCAATTACACAGAATAGTGCAAAACTTACAAATAGTATACACACACCCCAGTACCATAAGTATGTGGACACCCACATCACCCAACGTTCAAAGCAGACAATTGTAAAGAATGCCTTTGTACAGAGTATGCATGCTGGACTGCAGCTTTTGGCGCACACACTGTGGGATTGATCTGTACGAACACAATCCCCATGTCACATTGTGGGATCTCAGACGTCATAATGTCAGACCCTAGATCAGACTCTGATAGTAGTAGTCTCTGGTGGTTGGTTCATTTTGTTCTTGACGTTCCTTGATAATTAAAAAGGTCACAAACACTTCTTTTCCATGCATCCCTCAATAAGTTTCTCTTCTTGATGTACCGATTCGCTCAGACGTTTTCCTTTAGGTGTTTTGAAGTTGTTGCGCAAATCACGTCATCAGGTTCGGTGCTCCTATCGCTTCTTAGTTTGACGGTAGTCGTATGGGAAGTCGAGCTGCAGGAAAGAGTCTAAGAAAAACTTCTGCCCACATTTTATTAGAGGAAAAAAATTATCGCAACAGTCATTAATTAGCAGTCGGTGAGCACGTCAAACCAGAGATCAAAGACTACAGATTTGTGCCTAGGATTAGAGGAATCTTCTAGAAAATTTTTTTAATTATTTGTCTCAAATGACCAAATTGTAGCCAAAATAACTGGTTTAAGAGACTCAAATCTGTTCCAGCATGACAATGATGCAGTGTGTTGAGGTTGGAGTGAAAAAACTTAAACGTCCTGCACAAAACCTTGATGTCCTCAACCTCAATGAACTTCTGAGGAACATCAAATGGACCTCCACAGACTACATTAATGCATGAATTCAGTAATGTACCCAAATAATCACCAATCCTCACAACCCTGAATACCACCATAGTGCTTCTTACATATAACAGAAAACGGAATAAACCTGAAATGAGAAATTCCACAGGCATGATGGCGTCTGGAAATACAGTCGTCAATCTCACTTTATCCCGTTTTTCAATTCGGCACATTTTGTTTTGTGAATGAGCCCAATTTCAGTTCATAGGTTTCCGCTTATTTATTGGTTGTAGTGTCCTCTGACTTAAAAAAAAAAAAAAAAAAGCGTGGAGTTGATGACCTCACCAGATTTAGCCAATGAAAAAAAAAATGCAGTGACTTGAATCTTTAACTCCGCCCCTTTCATTTTTAAGCCATAACACATTTTAACCAATAAACAAGCAGAGAAACTACGCACAGGCTACGCTACGCTACGCTACGCTACAGTGCTGTACTGTACAGTACTCAGTATAAATGATATTTCTACAAATTTACACAAAATTCATCTCGCTATATTCTTGCAAATGTTTTCTGTATGTGTTTAAAGAATGTGGGAAGATGATTTATGGCCTAAACAATAAAAAAATTTAAGAAAAAAGCTTTTTTGGGGTGGTGTCTATTTATCGCTGTCGGTTTTGGCGCGTAACTACCGCCACAGACGGGGGACGATTGTATAATGAATTCATATATTCATGAGAACCTGGTAGATGACCTAGTGATGAATGTATGAATGAATGAGACTGTGACATGCAGAGGCTTTATTAGTCCATTTCCGGTCACAGGAGGACAAAATCCTCACTCGTCTATCTACCTACTCCATTATAAGACATAGCAGTCTGATCAAGAAGTCAAACAGGATCAACCATCTCGAAAACAATGCAGGATTTTTGCAGCAACAACAACCATCACCAACTTTCTCACAAGTTTACCCCTGTGGATTCTGGGCAATTCACACCTCCAGACCCTAATGTCAAAGCAATCTCACAACGCCACAGAGAAGCTCCTCTCATGGTGCCGTCATCTCTAATGAAGCTGTTTGGATAAAAAAAATTGATTCTGGTCTCCAAAACTATTTAACGATACTTAGTTCCTTATTTAATCAAGTGCTTTAATTATAGGGTGCTGATTTTTTTTTTTAACTCATAGTTGTGGTAGATGAATAGACTCAATATTCTAACAATCAAACCCCCTCATTCACCAGCCAGAAAGAAAAAAAAATAAACTGCCATCTGTTAGTTTTGTTCAATATGACAATATTATCATCGTTCTTAAAAGCATTTATAATCGTAATTCAGAGTATTGTAATATTACTTTTTACATTTTCTTTACACAATTTATATTTAAAAAAAGCATTTTTATACAAATAAAAAATAAACTAAAAACAAAACAAAAGTTTTACATTCTACAAATAATATATTTATAGAATATAAATTAAAAACAAGACAAAAATTCATTTAACATTTGTTTTACATATAAATATATTTAGATAAATATATAAAAAACACCATTTTTATTTATAAAAATAATTTCAACAAATTGTTTTATATTCTACAAATATGAATTTTTGTAATATTTAAAAAAGTATATTTCAACTGAAACAAGACAAAAAAATATTTGTATTTTTCAAATACATTTTTGTTAAATTATAAAAATAGCATGTTTATTTATAAAAAAATATTATTTAAACTAAAAACAAGGCAAATTAAATACATTTTACATTCTACAAATATTTATTATTTGTTATATTTAAAAATAGCACTTTTATTTATAAAAAAATATAATTTAAACCACAAAAAGTTTTTTTCCATACTACAAATGACAAATTATTTTATATTATTATATTATATATCAATTGTTACTCATTTAAATTATTATTCTTTTATGACCACAATAATAATTAATATTTTAAATATGTTTCTATTCTTCTTTGGTGTTTGTAATCAAGCAGTATTTTTACGTTCTGCAGTTCACTATTTATGATGGGTCTATTTTTGTTTGTCTGTACCTGTTACACTCCTACACAAATTTCTAACAGCATCTGTGATATTTGATTTCTTTTATTTTCTTTCATGTATTTAATTTCTTTTATATTTCTCCTTCTTTGCCAGTACCCTTTTTTTAAATCTCAAAGAGGTCTTCTAGTGTTAAATTCAGGTTTCGTACACTATTTCTACATCCCTTTTTACTAATTAACACAGACGACATAAGAACTTTTTTCGGAATCAGAAACTCGCAGGTTTGCTGAAACACTAAATATGCAAAATAAAGTCCAGCATGAAGCTCAAATCTCCTCAAAACGCCTCTGCTTACTGCAAGCAGTCACCTCGTTCATGTCTGCATTATCGTATGTTTGGTGTTACTTTATTGTATCACGTATGCATGGTGGAATGCTACAATTTGTCTGGTCCTCTGATTGGAGGACACGTCTATGAGCATGGATAGGAAAGTAGTTCCGGCTGGAACATGAACAATGGCAGGTGGTAGCTTAGTGGTTATGTCAAAAGACTTGGGTTCTGAAGGTTGTGAGTTCAAATCCCAGCCACACCATGCTGTCACTCCTGGGCCCCTGAGCAAGACCTTTAACCCCATAGCTGCCAAATGGTGTTTTTGTTAATGTAGTTGTTTGTATAGCTTGTACACAGGGACTCATAAGCTGTACGTGCAATCAATAAACCTTTTTTTAATGGTTTGACAGAAAGTGGCAGAAATTCATATTATGGCACAACGTGCTATGTTTAATTTACTAATGAACACCGAAATGAGACGCTTTATAACTAGATTTAATGCGTCTCATTTCGGTGTTTATTAAGTAAATTAAACATAGCACCTTGTGCCATAATATGAAATCATAATGCACTTCAGCCTTCTGCAGAAACTTGTTAATGAACTAAATCCATGGACGATCTTCACCAGAACTACAGCATGAGTTGTAAAGCTGCAAGGATCAAAACAAGCAGCAGGTTTTTAGATTATGTACTTAAACTGGCTAAACCATGACGTGAACAGCAGCCACAAAATAATATTCATCCAGTGGAGAGCCATTAGGGCTAAAATGTCTTACGCTTTAACGTATTTTTGTACATGAATTTCCTTACGTGTGCTGCTGCTGCATCGCCAAGTATAAGATTCCGTTTAAGTTTCTATCCAATCAGATTACAGCAGGAAAAAAAAAGACGTGGGCTTTTGTTGGATTCAAATCCATGTTGCTTACAGCTACGATTTGGTCACTCCGAGGCCACCCAGGCGTCCAAACACGTCTTTATTTTCACATCCTTTAATCAGATGGTCTGAGAGCACACTAGCCAGAGCTCGCAACCAGCATCTGCAGCAAACTGCACGAGAACAAATCTGTTCATGTGGATTTTAAAGCTGTTTTTTTTTGGTTGCAGATGCACTTACAAGGACATTTACAGGACGGATTTTCCAAGATAAGCTGGACGTCGTGAGGAAAGGTCGGCTAAACACAACAGTTTAGCTTTTTTGTGAACCGTTTATACTTTTGCATTTGCTTTTCTGCAGAATTTGCACAGAAACACACATTTAGGTTTCATTTCAAATCCCCAGGAAAACTTTAATGCACAAAATAAATGCACAAAAACCCGGGGGTCATTTTATAAGGTCAATATGGATGATTCTGGTAGAGATGATGTATGCAGACAGTGCAGCTGTGGCTACAGTGAAAGGAGACTCTTTAAATTGTGTTCATTGGGTTTCTTTTCTGTCTGGGATGCAGAAGTCTGTTATACTGCATTTCTCTACAACATAGATGGTTTCTATAGTCGTGGCATCGATGGTATTAAGAGGTACTTGGATTTAGGTGGGACACCACTGAAGGTCCAGGTGTGAAATGCATGGCCCACCAATCTATTCCTCTAAACTCTTCCACTGAAATCCAGACAGATGTAGCTGTCGGTATTTGTCACACGTCTGTTAACAAACAGGATTCAAATCCAATCTTACTCTTAATGCGGCAATTAAAACTCCTATCGCAAACTCCCTGAAAGTGTGGGAGAGAGGAGACTGTACCTCAGGACGACATTAAAACAATTTTCATTACCACCAGATTTGACAATTAGCATGCAAAGGGTGTTAATAAGGCTGAAATATGGCACTCTTTCACAGCCCCGAGTCGAGCGTTTTTCACCGGTGTACACCTTAACGAGTCTCTTTAGAGGACTTCGGGGTCAAGGCGAGTCAAATCGCTCTCAAAGGAAAAAAAAAAAGACATTAGTCATGAGCAGGGGATAAATTAATTTCCAAATACAAAGGTGAACTGGATCAAATGGTCATTGATCGACGGCAAAAAAAAGAATATTTATTAAATCCATGGGGAAATTCACGCCTTAAATGAACTCTACGTATCGAAGCGGGATTTTTTGTAGCGGTGTACAGCTATGCGTTCTGGATCGTCAATATGCGGCTCAGCTGAAGCTAAATGGCTAATCAGATTTTATCTTCTCTGACCGCAGAGATCTGCCGACTCGTTAAAAAATGGTTTGAAGCGGCTTCCCATGCGTCTGTCAGGTCAAATAAAGGTAAACTTGGCAGATGCGTCAGGCTGAGGTCCTCTATTAATCTTTACAGTCATGTGTAATTAGTATCAGCTGCATGAGTGGCCAAGTTGCCATAAATAACCAGAATGTAGAAGAGCGAGAGGGAAGAAAGGTCTGGTCTTCTGGAGTCGTCTAACAACCATCAATAAAAAAAGAAAGAGCGTCCGCTGTGCCAGAATCGCATATAAATCTATATGCTAATGCTATAAGCCTGTGTGTACAGGGGATGTGCATCTCGAAGCATAGCCAACAATACGATACGTTAAAGATACATATGAAGCAGCTGCCGCGATTATCTAAACAGTAGCCGACCAAGAAAGTCATTGTTTACTGTCTTCCTCCTTCCTTTCACAACTATTTCTCTCGGGAGTTTATCTTTTGGCATCGTCGTGCGTTTAAAAAAAAGTTTTTTCTCCTGATGCCGTGCAGCTCAGAACACAGGTGAGGTGCGTTTTTTCGTTTCCGTTCGGAAATTTCATTGGTCTAATGTTATGTCGCTCAGTTTTTTGGCTTAAAGTTTGTGAAACCGGAAAAAACCCAGGAAAAATTCATAAATAAGCTGCTTCGTTGTTTAGGCCGCGGGGTTCAAAACGTTGGAAAAAAGTAGCGGCTTATAGTCCGAAATATACGGTAAATACATTTTTACAGATGCAAAAATTTAAAAAATCGGATACGATACAAATGCCAACCTGTACACGTTTTTTTTATTTTATTTGATTATTATATCTTTGCATGTGCAGAAGAGTTGACTAACTTCAGCCAGATCAAAATGAGCGAATAACATAGCATAGTCGTACTCAATCATAATCATAAAAACTGTAATAAAATAAGGCTTTTTTGTGTTCTTTTTGGGATCGATGCAGGTCGTGTAAGATGAGCTGATCGGTCCGGGGCTCTCAGAAGCAGAGTGTGTCTGATGGCGAACATCAAATAGGCAAAGTGCATGAAGTGTGACAGAGTGCAGTCCTCGGGCCAAAGCTGTTAGGAATGAGAGGAGGCAAGCGGCCAAGCAGCAACTCATACTGAGACTGAGACACGGACTATCAGAGATAAGAAGGCGCTCACACACACACACAACCCCACACACAAGCACACAAACACACACACACACACACACACTCACACTCACACTCTAATCTATCTACTGAGTGCACCTTTTGCAGCTCGAACTTTTTTTTTTTGCCGCCGTTACACGTTTCTTCACACCTCCTCGATCTATACCTGCTGGCACGCAAACACGCAGCTCAGGTGCGTTTTTTATTATTCCGACTTCAGGGAATAACGCGTGTGCGGCGGGGAACGTTGCTTTTTCACCGTTCCCAGGTCAGTCGGCTGATCGGTCTCACGATGCCTCGCGAGTTCTCTCATAAATGTTTAATCTACCTTATTTTTCAGTTCCCACCACACAACAGAAACTGAGCACTGTGGAAAAAAAAAATAAAACCATTTTTTGTGCAGATGTGTTCAGCTGGGATTTAATTAAACCAAATCGCACGCTTTAAAAGGACACGCAAAAATGCTAATAACATTAGGGACTTTTAATGTGCGTGATGCACTGAATTGCGCTTCTTCTTTCCTCATTGACCCATATGAAGGCCTGGAAATGAACAGAAAATCAGAGTGTGTTTAAAAGAAATGAGAATAAATGAATATATTAAGGGAAAATGAACGAACACTAGTCAAACAGGACGGTGGAAATACTGTATACTTCGCTGGAAATGGCACCGAGAGCTCAGCTTTCACAGATCATAATACTAGAGCTAATACTCTACATTAGGTTCAAAGCAAATTTCACGCCTTCGTCTGCAAACAGGTCTCGGTTTTAAGGTAAAAAAAAGACGGGAGGGGTGACGATTAAAAAGCATGTCCTAATTACGCTGGAGAACATTTGAGAGATTGCTGCTGTAACTGAGCTTTCAGATTGACTTTTTTAATTCGGAAGAGAAAAAAAAAAGAGATAAAGAAGCATTTAGCATGAGGACTTTTCAGGCGATGATTTACTTTGGAAGCGAAATACGTTGCTTTTTTTTTTTTTTTTTTTTTTTTTTTACCATTTCAAAGTACATCATCTGCAATTCCAATTAAAGTCAACCCGGCCTCTTCCTTCATGTTTCATTCATAGTCGAAAGGGTTACGACTGGGACAGTATGAGACTTGCGCTCGATCGATATCGATTCAGTTATGAGGTGGAGGATAAACAAAGGGTGATGTGATTACTTCGGAGAAAGAAAACCAAACAGGCCAAGGCAATCGATCGAATGCTGAGGGAAGAGCTTGCTGGTGAACCGTTACGTCGTAGAAAGGCTAAAGGGCGTGGAAACGTGTTTCCTGCTGTGTTCGAAATGTAGCTAATAGGGACACAGTCTGGGGAATGAACAGCCGAAGAGTAACCAAGACCAGAAGGTTAGTTAATAGGTGTTCATCTAATTTCCGATAGATCCCCTTTGGGCATCTATCTGTATATAGGTAATAGTTCTTGCTCTAAGAAATAATTCAGTATTTGATATTATCAAACTGCAAATTATCAAACCAAACCACAGAGTTCTGTACAATCTCTTCTATCAAATACATTTTTTTGGGATGGTTAACGATGCGATACGTTCTCTCAGCACCGCTGCTGCTACGTGAATATGACGTATCGCAACACTACGGTGACCGAGGCGTGTCCTGAGAGTCACATAGAATACAGATTAACATGGCAGAGGTAGAGCTGTAACTTCCTGCAGACAAAACAGGAAAAAAACGCCTGTTTTGTTTTGATCTTGTTGCAATATAGAGGCGTGTTTGTGAAAGGGCCATGCGTTAGATTCAGAAGGCACTTAAGTAAATGTATGATGTCTATCTGAACCAGAGTAATAAAAGCGAACTCTGTACCATGTTGAATTGCAAGAGCATCATATTTTCTCCGTAGCATCGTATTGCATTGAATCGCATTGTGTCAAATCGAAATCCGATCACACTCTATACTTTATATGTATCTGTAATATGACTGGCTAGGCATTGAAATCCGAATCGAATCGGCCTCACTTATAGGAATGCGCATCCCTAGTGTATTCCCTCGCCTGCTATCCAGCCCTGCGATTCAAAGCAAAAATTCTTCTTATTAATGAGTCAATGCAAAGATCATAAATACACTCCTGTGCCATTACCAACAAACAAACAGTCTTCAAATCATTGTGATTGATTGTTGCGCACAAAACGGCGGCGATAATTCATGCCTCCCAATCCTACGGGCGTTAAACTGGAATTCTCAGTCGGCGTTTAAACCCACTGTCTCATTTTACTGCTGTTATGTTACGCGGATGACAAATATCACCTACGATGAGAAGAGGAGCCATAAAACAAAAGAGGGTTCGCTCTCCTTGAATAACAATCACCTGAGTGGAGGAGTCGGTCAAAGCTGTAATAAATTTACTCCAGCGTTCCTCTGCATGGCTCGGGAATTAAACGACGAGGATCGGACAGGAACTACACGGAGCGTTTTTCCTCGTGCGATCGAAAACAGACGGCGTTCTCAATCACCGACACGCATCGCGCGTGACGCTCTGGGTCAGACGTCCTTGTTCAAATGCAGGAGGGATCGAACCATAAGGGTGCTTACGAGGGTTTCCATCTCCTCTAGTACAGTTATTAGCTTAATGGAGCTCGCAAGCCTCAATAGGTCCATCTCGCATTGTTTCATGAGGTGGAGATGAAGTGCTTTTATATCACCTCACCCTGCTGGCGAACACACGCCCCGTGTGTAATGCGTTTAATCTGGAAGATGGTGTTTCTTATCACCTCATGAGGCGCATCAGAGTAATTACGCTTAAACAGTTGCTCTCTGGAGACACTCGGGCTGCTGCTGCCTTTACTGTTACTGCGGTCGAGTCAGGCGCATTGTACTGTCGACGCCGTGCAAATGGATGAACCCAAAACACACGGCTGTATGTACAATAAAACAAAAACAAAAAACAGGAGGTCGTTCACAATAAAGAAAATTGAATTTTTTTAAGCACTATTCATGAAAAAAAAAGCACAATTACTGCAAAACAGCCTTATGGTGACGAATGAAGGGAACAGATGGAAAAATGAATCTGCTCCATTAGGTTCCAGCATGTGATTCCATCCCCGTACAGCTCAATTAGATATTCAGTTCAGTAACTCCATGTGGCCTCTTCATTTGCCTGAGCAACAGTGTATCGCACAGTAAAAGCCAACGACGAGGGAAAGCTGGAAAATAAAAGATTCTTTAGCAATTTTGTCTGAATCTGATCAAAATCACATGGTTTAAAGGTGTAAATTCAAGCAGGGAAAGTGAGATCTTTAGAAGACTCTCGGCCGGGTCGGCGCTCGGTAACAATGCACCTGGGTTTATTACGTAAAATACATAATTACCTCTAAAGCATGGCAGAAATATTTGGACGTATTTATTGCGAGATAGATTTTCGCGTTCCTTGCTAGTAATGTTTAAACATACTGTATCTTAGCGGAAGATTCCTTCAAATCAAAAATATGCAGAATTTGCTTTAAATAATATAAAATCAACAAGTGAAAAAATTGCCCTGTTTGTGGGGTCTCGGGGTAAATATTTTAACATCGTCATGTCTGTTCGCCTTCCGTTTTCACATCATAGATCTGAAAAATTTGGCATATTGAAAGTCTAGTGTGGCTTTGATAGCAGAAAAAGTTCTGGAAAGGCTTTCAATTGGATATTGGATCGTGCCAGCGAGGAGTTTTTGTTCATTAAGCCGCAAAGGCGATCGTGAGATCAGGAACTGTTGTGTGAGGAGGTCTGGGGTGCAGTTCATCCCAAAGGTGTTCGGTACAATTCAGGCTCTGTCTAGGACTCTGTATTTTAACGATGAATTCATGGAGCTTGCTTTTTTACACGGGTGAATTGAGATGTGAGGTTTGTGACACATTTTGTAAAAAAAGGGAAATTGTAATCTAAAAAAAGGCTTCTATACAATTGTCTGATAACTGTTCGGGAAAACACATGTATGATGGTCAGGTATACGTTCGGTCAGATTGGGTAATCTACATGTCTACTTTATGAAGTATGTCTTCGTACGCTGAATTCCAAATCCCTTTGATGTACCTGTGTGAAAGAGATTTACGATTTTTCAATCTTATGATGACGTTTGTTTATACATTACGGGACTGTAAATTGCGCCATTTTGCTTAATTATATACTGTCATTTGTGTAATTATTAACAAATGACAGTATATTACTGTATAATTACTGATCACCAACAAATCACAGTATACTCCCCCTAGTGGTCGCTGATAATTTGCGGTTCAAAACTCGCAACTCTGAAAATTTGCGGGTTCTCATTTGGAACCTAACAGCAAGTTGCGGATTTTCTTAAAATTCGTGGGAATTCGCAGCGGGACCGAATGTTTAGGAACGTTAAGAATAAATGATGTATTTGTTCAAAAACTGTACACTATTACATTTATAAAGTGACAATGTGTGGATGAATTCACTAAGGTACCATAGGGGCGTCAAACCCCGTGCTCATTTCTTCACATTTTAGATTTTTACCTCACGCTAATAAACACAATACTTCAGTAGAATGTGAACCGTAAGTGTGATCTGCGCCTTCTGGTGGAAAATACGGTTGCTGTTAAAATTTTCATAGCCAGCAGTCCATTACTGACGTCTACCGCGGTGTCATGTCGAGCTGAAACTCGTGGAGGGGAAACGTGAATTTCTTGTGACAGGGACGACAGGGCTTCATTTTTTCCACTCTGTAATTTCATCAAAACTCGTGCTACACGATACATTACTCAGCCTCGATGTGGATTCAGTGGATTCTTTGTATATAAGTGCGTGTGCACGTGTGTGTGTGTGTTGTGTGTGTTCTATTCAAATAATTCTGAAATCACCCCCAGTGTCGGTTCGACTTGTCCATTACCATATCGCGTCTCTCTGCTTTGACACCGAGGGGAATTGCAATTACTCCATCTCTATTCCTCTTGTCACTGCGCATGCAAATGGAAAGTGACAAAAGCGTTCCTCGTTTATCTGGCCTGACGTAACCGCGGGTGGATTAGCACAGGGATCTGAGGAGAGCCAGCTGAAAATGCATGAGTCTGTGCAGCGCTGTTCCTGATACTCCTCCTCCTCCTCCTCCACCACATCCCCCTCTCTCCTTCATGTTACACTCTCGTTATCATCACGCTATCTGGCAGTAAAGGGCACGCCTGGCTGTTGACTCACTCATGTGGGATGAGTGTGTAGTCCAGCTCGGTGTAAAACTCCATCGTCCTTCCTCCTGCTGATTTCGTTTCTCGTTAAAACACAGAGAAAAGGTTAGCGGTGTCGGCGTGCGGTTATCGGCACTGTCCATCTCCTGGCAGAGGTATTGTGTGAACAACCCCCCCACACACACACACAAACACACACACACACACACACACACACACACACACACACACACACACACACACATATATACACACACACATATATACACACACACAGAAAGGAACCGGCATGGGCGATGCAATGGAGGAAACCAGTGTACAATCCTTATAGAACAGGAGCGAATGGAAGAGTTTGAATCTCTCATCATCTGGCATTTCCTCAGGACTGCTTGCACCCAGTATCAATAAAAGAGGACTCTACTGATCCAATCACAAGTAATTGCTCCTGACCAACAAAGGAGGGTAAACACACAAGGAGTCAGTCACCGGTGTTCTCCGGGGCTTATCGGAATCGAAGTGATTGCTAAGCTGTCAATTTTCTTTACAGACGCACAATACGAGGACTGTGATTTTTTTCTTACCGGTTACAAAGACTTGTCGAGGCAGGAAAGCTTTAATACATGAGGGATCTCAGACGTCCAGGGTCTTCCATCTCCTTTTATATACAAAATATGAATTAAAAACTGTTGAAGCGCTTCCTGACTTCATTAATCGTGGTCCCTGAATGTGAGACGTCTAAAAGCTGAACTGTGAAGCCCCTTTTTCCAATGTTCCAGCCAGAAAAATAAAAAGCAGGGTACAGGGCTAATAGCAGAAAGGCCGAGCTGTCAAACTGCCTCTAATTGCATTAGATTTCTGTGCAGGCGAGCGTGTCGGATCCGTCGGATTCGTCTTCGGAAAGGTGCAGAACACGGGCAAAGGCGGAAAAGACAAATTCTTGTACAAGAGCCTCTGATATTTCTGTCCCTGTCATCATCAAGCTTCTGCAAGCTCAATTGGGTGGAGTGAAGGGACTTGGCCTCGCGTGGCCGGTGGCAGATGTAGGGTCACAACGGGGCGGAAAATTTCAGCTGAATTGTGGAAACTTTCTATAGAAACTTCATATGGGGAATTTCGGTGAATATTCCAAGTTGGAAACTTAATATGAATTTTTGGGAATCAGTACGAAATTTGTGAAAATTTATATCAACTGTATCATATATAAACATAAATATAAACATCCAGTACAAAAGTGCTTTTAGTCTCTATTAACGAAGTTTCATAAAAATGTTGTTGGGTTATGATATGCATGCTAATACAACTAATACAACTAATACAGATTTTTTTTTAAATGCCATTTTTGATTTTGAGTTAATTGTTTGTGTAGTTTTGTTGCACAATAGTTTGCACACAGTTTTAAACATAAACGTATGTAATGTTTATGTAATTTATGCAAATATTCACCAAGATAGACATTTTATTTTACATTATTTTGTGGGCAGGATTTAATAAATGATCCTTAATGCTATGGAGGAATGCACAGTGCACATGAGTGACGAATGTGCAGAAATTTTACTGAAATTGCATTAAATCAGGTTTTTTTTTCCCCAACTATCATTATCAACTATGTATTACATTCAACTCTTCTGTTATAGGCTAACCTGCAATTTTGTACATTTCCAGTTTATTTCCATATAAACTTTTATCAGCTTCTCCCTTTAGGGGTCGCCACAGCAGATCATCCGTATTCATGAACCGCATGTTTGATTTGGCACATGTTTTTACGCTGGATCCTAAGCCCTTCCTAACACAACCCTCCCTATTTATCCAGGCTTGGGACCGGCACTAAGAGTGCACTGGCTTGTGCCTCCCTAATGGCTAAGGTTGGTTCCCTGACCGGGGATCGAACCCGGGCCGCAACCACTAGACCACCAGGGAACCCAGTTTATTTCCATATATTCCTGTCAATTCTCATTGTTTCTAGTCTTGAAAATTCCCAGACTTTTGCACTCTGGTCAAGACCGAGCCCGAAAACACACATGAAAGCAAAATGAAGGAAAAATTTCGCTTTCAATGCAATCAACAGACTCCGTGTTTGTCCCACAAACTTTCGCATTGTAGCTGCAAAATCCAAAGAAAACTTTAAACTACAAGTCCATTATCACTACTATTTGAGCAATGATTCATGAAAGAATCACAGACCGTGTGTGTATTATCATTCTGCGATATTCCATAATGATCACGAATCACACACATCCAAAAATTACATCATCTACAGTTTGGGAGCAACCAAAGAGCAAGGAAAAGTGCACAAATAAGACTTTGGTTACTGTAATGCAGTCAAATGAGTAAATCCCAGGTCCTCATTTGCATATGAAATACTACCTGAATATACACCCATTTTTTATAAAGGTCAGTCGGTATCATTTGTGATAAATAGGCACACACTGGGTTCCTGGAGGCATCCGAAGCCAGCATTTAAAACCAACGTGGTCCAATTCTAGACATGGATTAGACATAGCCATCCGTGTTTACAGTGGGAGGGATTAACTTGGTCTTCCATCAAAACTAGCCGTCGAATCGTTGGCATCTATGAGCACATGTATGCAGAAAAAGGGTAGATAGAGCTTTCCTCAGTGTGTTCCAACGCCCTACGAGCAGCAGATCCACCGGCTTTGTGTGTCCTGGAGGAAGCGAATGATGTGCCTGAGTGTTGCTACCAAACCTCAATTTCCAAAAAATTGCTTCCATGACAAAAAGTTCTCACGCTCTCTATTAGGCTGTGTGTCACATCTAAAGAAAAGAAAAAATGTATAAATAAATTATAAAAAAGGTGCCAACTCAGCAAGAACGCCAAAAAAGAAAATGTACATCTTCTCTAGAATCTAATGGCAATGACAAATATCTATTTACAAAAAATTGCTAACAATACTAGTGAGATGAATCGGTAGGTAGATGTTCCAATAAATAGCACTGCAAGATGAGGCACCAATATTAACCCTGACCTCATCCAACATTTCAGAGGACAAGAAACCTCTCTCTCTGTATATATATATATCCTTCTAATTAACATCTGCTCCTCAAAAGCGCCCAAGATATTAACTCCGTAGTGATATTTTGAGTCGTCCTACATTTCCAACTACAACGTTAAACCTCAAGCTAAAATACTTGAGTTTCCTTTCCAGCTGTTTTACCTTTTGAGGTGGTTTAACAAATAAGGCTCTGAACAGAAGGTCGCAGGTTCAAGCCCCAGCATTGATAAACTGTTGGGCCCTTGAGCAGAACCCTCCAGGGGCACTGTATGTTGGCTGAACCTATGCTCTGACCACAGCTTCCTAATACGCTGGGAAGTAAATGTGCTCGAATGTACCTTTGAGAAACAAATGCATCTACTCTGATGGAACAAATCAGCATCCGAAGCTTCACACAGTATTCTTCATACTTCGCTAAATATCCGGGTCCCTGGCGTAATTTAGCATATTAGCCAGATTATATATCAATATTTATACACTGATAGATTTTGAATTGTGCGAGAAAAGACTCATATGACGTCAGGTTGGAGTGAGGTTCAGTTTGGAGTGTGTGTTGGAGTCGAAGTGATCCAGACCCCAGGTTGATCAATGAGTCTCTGTTTGCGTTACGGCCACATTTCCCGTCCGACGGAAGTCATATAATCCAGTGATTTACCTGCTCGTCCGCGTCGTGAGCCTTTATCAGGTGTTTCTCCCTGTACAGCGACCACAGGCCCACGTTGGGCAGGAAAATGAGAGCCAGCGTGCCTACAAACACCATCTGCAACACGCGCTTTTGCCTCCTCTTCATCCTCACACTTCAGCTCCCCAGGAGTCAAAGCAGTTCAGATAAGATCCGAGGAGCCACCAGAGCAGGAGACTCGGTCGGCAGGTGACGGAAAACTTTCCCCTGATACACACACACACACACACACACACACACACAAAGCCTGGCTGTGTACAAGTTAACCACACAAACAAATGCATTATAAAAACTCTCAGTATAATGAATGTTATGTTTACAAAACAGACACAAAGAAACAGTTACACACACACTGTGCTCTCAGGTATAATAATACATTATATGATGTTACACATTTTATGCCACTTCACACACTTACACACCTTAGTGTGCGAACTGGCTACTTAGTTTTTTTTATGTATTATTATTATTATTATTATTATTATTGTTATTATTAATATTTGAGATTAACATTTACAAGAGAAAAAAAAGGCAAAGCTATAAATAAAATAACCTCTAATATGAAGTGAATTAAATAAGGACTTACTGTAGAAACGTGTTTTCATGATGACACACACACACACACGCGCGCGCGCCAAGGTTTTTCCGGAGTCCTTTCCTGTGTTTATAGTCGCCGCACTAAAAATTAAAAACAATAATAAAAATAAATGAAGATGAAGAAAGAAAACAGGACCCCTCTCTCAGTCTCCAGGTCTGTTTCCGTCCAGGTCTTGAATTCCCGAGCTTCTTGAACCGGCTGCGACGCGCTCGCGCAGAGAAAAAAATTGGGAAAAAATCCTCAAGCTCCCGTATTAAAGGGTTTTGCGTGTGCGTGCGTATTTCTGTGCAGGTCTATTATTATTATTTATTCAATGATCATTTTATTTAAACTCCTCTCCGCTTTTTCTCTCCGCCTTGCTCCCCTTTCTTTTCGCTCGAGCTCCCTTTTGGTAAATCCCGTTTATCCACCACCACCACGTGCATGCGTATGAAAACACGCTCCCCACCACGCGGACGATTTTTCCTCTCCTCTCCTCTTTTCCTCCTCTTCTCTGGAGGAGTGCGTGCAGGTTGTGGTTTATGCGTGTGCGTGTGTGCGCGTTTTGCGCGTGCGTGTTTGGGGAAGGACGCAGCGCTCTCGAGGGCGCATATGATCACGCGCTCCTTTGCTTATTATTTGTCTTTTTCGTTTTGTCTTTATTTTATATATATATATATATATATATATATATATAAGTACTGATCACGCTTTGAAGAAGTGCGGAGTGTGGAACGAGGCGAGTCCGGAGCGCGCGCGTGGGGGGAACCACGCAAACATCTCTCAAACAAACATACGTTTTTCTTTCACTTTTATGGAACGAGTTCACGTTTCAGGCGCATCACTTCCTTTTGCTTTTTTATGCACATAATATAATCACATGATTCGCTTCTTTGCAAAACATGCAACGCTTTTTTTTTATAAAAAATTTTTTTTTTTTAGCTAAATGGTTATCTTTTTTTTTTTTTTTTTTTTTTAAGGCAAAACACCTCAAGAATACCTCGATCATTTCCATAGATTTTCCGTGACCACCAATAGAGGGGGCAGTGATCCCTCCCAATGAGCAAAAATGTCCAAATGAAAAAAATAAAAAACTATTTAAATAAATAACACTCATTAATTAGACTTCTGGGATTCTTATTACACACTATATGAACAAAAGTATTAGGACACCTGACTTTTCCAGGGTTTTTTTTTTTTTTTGCCAAACTGATACCACAAAGCTGGAGGGACTCAATTGTATAGAATGTCTTTGGATGCCTTGAACTAAGCTTGAACTTGAACTGCTATGGAGCTCCGACATCAACCCTTTTAACACCTTTGGGATGAAAATAAACAAATGTGATTATGACTGATAAAGTTATACATGTGAGTCAGGACAGGCATTAAACCAAAATCATCAGTAATGCAGATGTAATGTCAAATAGACAAAAGTATCAAGACAAAGATCATGGGACACCTGACTTTTCCAGCCATATATGTTTTTTGGTTTTGTGTTTTTGGAAGCACACAGTTGTATCAGATGTCCTTGGATGTTGAAGCATAAAAGTTTCCCTTCACTTCAACGAGGAGAACCAAACCTGCTCCAGCATGACAATGCTCCTGTGCACAAAGCAATCTCCATGAAGATATGTTTTACATGGGTTGGCCTGGAAGATCTCCTGCTAGACCTTAAACATTATTGAACGCATTTGAGATGAATTTTTCATGCTGACTGCACCCCAGACCTCCTCACCTCACCTACATCAGTACCTGACTTTATTTACACCCTTGTGGTGGAATAAATCTCACACATCTCCACAATCACACTCTACAATCTTGAGCATCTTTGCAGTTATTCTAAGAGAAAATGGGGACTAAATGTGAAATGAGATACTGTAAATATGAATGTAACGTGTATAGAAAATGCTGTGAATATTCCTTACTACAGCAGCCGCTCCATGAGTAGATCATATTATTGACAAAACTTTCTTTCGGCTACTCCCATTAGGGGTCGCCACAGCGGACCAGCCGCATGTTTGATTTGGCACATGTTTTTACGCTGGATGCCCTTCCTAACGCAACCCTCCTCATTTATCCAGGCTTGGGACCAGCACTAAGGCTTGTGCAACCCTAATGGCTGGGGTTGGTTCCCTGACCGGGGATCGAACCCGGGCCGCAGCGGTGAGAGCACCGCATCCTAACCACTAGACCACCATGGAACCTATATCATATTATTGACATAATGAATCGTAATAAAAAAATGTGTAGTTATTTAAGAAATAAAAACCCAATCAGTGAAGAGTTATGGAATGAGTCTCCAGTCTTAATTCTTTATGAGGGAACGTTTTCTACCTCAGGAAAGTTTTTAGGTTCGAGTAGATTTGTATGCTGGGTGTGTGTCATGGATGTTATAAAACCATTCAGGTTTCTATAAACGTTTAAATTGGAATAATACACTTTTAAGCTGGAATCAAGTGCAACAGTATAAAAAAAATGAACCTGCTTAAAAGAATGATTGTGTAAGAAGAATAAAGCCTTAGGTGGCTTGCTGTTAGAAAGACAATACCAGAATGGTATGAATTATTTCCTTATAACAGCACACCTCTCATATGCTTTATTCTATATGTGGAATATCTGAGCAGTTGGATTTCTGTGATCATGAGAGTGTACCTTGAATTTTTTTTGTTAATACTCTTATTCTTACTCTACTTACATGTCCTCTCTTTCTTTAGATAAAGCAGCACATGAGACCTCAGAGCAAGTGCTTTAAAGCAGAACACGAGGGGGATTCTGGGTAAATTAAGACATGCTGAGATGCCATGTAGTTTAAAAAAGTACACTGCCTTACTTGACAGGGTAGAACCCAGTGTGTGTGTGTGTGTGTGTGTGTGTGTGTGTGTGTGTGTGTGTGTGTGTGTGTGTGTGTTTGTATGTGAGTGTGTGTGTGTGTGTGTGTGTGTGTGTGTGTGTGTGTGTGTGTGTGTGTGTGTGTGAGAGAGAGAGAGAGAGAGAGAGAGAGAGAGAGAGAGAAACTATATGTGTCAGCACCATGGACAGCACCATAGCTTTCCAAATCTTTCATCATATTCTCTCCAAGAAAAACAGTGGGATATATATAAAAAGAAATTGAGGTTATAAGACAAAAAAAAAGTTTTTCACTTTTTTCCAAATGTAAAGATAATTTAATAACTTTTTTGTCACTTCTACATTTACAGCATTTAGCAGACGGGCTTATTCAAAAGGATTTTTTTAAGGACAATGAACTAATTAATTAATTATATAAATTAATTATTAATTAGATATTAAAATGTAAAATGTATAAAAAAAGCCTTGCTAAAGAGCCCAGATGCAGTAGCTATGTACTGCTGAGATTTAAACTTATGGTCTTTTGGTGAGTCATTTTTATCATCTTACACTTCCCTATAAGTCAGAATCTGGTGCTGGAGTCTTGAAATCTGGTGCTGGAGTATATATACAAGATTTATCTTATATATCATAAAATAAATTGAGTATTTACATATAACAGCATGTCAACAATTTTTTTTTCTTTTACACCACAAATAGTTATTTCAACAAGTTAATTTTTAACTGTACATGACTCTTTTACATGCTTTTTTGTTACATTTATTTGTTATAAAATGTCCAAAAGTCAATCAAGTCCATTCTTATGTTATAGCAGCTTCTTCTATAGTATATGGCAGAGGTTCTTATCCAGAACAACATACAATTTTCTGATTTTTAATACAAAATAACCTTTATAAGCCTACTTATAAATATACATACACTATATTGCCAAAAGTTTGCAGACACCTGGTCATAAGTATGGTCTGTGATTTTTAAACATTGCATTCCACATTTAGTTAAAATTTGCTCTTATAATTCCCTCCACTCTTCTGGGAAGATGTTCCACTAGATTTTGGAGTGTGCTCTTTTAGACACAAAGGTTAAACAAGTGAGGCACTGATGTAGGTGAGGTGAGAAGGCCTGGGGTGTGGTCAGCATTCACATTCATCCCAAAGGTGTTCAAATAGTATTCAGGTAAGAGCTTTATAGCAGGAAATCTTCCATGCCAACCCATGTAAAGCATATCTTTGTGGAGTTTACATTGTGCACAGGTGCATTGTCATGCTGGAACAGGTTTGGATCTCCTCGTTAAGTGGAGGAAAAATGTCATGCTTACAGTTTGGGAAAGAACAACATATGGCTTGAAAGTCAGGTGTCCTAATACTTTTGCCCATATAGTGTATATAATATAATATAATATAATATAATATAATATAATATAATATAATATAATATAATAAAATAAAATATAATATAATGGAGGACCCAAATACAGGATGCAGACTGTAAATTTAACAGGCTTTAATAAAATGTAGCAAACAGAGAAAACAGCTCTGGGTTCTGAGCCGACTGAGAAAGCAATGGGGCAAAAGCAAAAACACAGTCCGATAACCAGTCCAAAATCCGAGAGCCAGCAGACAGACCAATCAGGAAGAACCAAAGTCAGAAACCAAAACAATCCAAAAATCAGGCACAGGTAACAAAAAAATAAATGCAGAGCAAAAACACAAATTAAAAACAAGTCCAAAGTCCAAACCAGTAACAGGGCAGGACAGGAATCAGAGACAGGGACAGGGATCAGGGACAGGGATCAGGGACAGAAATAAGAACATGAACCAGAGCTGGCAAGGTGGCAAGAATAATTCCAGGGAGTAAAGTAAATAATCTGGCCCCAAGTAAATGTACTAAGTGTCCTAAAATAATGGGTAGCGTGGGAAAAACGCTGAATGCCGCCGACCTGGAAACGTAGCGCACTGCTAAACTAGAGGGTCTTGAAATTAATATAATATAATATAAATTTTCTTTTGGCTGCTCCCATTAGGGGTCGCCACAGTGGACCATCCGCATGTTTGATTTGGCACATGTTTTTACGCTGGATGCCCTTCCCAACGCAACATTTGCAGCATTTATCAGACGCCCTTATCCAGAGCAACCCTCCCCATTTATCCGGGCTTGGGACCGGCACTAAGGCTTGTGAAGCCCCTAATGGCTGTGGGGTTGGTTCCCTGCGCCGCATCCTAACCACTAGACCATAATATAATATAATCTAATATAATATAATATTATATTATATAATATAATATAATATAATATAAACTTATATGGACCTACAAGTAGCCAACCAATTGTAGGAAGTAATCTGACAATACATATACCTGACATAAATACTTTACATAAAATAGATACATTCAGGTATTTAGTTTCTTTTATCACTTATGTTAAAGCAGCTATGAGTCTCTTTTTCTACCTTTCATTGTTATTAGAAAATAAAATGCTTCCAATTCCTTACCCACTGTATCTGAGAGCTTGAGGTTTAAAGCTCTTTTTCAAAATCCCATTAGAATAACAAGAGACCAAAACTCACAAACTATAACCGGCCCTAACCAGTGCATCCCTATGTGAAATTATATACTGTATATAAAAATCCAGTATCCTGCTTTTAAGGTGAACATTAACCTAACGTCAACCTTTCTACATCATAATGTCCCCTGCATAATAAATATATGAAAAAAAAAACCTGTTTAGTCAGGTTTTATCTATCTGTCCTGTCTGACATTGCTGTGACTTCACCCCTTTAATAAATATAATCTAATCATACCTTATTAGTGCTCTGCCCTTGAGCTTCCGAGTACTGAACATTCTGCCATGATAATTTACAGGATCTTCGTTATGAGAGGTTTCATGTCGCATTCGCACCAGTTGTTTGAGAAGCGGTTTAATTGGACAGAAGGAGCATTGTATCTGTATTATAGGAAAGCTTGAGCAAATAAATTCCTCTGTTAGATCAGAATTGACTTGTCAATATGAAAAAACATAAAACAAGATATATCGTACTGAGGAACTGTTTGATTTCTTCTGAAGGTTTGAATGTCTATTGAAATTCTATACAATGTTGAGTATGTGGCTTCGCTTTGTCACACACTTCCTGCTCAATGCACTGCAAAGAGTTGACAAGTGACACACCAGGACAGGCGTCAGAGAGCATAGTTTCTCTCAGAGGTTATTTGTGATAGAACAGACCATGTCTCTAAAATGATCAGCTCAAAAAGCAGCATTTTTTTAAACAAATGTCCTGAGATATTTTGCTATATATATATAAAACACTATAGGGGTCAGAAAAAGATAAGAAAGAATGCAGATATTGGAAAAAATTCAGAATTGTGTATGAGGATGTGCTCTGGAGGACTGGAGGGGAAAAAATCCAAGATATCCCTTACCCAGTCCTTAAGGCATGGCTCCTAAACCTGGAACCCTCCTTAGTTTGGAGTGGTGTCCTCTGTAGGGCACGGTAGCAGGAAAGGTCCTAGCAAAGACCCTCAGAGAAGAGAATGGGCTGGGAAGCATCCCTCATCAAACAGAGGGAGGCTGGGTGTTACCCCTTTGGTGAACAGGGGAGACTGAGTTGCCCCCTTAGGCAAAGAAGGGATGCTGGGTGTTACCACTCAGCATAGAGGGGAGGATGGGCATTACCCCTCAGGGAAGAGGGAAGGCTGGGTGTTACCCCTCAGCGTAGAGGGGAAAATGGGCATTACCCCTCAGCAAAGAGGGGAGGCTGGGTGTTACTCCTTAGCTTAGAGGGGAGGATGGGCAGTACACCTCAGGGAAGAGGGGAGGCTGGGTGTTACCCCTCAGAGAAGAGAAGAGGCTCAGCGTTACCCCTCAGCAAAGAGAGGTGGGTGGGCATTACCCCTCAGGGAAGAGAAAAAGCTGGGTGTTACCCCTCAGGGAATAGGGGAGGCTCAGCATTACCACTTAGCAAAGAGAGGAAGATGTACATTACCCCTCAGGGAAGAGGAAATGATGTGTATTATCCCTTAGTTAAGAGGGAAGGCTGGGTGGAAACCCATCAACAAAGAGCAGAGGCTGGGTGTTACCCCTCTGGTGGTTTGGAGTAAAAAAATATCCAAGATATCTGTTACACTATGACATAAATTTTACAAAAGTTTTAATTTATTCAAGTTGTCATTGTTCAGACTGTGACTCCACAAAACTCCCAAACACCAGATATTTCAAATCCTTCTCATGCAGCATCAAGTCTAGAAGCAGTAGAGAATGTGGATTGGTAGTTGTGGGATAACACACAAAACAAAATATTAGTAAAGCAAACTAACAGCATGACCATCACATGATTTAGCCTCCAATAAAAACAAACGACAACTACAACAAAAGCTTTGACTGTGAGACTGTGAGAAACTGAAAAAGCTTGACCGTGAGAGTGGTGTTAAAAAGGTATAACACATCAGAGGTGAGAGCGATCAGTGAGGCATGTGAGGCATGTGACATGCTGCCATGACACATCACAGGGCACATGCTGCCATGACACATCACAGGGCGTTCCTACCACACGATCTGCATTATCTCCCCTTTTCCAAACGCATGAGCTCACAGACACACAGTAATGCAGAGACAATAAGCATGCCTGTGGCATTGCTGAAACTAAAACTCTCAATACCTGGCTAATAGAGTGAGCATTTATTTGTTTAAGCCACAAAACCTATTAAAACAATATAATCATCTCATTTACTCAGCTGACCACTTGAGGGTTGCTAAAGGGCCCAGCAGGAACAGCTTGGTGGTGCTGGGATTTAAACTCATAACCTTACAAACAGAAGTCCACCATCTTAAGTCTCCATTTGCACCAAACTCAGGGTCTCTTCATGTCGTATACAGTTTCCACGCTCATAAATCAATGTTGTTTTTGCGTTTTCCACCGGCTTGGTCTTTGCTTGGTCTTGGTTTTTGCGTTTTCCACCGGCTTGGTCTTCAAGCTCAGGTTATGGCTTCTTTGTTGCTTTATTTTTGTTTTCTTTGCCTTCGTTTTTTTTTTTTTACTGTTTTATTTGCACTGTTAAAATTAATATCTGTATTTGCATCCACAACTTCCACTTTATTACCTGAAACATAGCCAAATAAATACTTCTGGGTTGTTTGCAATTTGATTTGCCATGAAGAACTCTGAAATTAATTGTGGAAACTAAAATCACCTTTGGCAAGTCTAAGCAGAAATCCCAATAAGAGGGATCATGAAGTTGGCAGGAAATAAACAATGATATAATTGTGTTAAAAAGGAAACATTTGATGTTTATTTTTTTTCTCTTTATTTGTCCAAGTTCAAAACACATACACTTTATAGACAAAAATATTGTCATTGCCACACGTGGTTCTTACCCAAACTTTTACCACAAAGTTGGAGGCGCACAATTGTATAGGACGTCTTTGGATGTGCTAACATTACATTTTCCCTTCACTTGAACTAGGAGACCCAAACATGTTCATCATGACAATGCCCTGTGCACAAAGCCAGTTCCATTAGGATATGCTTTACATGGGTTGAAAGATCTTGTGTTCTGACCTCAACCCTATTGTCTATAATGAATGTGAATGCTGACTGCACCCCAGTACTTGACTGTACTAATTCCCCCTGTGGCTGAATGAGCACAAATTTTCACAAGCACTCCAAAATATGGTGAAACATCTTCCCAGAAGAGTGAAGGTTAATATAAGAGTAAATAAAGTCCTATATGTGGAATAGGATGGTCAAAAAGCACATATACATCTTAAGAAAAGGTGTTTAAAAAACTTTGTCTATATAGTGACTATAAAACATTTTGTCGATTTCAGTCAAATCGCTTACTTTTCTCCCTCAAACTGCAAAACCGTTAAGGAAAAGCCCACAGACTGCATATTTAAAAAGCACGTAATATTCCATTAATGCATCCATTAAATCCTGTTATCAATGAAGACCAAGACATCTGGCACAAAAGAAATTAAAGGAATGAAAAATAAACCAAACGCTATTCCGGTCCTGTCTAATCCAAGTCAAATAACATGGAATCTGAGAAACACCAAAGAGTTTGTCACCTAAATTTAGCCATTTGTGAAGTGACGAAGTGTCAGAGAGTGCACGTTGATGGTGTGCAGCCGCGCATGGAAATGCGCGCAGGACAAACACAATTAGCGATTCCAAACGCTAGCGTGGAGCTGAACGTCGAGTGGAGGCTGAGCGATGACACGCGGCACTCATCTGACGAGACGACAGACAAATTGGCACCTGAGGGAAAAGGATCGTTCGAGCGAAATTCTGAAAAGCTGGAAAGGAAATCTACAGATATGGACGCAAGACTATACACAAGTACGCAAACAAAAACATGTGGACACATTAAAAACAAGCAAAGCACTGAGTGTGCAAATGAACCAGTGTCCAAACCTGAACAATGATAGAATGCAGTGTTCATGCATGACTAAGAATAAAAGAAGAGGAACGCAGTCGATATGAGATGTAACATGCTCTGATCGAAAGGAGCACAGGATTTTTCTGAATGGAATCGAGTTGAAAAGGAAAAGACCAGGTTAAACTGTGTGGAAAAAAATTGAACGGGTTCTGATTCGATCGGAAAAAGGATCACGAGGGACCCGAGGCAAAGCGCAGACTTTGTTGATTAGGCAAGTTTTTGAAGTGGAAAGGCAAGCTAAAGGACTGCATGTATTAATAAATCATTGCAGAGAGATGAGTCAGTTCACAGCACTTTTTGCTGTAGTTAAGAGAATGTTTTAAACGCAGAATACCACGGATATAATTACCGAGCGTTTGGATGGATTTTAACCCAGCTTGGGTAGAAATGACTGCGCATTGCATTACATTTATGGCATTTGGCAGACGCCCTTTCCAGAGCAACTTGCATTTATTTGTTCATACAACTGAGCATCTAAGGGCTTTACTCAGGGGCCCAGGAGGGGCTGCTTGGGGTCCAAAGTCCAATGCCTTAAACAGTAAGCTACATCGAGTGTTGTAGACTGAAGTCATTATGGTTACAATGTTTGTTTTAGCACCAAAGAACCTTCAGGAAGGAAACATACACTGGGTGTGAAAGCTGCATTATTCAGTTTAACAATGATTAATTAGACAGACAGACAGACAGACAGACAGACAGACAGACAGACAGACAGATAGATAGATAGATAGATAGATAGATAGATCTGCCAAATATGTATAGGCACGATAGGTTCATATGAGCCTTTTGAACATTCAAATCTATATCTAGTCCCCATTTGATAGTGTGCTTGTGGAAATTTGTGCTCCTTCAGCCACAAGGGTGTTTGTAAAGTCAGTTACAGGTGAAGGTGAGGTGAGGAGGCTTGGGGTGCAATCAGCATTCAAATTCATCCCAAAGGTGTTAAGTAGAGTTCAGGTCAAAGCTCTATAGCAGGAGATCTTCCACTCCAACCCATGTAAAACATACCTTCATAGAGTTGGCTTTGTGCACAGGGGCATCATCATTCTGGAACATGTTTGCATCTTCTAGTTCAAGTGAAGAGAAATGTAATGCTGCTGCATCCAAAGACATCATATACAATTGTGTGCCTCCAGCTTGGTGCTGAGTTTGGGGAAGAATCACATATGGGTGGAAATGTCAGGTGTCCCAATACTTTAGTCCATATTGTGTGATATACAGTGCAAATATAGATAGTTTGCAGATATATAAAGATAAGCTTTGATTCTAAAATGATAAATTAGGCAGATACAGAAATGTCAACGCTTTTAACTTGAACAATCTGAAATCATGGACAGTCAATCAGCGATTCATTTATTTGTTTATTTATTGTTCTCTGTATGGATAGGAATGAGATCGTCTTTCTGTCCTGTCAATCACAAGGACACTCGCTCACGGATGCAGAAGAGGGTCGATAGCGCATTGTTTTGATGTCACACTGCATCATGGTGCAGCAGGATCAGTAGTTTGAAGAGAAGTCTTTGGCTCTTTTCATGTGTCTTGGATGACGGGCATGTCAGCAGGTGTTCACCTTCTCCCGGTCTTTTACGGTAGTGTGATAGTGGAGAGCTGACTGACTGGGTGACAATTGGCAAAATCTGGCGGTGGGGGAAAAAAGTGTGTCCACTTTGCCTTATTTCAGACTTTTTTTCTCTCGTTTCTCTCGTTGTCTCGACAGGCGCGGTGGGAAATTGCAGAAAACTAATTGTGCCAGTTCTTTTTCAAGTCCCCTCATGCTGGATTGTCCATTATCAACCCAATTTGAGTCACACTGACCCAGCTACCTGCACCAACAAACTAAAGCCAGGAGCCGAGTGGCTGAAAAAAACCCCCAGTGTATTTCTTTTGTACGTTGTAAGACGATGCTACTAAGGGACTAATAGCATTTATACTCAAAATAACGCTAAAATTCTCAGCAGTATGTTTTGTTTGTTTGTGGCTTGATAACTTAACCTCAGTCTTAATGAAGCACAATCGACTCCATTGAATCCTTCTGACCTGTAAACAGAAATGTGCTGCTACCCTTGTTAACCAGGTTTCTCTATTCCCTGCCATGCTACCAAACGCACAACTCAAATTGCATGATGAAGGATCACACAAAAGATGTCAGGCTTTACACACTCCACTGCTGCTACCGCCAGCAAAACTCAAGTATTTTTTTTGTGCGTGGTTTGTGTGATATTATCCACAGCATTGTGATGTTCTTCCATGCATATCTGGCTGGAATTATACGGGTTGCTCGGCTTGTTTACTTCAGGGCTCTGTGCCCTTTGAGGCATTTATTGTTTATGCTTTAGCCTCATTACCAGGGGCACAAGCAATTCATCAGCCTTCCACAAGAAAGTCGGTGTTAATAAGGCTTCTAAAGTGCAGGGATCTTTCTTGTTCGTAGACTTGTGCGTGTGGGTTTGGGTTATTTACAGCTATTACGTAAAATTGATACTAGGAAATAAATCCAGCATAAGAATAGCAGCTCTAGAGTCTCCAACTAGGATCATTTCAAACATCCTGGAATCAGTGGTGGAAAGAATACTGAGAATTCATACTCAACTAAATGTAAATGTAGTTTGAGTAAAGTACCTGTCCTGAATACTATTCAAAATACGAGTAAAAAGTAGCCCTTTAAAAAGAACGCAAGAGTAGTGAGTATTATGCTGTGAATGCTAATGCACTTTGAACCCTGGCCATCAAGCTAAGGGCGTCCAACAGTTAGCATCAAAAACTCGTGCAGCGCTAGCAGAAGATTGTGCATGCAATTCGTACGCCATAAGCAAAAAATTCACCCCTTCTCATTAATGACGTGCCGTCTAAACAGTCTCTTAGTCGTTGCTTGTGATGATTTGTGTCTTCTCTGAACCTTTTATCACTTCCACACTACAGTCATGTTTTTTTGCGTTGTGTGACCGTGCCTCTCACTGAAGCTGGTTGCTATTTGATCGCATCATCAAAAAGTCATTGTTCGGTAACATTTTTCATTTCAAAATTCCAGACATTTTCAGACTAAAATATGCAGACTTCTCTAAAAAATTATTAAGACCATATTTAATATCTGAAATAATGATTTTTAATTCCAACATGCATTACGTAAAAATTCTTTGATGTTATATTGTACCTCCCCATCTAGGATCCTCCCACTTAGTCCAGGCCTGCCTCTGGATAGTGTCCTCTTCAATTGGAGGCCACTCTGTGCAGCTGGGGACGGTTTCTCATAAACGCCTTGGGGATCCATACACTTCCGAAGTAAGAACGGGAGCTTTGAGGATGTATTTGGACTGTAGTTAATGTCAACGGTCTGATACATTGACTCAGGAATACAGGTTGCATTTGATCACCATCACTGCACCTCAACATCGTGTATCTGTAATAAATGGACATTCGGTGCAACCCAGATGAACATGGGTTTCCTCTTGAGTCTGGTTCCTGTCAAGGTTTCTTCCTTATGCATCTCAGGGAGTTTTTTCCTTCACCACAGTCACCACCGACTCACTCATCAGGGACAAACTTACACTTATAACAAACATTTATTTTTATCACCACATTGTCTGTGTAAGCTGCTTTGGGACAATGTTCATTGTTAAAAGCGCTATACAAATAAACATGAATTAAATTGAATATTACCAAATAATTGATAGAAGGTTGTAGCTACTGTAGTTCATACAAATTAATACCAAAACCAAATCATGTTCAATGCACAGCATTTTATTACAATTGTGATTTTAAAACATTGCAGTGTTAATTATTTTTAACTACAAACTACAAAACTACAAAAAAGATATTCCAAGTTGGAAACTTTATTGGGGATTTAGAGGAATATATTGGAATTATGGCTTATTCATTAGAAATTTGGGTAAATGTATATAAACTGTATCATATACAAACATAAATATAAATATTGTGTTTATTCATTCATTAAATGCCCAAAAACAGTTACACACAGCACAAAGAAGTTTTTAACAAACATAATTTATGTGAATATTCATCATGATGGATTTTTTTTTATTTATTTTGTGTGCAGGATTCAAAAAATGATGTGTTATGGATCAATGCACATTGCATGTAGGGGGCGTGGCCTCATTAACCCTGCAGTTAATGTGCTGATGTGCAGGTAGAAATTACACTGAGATAAAATAAACTAAATTATCCTGCAAGACCTTTGTTTTCCAACTACATTTAACTTCCCTGTTATAGGATAATCTGCAATTTTGTATATTTCCAGTTTATTCCCGTTTATTCCTGTTCATTTCAATGGAAAGTTTCCAGTCTTGAATATTCCTGGAATTTTACAACCCTAACAAAAACACATTTTGGCCATGTTTACTTGAAAAACACACATTCTATCTGCAATGAGACTCCATTTTGGAAGTTTATATTTTAAAATCGCTATCCAAAGGGGATACATTTGAAAAAGCCATTTTTGCCAACTGTGAAACGGAGGCTTTTTGAAAACGATGACACATTTTTAGTTATTGAAGTGACGCAAATGTGTGACGTAAATAACGCCGGTCAAAGCAGCTTACGTTTTGCTCAAGCGGATTACAGGGACGTGAGCATTTACAGACGTTTTAGTGTGAATAAGCGACTTTTGGGAAGTGTGGACGTGACGGTTTTAAACGTATCCGGATAAGTGTTCTGTAGAAGTAGGCTTAGTTTTATAAAAAAACATTTTTTACGAAATTCTTAATTTTAGATTTGAAAAAACGAATCGAGCAAGAGTATAGAAACACAAATATTGTTCAAAACTCTGTGTTTTTTTGTTTCACCCCATAATAATACTTTTCCATACTTTATGAAAATGCATAAAAAACCCTTTGGTGACATTTTTGTCCGAATAAATTAGGTAGTGAAACATTTGGCACATCCCTAATTCACATGAACACACTTTCCCAGAAAAATTGCACGTTTATGGAAGAAAGTTGAAGACATAATGGCACAACCCTTCTTCGCCTTGACTATAGAAAGCTTCCCTAAGTGTAGCCAAGGATGCTAAAGTGCTGTATTCGAGCGGTTGCATGTTGAAACATTCACCACACTTCCTCCCTCCTCCTCCAATTTTAAACTAAATTGGCGCCCAGTGTCTATAAGTTTGCCTAAAGCAATGTTTTCTTTGTGTGATTCGATTGGATGGGAATCATAGGACTGATTGTTCTCCACAGCCATCACATTTGACAAAAAAAAAAAAAAAAAACTTTTAAGGTAGCGACGGCAGGTTAAGAGAAAGTAGTGCAGTAAAATCCCAATACAGCACTAAAAATAAAAGTACAGTGTTCAAGTGCAATTGAGAAAAACAACTCAATTACAGTAACGGTCGCATTTGTAATCCATTACTTTACACCACTGTATTTTGTATTCACTATCAGAACATGGACGGATATCTGCATTAAAACAATCATGTTCAACTAGTTCCAAATGGAAATAAACATGTGTGTAATCCCAGCTGTTAGCGCTGAGAAATTCTGCACTCCTGGAAAGAGACGACTTGCAAAACTGTAACAATTCCAATGCATTTGTGCACAGATGGACTCGTAGAGATGAAATCTGAAGATAAACTCTCCATCTGCTGTTGCCATCGACGCTGCCGAGCCTCCTACATGTGCCGTGAAACAGAGACAGTGTTTCGTCCTGTGGAGCTCCTGGAGAAGAACGTACAGGTCACAAACTGTTCACAAGCACGTCTCCTGACTGAGTTTTGCACGGCGGAGCGGCTCAATACTTCGAAACTGCAAGATTTTACCTCAGCATGACAATGAATTATGAAATCTAAGAGGACATACATTCGTTCCTTCATTCTTCAAAGGGACTATTTTAGCAAATTAACTCTCAATGCTTGATTCTGATGAACGGAATTGAACTTGTGTGTGTGAAATCACCTGATTCCCGTCGTTATCTCTCCGAAATTTGGCCAACAATAAAATCAATATGGATTAATTACGTGCTGGTACACTGTATTCAGCAGCACAGCGTATAGAGGGCACGGTTAAAGGTTCTGGAGTCTGAATGGAGAAAATGACGCAAAGTAAATTGCCTGATTCGACTTAAGCTGGGCAAAGGATAGATTTCTTTCTTTCATCTATGAAAGACCTCTAACACAAGGCGAAGGTTCAATGCGGAGAATTGGGTGACCTTAGCAGTCAAGAGCTGTGAAAGCAAATTTCAGTGGCATGACTTTGAACCTATTAGCTATCAAACACAACAACCGCTGAGAGCCATATGAAGAGAGCCATGTGAACACTATTTTAGTGGCACTTAATCAAAAGAAATACATCTCTCACTATAATTTTTTTTTTTTTTGAGCCAAGGCTATTTCGGTTCGACACAAGGTCAGTCTGGTCCTCTGTGTGTACTGGCTTTTTTGTTTTTTAATGTTAGCTAGACCTCATGTCATATTTATGACTTATTGAGAAAAAGGCATAAAGCAAAGCAATTGCCTTCTATTGAAGGTGAGACAATGTGTAACTTCACAAGCAAACCATTTAACAGTACACTGACCGTCATAAAACCCAATATACACTATATGGACAAAAGTGAATGAATGAATGAATGAGTTTATTTATACTTAATCAGGGACAATGCACAGAGAACATTAGTCTAAGAAAGAAGAGATGTCATGTGCCAGGTTATAGCAAAAAAATGCACATTTTCACCTACAGTCCCTAGAGAGATGTTACATTTACAAAAGGTCACCTGATTCCCGTCACCTGATTCCCGGAAAAAACGGACACCTGACATTCCCAGCCATATGTGGTTCTTTCCCAAACTGTCATTGCAAAGCTAAAGGCACACAATTGCAACCTTTGGATGCAGTGGCAGGACATTATCCTTTTACTTAAACTAGGAGACCCAAAACTCCATGAAAGTATGTTTTATATGGGTTGGAGTGGAAGATCTCCTGCTCCTGCTAGACCTCTGACCTCAACCCTATTGAACACTTGAATTGAGCTGGAACTCACCAGGCCTCCTTACCCTTTTGTCTGAATGAGCTTGTGGAACATCTTTCCAGTAGATTGGAGATTATTATAAGAGCAAATTGGGACTAAATGTGGATGCTCAAAAAACGCATGCCAAACTTATGACTACGTGTCCGCAAACATTTGGCAATACGGCATACTATGGTGTAGTTTAATACAATCTAATGTAATACAATTGTGTAAAATCCACACACGTAAGCAAGTGTAAGGTGAAATACAGTCATCTACAATGGGGAAAATAATTATTTGAACCCCTGCTGATTTGAACCTCTGCCCATTCCAGCCTTGTGCAGGTCTACAATCTCGTCACTGACGTACTTTGACAGCTCTTTGGTCTTTCCCATGGTGGTGGAGAGGTTTGAATGGAAGAGGTTGATTCTGTGACGGGCGTCTGTTATACACATAATGAGTTGTTATTAGGAGCACTTTCTTGAAGGAACACGACTACTTTGGGTGTGTGGGAGTCAGATTTCTTGCTGGTTGGTACGGGAACAAATACTTATTTCACTCGATCAAATACAAATTAATTTATATCTAATATTCATTTAAATTTTAAACCTTCTCTTTCTGTTCATATAAATCCACCATAAAAAGTCTATACTGTTAATTTCTTTGTAAGGGGGTACATTTTCTAAATCAGCAGGGGATCAAATAATTATTTCCCCCACTGTATTTAGTGCCTTGTGCATCCCTTGATTTTACGAATGTATTCAAAACATGATATCAACATGGTATTCAGTTTTGCCTTCAAGTGCCATTGATAGAATTATAATGAATGGACAGGAAGTTTGGTTTCTTCCTAAAAGCATTACATAACAATTTTTTTTCTTATTTTTACATTTACATTTATGGAATTTAGAACTTAGAAATTGCTTTAAAGTCTTCATGAATTAATACATTCTAATAATTAGGAGTGTTGGACAGTAATTAAGTAAATGTAATTGGTTAGCGTAACAGTAGCGTTTTCAGGTATCTGTACTGAAGTATTTCCAATTGGGGAGACTTTTACTGTAACTTGAAAGTCAAATATTTTACTTTTTATTTAATTACATTTTGGGAAATCAGTTGTTTTTATTTATAGTGGCTAAAAACGTAACTGGCAAGCCACCAATCAGGGTCGAGCACATGCTCTGTTTTAAACTTGTTTTGATTGGCGCTTGGTGTATCTACTATAAATCATAGTACTTTGGATGCTTAAGTACATTTGAAGGCAAATAATTGTGTACTTTTACTCAAGTATAAGTTTAAGGGACACTTTTACTTTTATTGGAGTTATTTTACTGAGTGGATTTCGTCTTTAACTCAAGTACAGTACATGTTTTATGTACTTCATCCACCACTGATAATTTGATATACAGACTTAGATCAAAATCGATCCCTGTTGAAAGCACATTTTTAAAATGCAAGATGTACCAATTTAAGAACCTATTGAAAATGTAGGTCTTTGGATATGGTTTAAATGCTGCAAGTGACTCAGCTGTTCGGATATAAAATAGATTTTATTCCACCACCTCAGTGCCAGAACAGGAAGCATGTGGGACCAGTCAGGCAGTGGTTGAGGATCAGAGGGAGCGTGGTGCAATGCGGGGTGAGATAAGTGCTGAGAGGTAGGGAGATGCTGGTCCATTTTTGGCTTTGTAGGCAAGCATGAGTGTTTTAAATCTGATGTGGGCAGCTACATGAAGCCAGTGGAGGGAGCGTAGCAGTGAGGTGGTGTGGGAGTACCGTTTCCTTGCCAGTCTTGCCAGTGGCTCGCCCATTTGTGATAAACTTACAGGCATTAATGTACATCATTAAAATGTAAATTCATATTTAATACAGCACATGAACATAAACACTTAAGTGACAATGACACTGTGACACTTCAATCTAGACTACTGTCAATATCCATATCCATACCCACCCTAATCTGTTAAATTTTTGTATCTATATTTTTTAATGTATGGTATTCTTTATACATATTTTACACTTTTATTTATATTTTATACTTTCATATTAATATTTGTTATATTCTATTTACATGTTGGACACTTACAAAAAGCATGCCGTACTCTGTATGAATGTGTATGTGAGAAATAAAATGTGATTCAATTTAATTTGATTTCATAATCTATTTAATTTTGCAAAGCTGCTTTGGTTTGTAATGTCTGTTTGTAAACTATACAAATAAAATTACATTTAATTTTGTTAATTCAATATTAAACATTACAATTACTGCAACCCTCTTGTCTAAAATTTTTACAAAATAATTATAATATAAAAAAAATGTGCAAATTCTTGTGTTGCTATATGGTAAATCCCAGTTCCAGATACTTCTGCCTTATAGAAATCTGCCAACCTTATGAAAAATACACAAGTGACTTGTATTACCTGACTCTAAAGGAACAGTTTCCACATATAATTTTTGAACTTTTCAACCCTGAATAATATTTACAGTACCTGTACTTTACGAGATTGAGAATATCTACTAAAGCGAGGGTGAATTTCGGGATGCGATAACGTCCCATAGTGTCCATGTAGGAGTGCGCAGTAGCAAAAGATGAGTCACAAGTGTGGAAGCTTGAAAATTAGAGCATTGTGATCAATCAGGCAGGTCCAGAGACTAAGAGAAAAAATGTGTATTGGGATCAGGCAGTGGAGGACAGAATAAGGACAGCTGAGGAGAGAATGCAATACAGTGAAAAAAGGACAAATTATTTGGTATCCTATAGTGGTGTACCTCATACTCAGCAGGCAGATGGTATTTCTGTTGCAGCATAATTCAAGAAGCAAGGACAACCTGGACCCAAAAGCTTCACAGAACTCCTATAACAAACCTAAGTTAACATGTATGAATGTGAAGGTACAGTAGACAATTAGGTACAGTAGATTGATCTATGGCTGGGGGAGGGAATCTTTCTATGTTGTCGTTAACATAATTCTAGGTACTAATAAAGAGCCTGCACTTTATAATAGATGCAGGTATGGCAGATCATTATACATGTTCTCTTTGGTGCTGTGGGCTGAGACATTCAGTGCAATATAAACCAATGTATTGTGGATAAAATAGAGGTGATATGATCAACATTTCTGTTTCTATTAAAGACTAAATACAGGTAGTTAATAGATAATAGTTCTGTAAAAAAAAAAGCACAGACATTTTTTTCTGCTTCAGGTAATAATGCTATATTTCTTAACCTATGTAGAAGCCTTTCCATCTTTCTAAATAAACAGAAGGCTTATTTTTAGCTGCCTTTTAGAACTCCTTCTTTCTTGTTAGAATAAAGAATCAATTAATGGAAGGCGGGCGTTGCTTGACAATATCACTGGTGACAAAATGATTAACTTAGTGTGTGAAGTCAAACACTCGTGGAGTTTAAAACCAGCTGTCTAGATCTATCTAGATATTTATGGATGCAATTTAATATCATTCCATACGTTGCATTCAGTTGAATAGATACCGATACACTGTGGTGTTTTAAAAGACTCCCCTGAAACAATTATCCCGAACACAATGGATTACTCAGCGGGCAGAGATGATTTCTTTACAGTCCACACTATGCACCCAGAAATGGGATTCGGTACAGCATTCTATAGAGCTGCTGGTTTTAGAAACATATTCAATAGAATGGAAAGAAGAAAGCACAATGGTCAATTTGGGGATTTTTTCAGTGCTATACTCTGAACATTTTCTGATAGCAAGCACTTAGGATTCAACATTTAATGGTTTCCCAGAGAACCAAATTGAAAAAAAATCTTTATTGCAATACACTGTATATGAAAGCATTACGAAAGGAAGAAGTATATCAATAAAAGCTATACAATATGCACAGTGTACCCTATAAACCAAGCATCAGGAGCTCTTGCAGACTTTTGCTCATAGACAACAATACAGATAATAATTTTGTGCTAACTAATTTTTCTGCATCAGTCGACCTTTTGAATGTTGGTCATTTGCATTTACATGTGGATATGATTTATGTGGAGTGGAAGATTTCCCATTAAACCATATTGAACACCTTTGGGATGAATTGGAACACTGCTTCCTCACCTGCTCAAATCTCCACAAGCACACTCCAATATCTAGTGGAACATCTTCCCAGAAGAATGAATTTTATTATAGCATAAAAATGGGGACTGAATGTGAAATTGGCTGTTCAAAAAAGCAGAAATCAGAAATGAAAAGAAAAGGAAACAGAAATCTTATGATCATATGTATGGCTATAGTCGACAAAAGTTCCTTGCTAATTCATTTTAGTCTTTAGTTAGTTAGTCCATTTTTTTTTTAAGTTGGTCATTCGCATTCCTTTTTTAATTTTTGAAAATGGACAATTAATTATGTATTTTGTTTAAGTAAGAATTTTTATATTTCTTAATTCTACTGAATGACAAATTCTAGAATACTACTGTATATACCATACGGATACTACACTATTCTCTAATGAACCCAAAGTATAATCACTTTATTAACAGATATAAATAATAAACAAGAATGTAACAGATTTGAATTTAAAATGTGTTTTGGTAATAAAGATTAAAAGAATGAAATGCATCTTTTAAATTATCTTTTAAAATTCCTAAAGTAAAGTCGAGAAGCTTTTATTGTCATTTCAAGCATACAGAAAAAAAGCTGACGCAGTACACTGTGAAAACCTGGTGCTGAATCACACAACATAGAGCTACATCACACCACACAACATAGAGCTACATCACACCACACAACATAGAGCTACATCACACCACACAACATAGAGCTACATCACACCACACAGCATAGAGCTACATCACACCACACAACATAGAGCTACATCACACCACACAACATAGAGCTACATCACACCACACAACATAGAGCTACATCACACCACACAACATAGAGCTACATCACACCACACAGCATAGAGCTACATCACACCAAACAACATAGAGCTACATCACACCACACAACATAGAGCTACATCACACCACACAGCATAGAGCTACATCACACCACACAGCATAGAGCTACATCACACCACACAACATAGAGCTACATCACACCACACAGCATAGAGCTACATCACACCACACAGCATAGAGCTACATCACACCACACAGCATAGAGCTACATCACACCACACAGCATAGAGCTACATCACACCAAACAACATAGAGCTACATCACACCACACAACATAGAGCTACATCACACCACACAGCATAGAGCTACATCACACCACACAGCATAGAGCTACATCACACCACACAACATAGAGCTACATCACACCACACAACATAAAGCTACATCACACCACACAACATAGATCTACATCACACCACACAACATAGAGCTACATCACACCACACAACATAGAGCTACATCACACCACACAGCATAGAGCTACATCACACCACACAGCATAAAGCTACATCACAAAACATAGATCTACATCACAACACATGACATAGAGCTACATCACACCACACGGCATAGAGCGACATCACACCACACAGCATAGAGCTACATCACAAAACATAGATCCACATCACACCACACAACATAGAGCTACATCACACCACACAACATAGAGCTACATCACACCACACAACATAGAGCTACATCACACCACACAACATAGAGCTACATCACACTGGACAACATAGAGCTACATTACACCGCACAACATAGAGCTACATCACACCACACAATATAGAGCTACATCACACCACACAACATAGAGCTACAGTTAAAACACAGAGCTAAGGACTAAAGTAAGTTTCCACATAAGGTGCTTTGTTTGCAAACAGTGAAGACAAAAGTTAATGTGTGACAAATACACAAAACACAAAATAGCACAGCCATTAAACCTAATGCATAATATGTTATACAGTACAATGTGCAAAAAGAGAACTGTAAGCAAGAGTGTACTTGCAAATATAAGCATGAAATGTGCAACAGCAGCAATCAAGTTAATGTGCAAAACAGCATGTAAACAGTGATAATATGGTTAGGATAAAATAATTTGTGCTTGAAATGAGTATTGTATTAGAAAGTTAAAGATTTTCAGGCTATTCAAAGTTTCAGACCCCCTGCTGCAGTCAGAAAAGGTGTTTTCTTGTGTATCTAAAGGACTGTCTTGGTTTGAATAAGCCATCCCACCCCAGGTTAAGATGCTAAACACCTGCTGACTCTCTCTGATCAAGCGCAACGTGACATTTTTAAGGAGCAGAATCTTTTGTTTGAGGTGTCAAATAATTTGGCAGAAGCTGGAAAAGAAAAGGACGAAGCTGCGCAATCAAAACCTGGGGAAATCTATTACACGTGGTGTCTTGTGAAAAAAATTTTTTTACGCACAATTCAAGCAAATCTTTCTTTCATATTGACTGCTCTAAGATGGCATTGACCAGATAGCATATATCTTAGAAAGGACAGTGGGTTAGGGGACACTTTCTGCATTCATTAAAATGTAAAAAAAAAAAAGATGTCAGCAAATAATAGAAATTTGATTCTTAGTAAAACAATTATATAAAATAAATGACAGCACGTTCTTAAATTTTGATTGCTTACTAATCCGTCGCCTCCTGATAATTCAAACTAGAACAGCATCAATACAAAAATGTTCTAGTGCATGTCAAAGGTTTGGAAACAGTCTTTTTTGAGACACACACACATTCTTTTTGTTTCTACGCAACATTCTAGGTAATGTTTGAAGATTTACTTCGACTAAGAAAATATATAAATATACAGATGTTTTACTTTATTTTAATTGAAGAATCCTCCATTAGCACGAAGAACCATCCAGACGACCAATCAGCTGGTTCCAATGAGAAGTTTGGAATATACAGTATACTTATATCGGAATGAGCACGAATCTCTACAAACACACTCCAACATCTAGTGGAACATCTTTTCTGAAGAGTGAAGGTTATTATAAGAGCAAATGGGAAATGGGAATGAGATGTTCAAAAAGCACTTAAACATATTTCCTGCTCATCAAATCATTCAAATTTCCACCAGGGGAATTCTGGATGGAGTTTTTTAGGCTTTTTGTGTTTTCTTTCTTAAATGACAATTTGCATATTACGTCTCACTATAACACACACTCACACACATGCACAGTACAAAACTAACACATACATACACTCAATTGTCTGTTACTGAACTGTTACAACCTGAACTCAACACACACTCAATACTCATTTCACTTCATTCACATCCATGTCTTCAGCACCACCATATTATATTTAGTTATATTATACTGTTTACATGCTGTTTTACACACCTCGTGATTGCTGCTCTTGCTGTTTTTGCAGTATATTGTGTTCATATTTACAAGTACACTTGTTTATAGTTCTCTCTTTCGCACATTGTAATGTATAACACGGTATACGGTAGGTTTACTGGTCGGTGCTATATTGTGTTTTGTGTATTTGTCCCACACTGTCTTGTGTTGTTTTTTTTTCCAGGGTTCTGGAGAAACGTTGTCTCATTTCACTGTACATCAGCTACTGTATATATGGTTGAAATGACAATAAAGGCTTCTTGACTCTTGAGTAACCAGATTTGGGGATGTTCCACAATGACCTAAGGAACTCTGAATGAGGAACAAGTATGATATTCTTTAATGCATTGCTATTTTTGTGTAAGCTTAAAAAAAAAACATGTTGCACTCATAGAAAAATATCCGAAACATCACACCACCACATTATTATATTTATATACCAGCTAAAAGATATCTAAAAGGGTTGTGAAGGTTGAAATCCCCTGGTTATTAGCTTGTGGGTGTAATTGTACTGATGTATGAACATTGAAACTTCTAGGGTTGAAAACAAATCGGTTAATAAAAGTGTTATTTACTTTGTAAATGTCTTATGATATTTAAGCTGCTCATTTGTTCCTGCTAGTTGATGTAAAGTATCACTAGATCATCCCTGAGTGGTTTCAATAACTAAAAGGGTGCATCATTTGCAGCAAACCAGCCAAGTAAATAACGTAACGGTAGAATAAAAAAAACAGGACGCATGGTGAGAAAGTGTTAAGTGTGTATATTAATAGCTTGGCAGTGGTGAGGGGTCTCTGAGTGGAAACACTCTATGTGCTGTAGTATATTATCCAGATGACAATTACAATGACAAATTAGACTTTCCAGTGTGCATCACTGGAACAATGGAGGCAAATGAGCTGTTGCTCCATTCCAGCTGCTAGAACGTCTTTATGCTGTGGAAAAATTGCTGACAGAAAATCTCTTAACACGATAGTGGATAATCAAAGTTTATGTGTATATGGAGTGCGGTGGTGCGTCGGTGGCCATTTTGTCACATGCTCCTAACTAAATGAAGAAGGTTTTATTAGTAATAAAAGATTGTGTTGCGCTCTAAAATGTTATTCTAATCGAATATCGCGCTCCAAACGCCTGGGTTGAATGTGACAAACATTTAATTGATTATACTCAGGGAGTGTGCATTATTCATATCCCCAACACCACGTGCAGATTTTGTGCAGGAGCGGCTTGATAAAACATCCCTCGCAGAAAGACGAGACACCCAGCGCCTGGCTAATGGCTCCAATTTTGTGGTCGAAAATAGATATGGATAACTAAATGTCTGGCACCATTTTTCTCGCCCGTGACAGTGCTCCCTCTGGGGTTTTTTGTTTTTTTTCCCCTTTCTCCTCCATGCTCTGTTCAACCTTTTTAGAGGTGGGAAATCCATTGAATTTCAATATCTCCTTCTGGAGGGAGGAAAACCCTAAGGGTAGAAGATTTGACACAAGGACATTCCAGGAATGGCATGATATCTCTATCAGGCATGGAGAAAGGTCGTACTAGGACAGGAGAGACTCACAAATACCTCCAGAATGATTTTTGAGGAACATTAGATATTACAACTTAAACCTCTGGGATCGTTGCCACGATGAAAAATATGCAAATGGAGGTTACAGTCTGACTCTGAGATGAAAGATAAAAGTGTGTCACTGAGCATGAAGGCATATTTGTGTGGTTGGACCAGAGCTAATGCAGTTCTAAAACCATTTTAGACACACACATATGGATTTTATCTCGCAAAGCTTAGGTTTTATTGCTCTATTTAAAAATATCCCATTCATACAAAGAGTGTTTGTTCTGCCCCCTGCCCCTTAAAAATAGTTTGAAAACAATCACACCAGCCCAGTAGGTGGTGATAGCAGGCCTTAAACTCTTACATCAGAAGTCAATGTTACCATATAGCAGTGTCGAGTCTTTCATTTTACCACTATGCCTTCAGTGGTGTCCTGCCTGAACCAATCCACCTCTTAATACTATCTTTATGACGCTATGGAAACCATCAATATTATACAGAGCGCCGCATCACAGACAGGGATCTCATACAGTGAGAATGAATGTCATTACTAAACCCAATGAACACAATTCAACATGTCTCCTTTCACTGTAGCCACAGCTGCACCTTCCTCTTGTGTTTTTGTGCAAATTCTACAGGAAATAAAATGCAAACGTAGAATTGGATCATGAAAAAGGTTAACAACTGGTCAGAACTGCTTCGGCTGACTTTTCCTTCCAGCTTTCTTAAAAAGTCCGTCTTGTAAATGCTTTTGTAAGTGTTTCTGCGACAAAATCAGATTCTTCTCCTCTGTCAGCCGTTGTGGAATGGAAAAAAAAACAGGAATATACACTGCCACACAACATATATTTTGTTGGACCATCTTTAGCTTTGATTAGACAAAGTCTGCACAAGACTGCACAAAGTCTTCTCCAGCACATCCCAAAGATTCTCAATGGGGTAAAGGTATGGACTCTTTCATGTGTGAAAATGATGTCTCGTGCTCCCTGAACCACTCTTTCACAATTTGAGCCTGATGAATCCTGGCATTGTCGTCTTGGAATCTGCCCGTGCCATCAGTGAAGAAAAAAATCCATTAATGGAATAACCTGTTCTTTCAGTATATTCATTCTTTGAGCACATAACGTTGCTGAACCTAAACCTGACCAACTGCAGCAACCCCAGAGCACTGCCCCCACAGGCTTTTACGGTAGGCACTAGGCATGATGGGTGCATCAGTTCATAACTTCCTGCCAGATGAAACATAATCAACCATGAAGTAATTATCCAATGGGAGGCTCATTATATATATATATATATAGGCAGTACAGACCAAAAGTTTGGACACACCTTCTCATTCAAAGAGTTTTCTTTATTTTCATGACTATAAAAATTGTAGATTCACACTGAAGGCATCAAAACTATGAATGAACACATGTGGAATTATATATGGAATTATATACATAACAAAAAAGTGTGAAACAACTGAAAAATGTCATATTCTAGGTTCTTCAAAGTAGCCACCTTTTGCTTCGATTACTGCTTTGCACACTCTTGGCATTCTCTTGATGAGCTTCAAGAGGTAGTCACCTGAAATGGTCTTCCAACAGTCTTGAAGGAGTTCCCCGAGAGATGCTTGGCACTTGTTGGCCCTTTTGCCTTCACTCTGCGGTCCAGCTCACCCCTAAACCATCTCGATTGGGTTCAGGTCCGGTGACTGTGGAGGCCAGGTCATCTGGCGCAGCACCCCATCACTCTCCTTCTTGGTCAAATAGCCCTTGATGCCTTCAGTGTGACTCTACAATTTTCATAGTCATGAAAATAAAGAAAACTCTTTGAATGAGAAGGTGTGCCCAAACTTTTGGTCTGTACTGTATATATATATATATATATATATAATATATATATATATATATATATATATATATATATATATATTTGCTTATTAAATGCAGGTGGTGACTTTTTTTTTTTTGGACAGGCAGCATATTTTAGCTTGTGCAGTTTGTTACAGATGCAGGTTGTGACTAGTATCTGACTAGTGCGCTCTCTAACCATCCAATAAAAGGACATGGGTTTCGAATCTCCAGGTGCCTACAGTCCTGTCTGTGAAGGGCTTCCAGCAGTTCGCTTTGACCCTGGCAACATGTGATGTGATGGCTGAAATCTGGATAAATTTTTAATTTACACTTGCTGCTCCGCAGCATACCTGAGAAATGAACAGAATAGACTACTGGGAATAATATAATATATATTCATAAACAAAAATTAATTAAAGCGTAAATCTGTGATTTTGATCCTGACAGTGATTCTGATTCCACTGCCATATAGACTATTGAGCAATAAAAAAGGCAAAAACACACTCCTCAGTAATTATCTCTCAAGCTGCTAGTTTGCCTAAATCTTATCCAATTCTTATATTCTACTGTTACACCATAGCAGTGGATTATTCTGGCACCTTTGCATGTTGCAATAGTTTTTAATAGATGAAACCACATAATAACCTGGTTAGGTTTTGGCTACATTCCTAGCACTCAAAATAAATATAGAAAACCTTGTCTACACAAAACCAGGTAAAAATGATCTTAGTTGTAAGAAAGCTCTATGAACATAGCCCACGTTTTTGTGTAATCAGTAGACATGAAACACTAAAAAACAAGGCTTTCAGAAATATTTCTCTATGTGTGGGCAAAAGTCCCTATTTCCATGTTCAGGAGCTACTGTTATTATTTTTCTTCCCAGGTGAGCTGCAGCGTGTGTTGCTCTGTATTCCTTTTAATTAGCTGAGGTTTGCTTCATACCGCAGGTATGTAATGTGATGGTAAATGAAGGAGCTGCTGCTGTTCCAGCTTTCTCACCTAAATTTGCTAATGAGCTCATCATTTTCTTCTCCAGATTGGGGCAAAACATCATGTGCAAACACCAAAACGGGAACAGAACTGGGATTTTCATTCAGATTCCTGAATACTTTTTGAACATTCCATTTGATAATCAGTGCCCATTTGCAGTTATAATAACCTTCTGGGAAGATGTTCCACTAGATTTTGGAGTGTGTTTGTGGTTATTTGTGTTAGTAATGTCAGGTACTGATGTAGGTGATGTGAGGAGGCCTGGTGTGCAGTCAGTGTTCACATTCACCCCAAAGGTGTTTAATAGAATTGAGGTCAGAGCTCTATAGCAAAAGATCTTTCACTCCAATCCATGTAAAGCATCTCTTCATGGAGTTGGCATTGTGCACAGGGGCATCGTCCTGCTGAAACAGATTTAAGTCTCCTAGTTCAAGTGAATTGGAATCCCATTTGTGTGCCTCCAGCTTTGTGATAAGAGTTTGGAAAAGAACCACATATGGTGGGAAAGGTCATTTGTCCCAATACATTTTCCATATAGTGTACAAGGAATTATATACAGGATAATTAGATAAAAATGATTTACTGTACATCAGAACCCAGTCATTTGTATCATTAACCAGTTTAATTCCTACAGACTCCAGTATAAGCTTAATGTGGACAAGCCAAACCCTTGCAATCGTTGCGGCAAAACAATTACAATCCTGCGTCATACATTCAAACTGCAGTGCCGTGTTGGTCCTGAGTAATGCTCACCCAACAGCCTCAGGTCTGAATCAGGAGAGCCATGGCCGTGTTAATCAATGAGACAGGGACCGCCGTGAAAGGTCAGACCACACGTAATCACAGCTAATTAAAATGCTTCGGCGAGATGGAAATTTGAAATTTACAACTGGTCATTAAATCGGAGAAGACAGTACTAATTGGACATTAGCACCCCGTAACTCACTGCTGGAATAATTGTCATTTTCAATTGCTTTCATAAGCCGCTATTAGTGTGGAGCAGGTCAAGTGATTTACAAATGAGGCACGACCACACACAGGAGGTGAGATATGGGTGGACTGAGACATGAGTCTGTACAAAAAGATTGCAGTATGAGGAGGAAAGATGAAGCAGATGATACAGTTATGTGGTGTATCGACACAGCAAAGGTTGCAAATTTCAAGTTAATAGAAGACGCGGAATGAAAATTTCTCCACATTGTGACACATGCCAGATGGACTAATATAAGACGGGTCTATCATCTGCATTGAACTGGCTTAAGGTCAGCTAGAGACACTAGCATTAAGAGGTGGTTAAGTGGTTAAGGCATTGTGCTAATGATTGGAAGGCTGTAAATTCAAATCTCTCCTGACCAAAGCATTTAATGTTAAGTTGTATTCTGGCTCAACTGAAAGATGCTATCGATAAAAACTTCAGCCAGTTGAGATAAATCAACAGCAACATTATAGCAGAGCTCACATTACAGGTGGTAGAGACAATCCTGCACACTGACAAAGGCATTTAGAAGCAGACGAAATTACGGTAAACGAACATAACTATTTAAGTGGTTGATGTTATGGAATAAACTAAATGATAATAGAAAAAAAATTGATACACAATCTAATCAAAGGTGAGAAATTGGGTGTTAAATTCTGATTAGTCAGAAGATGTTGATCTGATTCGTCAGAGGGTGTTAAATTCTGATTGGTCAGATAGTGTTGATATGATTGGTCAAATGGTGTTGAATTCTGTTTGTCAGTGTGTGTTGCTCTGATTGGTCAGAGGTTGAGGAATTCTGATTAGTCAGATGGTGTTGATCTGATTGGTCAGAGGGTGTTGAATTCTGATTGGTCAGAGGGTGTTGAATTCTGATTTCAACATTCTGATTCAAAAATTCTGATAATTTTCGAGAAGCACAGCACGAAGATCTGATTGTCCAACAGATGCTTCATTTACACAGAGTTAATGCATATAACTGTTGATATCATTTATCTGTATTATGTGTTCTAGTACATTGAATGTCACCTCCAGCTTGCTATGCTGTAATAACCAACCATTTTGGCCACCGCACGAGAGAAAAGAGACAATTTGGTTCGAATCAAAGTTGTACTTTTACTCATGTTTCTGAACAGCCTCATTGTGTTGCTATGGTTGGAATATTTATCAAAAGACACAAGCATAGCAAAAAATCCTGAACAGAAATTCTTTATGTTCCCTTTTTAATTATTTAGCAATTCACTCTCTGGATAGCCCAAATGTTAAACAGGCGACTGTAAGAAACCTTTCTGAATGTGCAGCAGGAGCATTATAGACATGACAGCTTCTATTTTATAGTTAAATAAATTGATGTCAGTTTTGCTACAGTACGGAACCCTTCAACTATTTGATCAAAGTGTGGTATGCAGAGTGTATAGATGTTACACTTAGCTATCAATCTTTAGAAAGACTGCCTGTTTTTACTATTGTGTTTTATTAAAATAACTCTTTGCACCAAGGAATATTGGAGACACAAACAAACAAACAAATAAAACGAACAAATAAATTAAACAAAGGCATTAAATGAAAATTGGCCAAAACCTGTTTTTTAGCTTCAGATTTTTATATACAAACAGTAATATAAAAAAAAGTAAAAGTATGGATGTAAGGAAACTCATCCCACAGTGCTTAAGACATTGGACTTTTGATAGAATGCTTGTGAGGTGAAAATTCCAAAATCATCCTTAGCCCTCTAAGGGCTCAATTTGTCTAAATAAGATAATTGTAGGTTGCTCTGGATGCCATATATAAAATGTACAATGACTTTCAAAGGTTTAGAAACACTTGGTCTTTTATGGGTTATTTGAGAGACACATGCATGTTCCTTTTGTTTATATGCAACAAACTCAGTAACGCATTATTTTTCATTGAATCATTGAATCATCACTTCATGACTCTTGTAAAACTTGCCAAAGATGTTCTTCATAGTTGGAGATTTCTTTCTTGAAATCCAGTTTATCCTAGAGCAGTTCAATAGGATTTAGGTGCGTTGACTGGGCAGGTCATTCTATGATAGATATCAGTCCAGACGACTGTTTGCTCTCTAAATAACGCTTACACAGCTTGGACATAGAGTACGCTTTGGCTCATCATCTTGTTGTATGGTAAAATCGGACACAATGAGCTGCAGTTTAGGTGGAATTGCATTGTGTTTAATATGGAATAGTAGCCATGTTGGTTCAGTATTCCTTCTACAATTTAACCTACAGTTAACCTCCATGTGTATCAGTGGCAGCCCGTGAATTTCAAGTTCTAACTGTCAGTCCACCTCTTAATAACCATCATTAAGACACCACGGTTTTAAAAAGCATCAATATTATAGAGAAGCGCAGTAGAACAGGGCGCTGCATCACAGACAGAAATCTCACACTGTGTGAATGAATGTCATTACCAAAGCAAGAAACCCAATAAACACAATTCAACACGTCTCCTTTCACTGTAGCCACAACTGCACCTCATGCATACATCATCTCTAGCAGAAGCATTGATGTGAACCTCATCAAATAATCCCACGTTTTCCTGGGGATTTAAAATAAAGGCAAATTGTGTGTTTCTGTGCAAATTCTGCATCCAAATCACTTTCTTTTCCTCTGTCAGTCATTGTTGAATTAAAAAAAGCAGCTATTAAATCCACATGAACATATTTAGCTTGTTTAGTTTGCTACACATGCGGTTTGCGAGCTCTGAAGAGTGTGCACTCCGACCATCCAGTTAAATTACATAAAACATCCTAACGTGATTGAAAGCATTCTTGAGGGGGCCTCGGAGTTAGCAAGTCAAAATCTCATTAGTTAAAGCAAAAAATGTGAGCAAAAAAAAGTTTATGCTAAAAAACATCAGATACCTTTGACCATGGCAACACACCATGTGACGGCTAAAATCTAATCCGAGAGAAACTCCAATCTAAACTGACACTTGGATGCCCTGCTTCTTGTGAAGTGGAACGTGACATTGCCGCATAGTTTTTTTTGTCCTTACCACACTATTAAATTATCTCAAGATCAGTTCTTTTACCATTGCATGGGGTATGATCTCAGACTGTGTTCCAAATGAAATTAGCAAATTAGCTAGCTAAAAAAACCCTCACAAGATCAAATTTAATTTGAAGTCATTACCCTTCACCCAATGATAATTAGAATGTGTGGGCCAAAGGGATGTTACGATGTAAAAAAACATCTACTAGCAATGTTTTTTTTTGGGATCAGTTCAAGAAAACAGTATGAAAAAAAAAAAAAAAAAAAAAGATGGCTGCCAGATTTCTATTCATGAGATTTACAGTTCAAGTTAAATTCTCGTAATCACTGTCTTGAAGCTGGATTTTCACTTGTAAGAGCTTCTGTAACCTCTCTGGGTTAAGTGTTATCCATGTGTGTGTGTGTGTGTGTGTTTGTGTGTGTGTGTGTGTGTGTGTGTGTGTGTGTGTGTGTGTGTGTGTGATATTACCCTTGAATATGAGATGTCGCGGGATAATCACATCTTTTCCTGCTTCTTGACAACCATAATTAAGGCTCGCTCAGGCTGTGATCTGCCGCTAGTGCATGCGCTCGCTTTCCTGCAGTCTGTTGCTATAATACGTTTGACACGGTCACCTAGCGTGAAGACATGCACTCGAGACAAAGTTATAATTTAGCCCTGGAGGGATTGTTTGTATTTGCGTTTGTGTGTGAGCAGACCTGTGGGAAGTGCTCTGCTTAATGCTAGAGGGCTGGCAGTGTCTTCCAGACCTGTCTGAAGGATAGACGCCGTGTTCTAGCTCATTAGCATAGCGTTGTCATTTTTTTTCCACCCTTCTTCTTGTTTCCGTCCTGACGAGGCACCGGCTCCTAACGTTAAGCCTGATTACGGTTCTCCAGGCATGAATGATTGTGCTTCACTTTGCCCCAGGCATGCATGCTATCCTTTTTTACATTCTCACACTCCAAGTTGTCCCTCGTTTCATGCGTCCGAGACTCTAGGTGCTACTATACGAAAACCCACGCATCACATAGGCTCCTATCTTTATTTATGTTTCTCTATCCCCTTTTTTCTACCTCCCTCTCTCTTCCACTAAAGATTTCATTCTCTGCTTTGTGTACAGCATGATGACCCTCGACAGACTCATTTCTCAGCGAAGAACCACCAGCCGCGAACGTTAGCCCGCATACGTAATGAAACAGCAGCAGATGGCTTCGGCTCATACATCAGTGTTTGCTTTCTTTTCAGGCTACCTCTGAATCGCGTCGCAGTTTGTTACATTCATCTTGCTTTACTAGCTAAATCCCTGTATAAGCATAGCCATCTGTTGCCATTTCATTATATATGCAGTGTTATATTTGTTCGAGTTTTCGACATTGTGCTCCTCGAACAGACAGCACTCTCTGGGAAACACATTGATAGTCATATTGCTGTTTTAATTGCTGTCATTAAAATACAGTTTTGTTTTTTTTTAGTAGAGAAGGAGAAATATTTTGAATACAGCTGTGATTTTTTTTTTTGCTTGTTAAAAAAATCTGTACTTTACATTTTTTTCCTGTTTCCTGAATCACTACAACAGTTATTGTATTTTAAGTTTCTAAAGACTTATATTCAAAATTTACCTCAGTAGTTGAGAGAAATTAAAGTCTATGCAGAGGTCAGTTACACTGCTTATTAATTAATTATTTGACATATGAATTATTATAATTATTTGCATGTGGTTTATCCCTTCAAAGTTGCCAGAAAAACGTGGGTTAGAAAATTCGGATTGAAGAAGCAGATCAGGTTTGAGGATGAGGTCTGTGATGAAGCGACCAAATAATCAATGTTCGAAATATGTCCCTTTTATCACCTTAGCATTTCAAAAATAGAATAGAAGAGCAGCGACGGATGGATGCAGCCATTTTGTTTTTTGTCGCTGCTGTAAAGTCTTGTCAATAGAATTGAAAAGAGGAGCTGTCATTGAGGGACTTTTCTTTGAAGCATTCATAAAGTAGAAATGATGAAATGTGTTGAACAAATTGAGGTAAAGAATGAACAACAAGTTATAAAAACGCTGGGGGATTATTTCTGGAAAAAAGAGAGGAGAAGAACATGCTACAAATGAGGCATCCAGGATAAAAGGAAAAGAAATTGTTCTGGGCCATGTTAGCTAGTCAATATACGACTATGTTTGAAGAAAGTTCTGTGTGAAAATGAGCTTCTGTATTTTGGCGAAGACGTTCCAATATAACTGATTGACTTTCAACCCAGTACTTTTCTGAATTTTTTCTCCAAGATTGTATATGTTGTATATGAAATAAAAACGATTTCCATGCAGGAAATGTACTAATGTTCAAGTCTTTAACTTTTTTTTTTGAGCAATATTAACTCTGGATGATGGAAAGTAAAGCCCAAAGTGTCTTCTTTCCAAAGATACCTAAATTGTGTATGTAGCACACTTTTGTCAGGAACTGCTAACCTTTAAAATTAGGTAGGTCATTTTCAGCTGTGAGTCTCAAAAACAGGGGTACATGCTAACAGGTTAACCAGTGGTGGGCTTTCATGAGTCAGCAAGGTCTTCTCTGCTGGCCTAAATTCAATCAGAATCACTGACTAACGTTTTAATATATATTTGTAGTCTATTATCTTTATTTCACAGCGCTGCTTCAAGTAGTGTCTGTTTACATGGGTGTTTCAGCCGTCAAATCAGGTTTGTCAGCTTCAAAGGAATCTGAATTGAGCCTTCAGACTCAGTACTGCGAGCACTTGCAGCGTAGAGTACATGTTGCTTGAAGTTGTTGCTGTAACCAATCAGATTTAGAGCTGGTGACACCGGGGTCATGGAGCAGGCATACGATAAAATCAGCATTTTCATGTCTTTTGATTCTGATGGTCAGAGAGCACACTAGTTACCGCATCCGACAACAAACTGCAGAAGCTCAAATATATTCATGTGGATTGAATAGTTTTTTTCCATTTCACGGTTGCTGACAGAGGAAATGCACTTACAAGGACATTTACAAGATGGACTTTTCAAGAAATGCAGGGAAAATTGGGGTCATTTTATGAGGTGAATATCGATGCTTCTGCTAGAGATGATGTATGTGGGCGGTGCAGTTGTGGCTCCAGTGAAAGGAGACTTGTTGAATTGTGTTCATTGTGTTACTTGCTTTAGTAATGACATTCATTCTCACTGTAGGAGATTCCTGACAGAGATACCTGTGATGCAGCGTTCTGTACTACTGTGCTTCTAAATAATATTTATGGTTTTTATAGACGTGGCATCATAATGATGGTATTAAGAGGTGTAATGGTTCTGGTAGGACATCACTGAAGGCCTTGGTGTGAAATAAGTAGCCTGTCTTTAACTTTAACATTACAGTATCAAGGAAGTAATAAAGCAGTGAACCTATTTTTCCATATCTGTGACCTACTTCTTTTTTCTCCATGAATTTGACCTTCTAATGACAGATAATGTCAAGACTTCAGTCAGACATGACCTTCCGATTTCTAGCTGCTGAAACACTGGGGTCAGGACAAGGAAAAGAATAAGTGAGTATGAGTTATGACTAAAATTTGATAAAAATATCACAGTGCACAAGCAAGTTCCATCTGTTCCTCTCATGTTAATGATCTTCCTGAGGTACAATAGGTACTGGAAAGGATCCTGAAGCATGAGGCAGACTCCAGGCGGATCTACAGTATGAAATTTCAAGACTAGTGAAAGAAGCGGATTTGTTTACTGGGTGCTACACACACACACACACACACACACACACACACACACACACACACACACACACATACAGACACACATACACTCTGAGTGAAGACAGCCCAAGTGCAGATGTTGAGCTCGTTATCTCTGGCAGAGTGCAGATTTTCCCTGAGGCCATGTTCATCGGGGTCCAGCCAGGTGGAGTTCCTCCTGCTAAGAGACCCTGCTTTACTTTTTCCTTCCCTCTCTCTCTCTCTCTCTCTCTCTCTCTCTCTCTCTCTCTCTCTCTCTCTCTCTCTCTCAATCTCTTTCTTGCTTGCATTTTGCATTTTGTTATTCCCCACAGCCCATTGCTTCCTCCAACTGACAAGGTCCTTTTGCTCCTCAACCTTCTTTCATCTTCTCTTCTTCTCAAGGCGATATTCCCTCACCTTCCCTTCTGTCATAATCACGTCACCTGGATCTCATCAACAATATCCCCGCAATTCTCAGCCCCACTTTCCCTTCTCTCTTTACTCACTTTGCTCCTCTCGGCTTGTTGCTTGTGAATCCCTCTTGAGTGTTTTTTTTTTCTAAGGTGTAAAGGTGACTGCCAACTAAAAAGACACCTTGGTTTGCTTGCTGTCCTGAATACCCCAAACACCCAACCACTGTTTCATCTCAGGTTTTTAGCCAAGAGGCAGAGGTGCTCTGTGTGTGTGTGTGTGTGTGTGTGTCTATGGTGTGTGAAAACACCTTGTCACTCTCACGTCTCTGTGGGTCTGTTTTTCGGACTATCAGCCCATCAGGACCTCATCACACCTCCCTCCTAAGCATTACGCTCAAGGCCACACATAATCAGATCCAGAGAGAGGATCATTGTCCGAATCCTGCCCTGTCCTACTAAACATGCCTAGTTGCTATCAATGACGAAAAAAAATTTAGCTTCATTACTAAAGTATTGCTTCATTCTTTTATCCGGTGATGCAGCCTAATGTTAATCTAACAAGTTAAACCGAATTTCTGTTAATTATTTACAAATTTACGTTTGGGACTAGATTAGCTAGTTAGCTAGGTAACATTAGGTTTTTTGTACTCAATAGCTTTAACCCTAGCAACTGTTATCTAAATTAAAGATGCTGATGACGGGGCTTCAAGCATAAAAGTATCATCACAGGAGCAGAAAGGGGTCATACACTGACCAGGCATAACATTATGACCACCTGCCTGATATTGTGTTGGTCCCCCTTTTGCTGACAAAACAGTCCTGACTCATCAAGCATCATCAGCATGAACTTCTTTAGCACCTGTTGGATCGGACCACACAAACCAGCCTTCGCTCTTCACGTGCATCAATGAGCCTTGGCCGCCCACGACCACTTCAGACCAGAAACATTCCACAACAGCTGCCGTTTTAGAGATGCTCTGACCCAGTCGTCTAGACATCACAATCTGGCCCTTGTCAAACTCACTTTCTCTGCGCTTGCCCATTATTTCTGCTTCTAACACATCATTTTGAAAAACAAAATGTTCACTTGCTTGTAATATAATTGTAATTGTGTGTAATTGTGTTGTATAATTGCATACATTTTTTTCTTTTTTACGATTCTTGAAAAAAGCAACTACTTCATTGAAAAGTAAAAAAAGAAAAAAAATCTACTACTATCTATTACTATTGCTTTTATATTCTTTCATTCCAGACACCATCACACTCTCAATGCATGTTACTCCTCTTTGACTTTATGGTATTTTATGCTAAGCAGTGCAATAATGCTGTCTTTATATTTGTAATGTAAAGACCAAGAACCTGTTCTGTTCATAAGACAGAAGTACAAGACAAGACGCTAGTACATTGCAAAACACACACACACACACACACTTACACATTCACGCTAATGGCATCTTAGAGTTGCAAATTCACTTACTGCCTTGTTTTTTCAGGAGGCTGTAGGAAACTGAAAAAACCCACAGAAAGCCTCCTTGTGAAAAACTGAACATATGAACGATCACATTACAAAGAATGAAAGCAAATCAAATGATTTTGAATATCTTGTGTAAACCGATCTAATATTTCGATTATTAGATGATCACAAATGAAATAGAATATGAATCTGCCTGGTTTAAGACACTTTAACTCATTTCAAATGTTAAATTAATTATATAGATTTTGGTACTTTTGAGGAAATATAAAATTCTCAAAGTAATACAAATTTATTTCTCAGAGAACAAAATATACAAACAGAAAACAACATAGAAAAGTATATTAATGTGTAGATATTAGGGAATACACGGTTAGAAATTAATGCATCAGTGCATTAATGTGATAATGTATTAATCATTTTTAGGATGATGTAAAAACTGTGTGAGATATACATTATATGGACAAAAGTATTTGGACACTTGACTTTTTCAATCATCTGTGGTTCTTTCCCGAAACTGTTACCACAAACTCAAAGACGATTAAAACCAAAATTTTTGATTCTTCACTTGACCTAGAAGTCCACAAAGCCATTTCCATGAAGATTTGTTTTACATGGGTTGGATTGGAAGATCTTGAGTGGCCTATGACAGAGCTCTGACTTCAACCCTATTAAATATGATGAATGTGAACGCTGACTGCACCCCAGGTCTCTTCACCTCACCCACGTCAGTATCTGACTTTACTAACACACTTATGAATCTTACAGAAAATCTCCACAAGCACACTCCAAAATTTAGTAGAAGTTCTTTCCAGAAGAGTGGAATTTATTACAATATAAAAGCAAATGGGGACATTTAAATATCAGCCATGATGTCAAAAGGTGTAAATTCCAAATGTAAACACGGCACATTTTCAAAGAATGAAATAACAAGTGTTGAATAAAATATGACAGCAATTTCTGGATTTTTTAAAAATGTTCATTCAAAGGTTTTTACAAATCTGGAGATTAAAGTCAGTATTTGTACATTTTCTTGCAATTAGAAACAAGTCCAGCCGCATACAGGTATATCTCTTCCTGATCAAACGTGACCTCCTTGTTGATCCAGACACATGCAGTAAATCAGTACGCTATAAACAGTTGTGTGTCACGGAGGTTATGGTGTGTACCCCTTGTGAAATTGTGTAGAAAAAAACATGTAAGAATGGGGTTCTTTTCTGTCTCTACAGCAGTGTGTGTATGTTCTTTCGTATTATGCACAATCACGGAGAAACAAGACAAACGACAGAATAATACCTCCAAGACAGAGGCAGCTCTCATCCATAAAGACGATATCGTCCTGTAAAAGGATCCTTTATTGCACCATTCCTGGAAGACCACAGCCAATCTAGTTAACCCCATGACCCCTGTGTAATTTAACACTTAGTGGAAGAGAGGGTGTGAAATTGGCGATTTGGCAAATGAAACATGTTCTGACAGCTGTAAAATCAGCAATACCTACCAGCATATTTAAGCAATTAAATACTACTGGCATGCAGCTGACTGCTTGGAAGGAGTTGGAGAAAATGGAGATAAAACATTTGTAGATGAAAAACATCCCTTGACCCTGCATTAGTACCTTACTTTTGCCTTTGTAGCTAAATGAGCACAAAATTCAGTAGAACATCTCCTCAGAAGATTATAACTGTAAATAGGGATGTGACAATAAGATTTATACAAAACTTATGGTCAGGTGTCCACAATATTTCGTTGTCCATTTATATATATATTTTTAATAGAATTTGCATAAAATTTTTTAAATCCACAGCAAAAAAGCAAAAAACGTGTAGTTATTGATGTTTCTGCTAGAGATGATTTATGCTAGCGGTGCTGTTGTGGCTACAGTGAAAGGAAACTTGCTAAATTGTATTATTTTGGTTTGTTGCTTTAGTTATGGCATTCATTCTTGCTGCACAACAACTCTCACCTTAATCCAGTGCACGCAACCTTGGGAAACCATTGACAATCAACTGTCCCATTCTTTCATTTCCATAATGGCTCAACTCAGCCATTAGGGTTGCACAAGCCAGTGCACTCTTAGTGCCGGTCCCAAGCCCGGATAAATGGGGAGGGTTGTTTTAGGAAGGGCATCCAGTGTAAAACATGTGCCAAATCAAATATTCTGATCACAAACTGGAATTTCATACCGGATCGGTCGAGGCTCGGGTTACCAACGACTGCCACAGGTATCGTTAGCCGACAGGGTACCGGTGGAAATTGGGCTACTGTTGGCCAAAGGAAGAGAAGGAGAGGAGGAATACGTCTGCAGAGACAGCAGGAAAATGAGAAGTGTAGGAGAGTGGAGGTTAGGGTGGGCACTTTGAATGTTGGTACTATGACTGGTAAAGGGAGAGAGTTAGCTGATATGATGGAGAGGAGAAAGGTAGATATGTTGTGTGTTCAGGAGAAGTTAAAAGGGAGTAAGACCAGGAACATTGGAGGGGTTTAAACTGATATTTCATGGTATGAATGGAAAGAGAAATGGTGTAGGGGTGATTCTGAAGGAAGAGTTTAGTAAGAGTGTAGTGGAGGTGAAGAGAGTTTCTGAAGCTGGAGGTTGAAGGGGTGATGATAAATGTCATCAGTGCTTATGTTCCACAAGTGGGCTGTGAGATGGAAGAGAAGGGAAAATTCTGGAGTGAGTTAGATGAAGTGGTAGAAGGTGAACCTAGAAATGAAAGATTGGTATTTGGGGCAGACTTTAATGGGCATGTAGGTGAAGGGAACAGAGGTGATGAGAAGGTGATGGGTAGGTATGGATTTAAGGAGAGAAATGTGAAAGAGCAGATGGTGGTTGATTTTGCTAAAAGGATGGAAATAGCAGTGGTGAACACTTATTTTAAGATGAAGGAGTATCATAGGTTGACGAATAAGAGTAAAGGAAGGTGCACACAGGTGGATTATGTTCTATGTAGGAGATGCAACCTGAAGGAGATTGGAGACTGTAAGGTGTTGGCAGGGTACAGTGTAGCTTGACAGCATCAGATGGTGGTCTGTAGGATGGTTCTGGAGGTGATAAAGAAGAATAGGAGGATAGTGAAGACTAAAATAAGAATAAGATGGTGGAAACTGAAGGAGGAAGACTGTAGTATGAGATTTAGGGAAGATGTCAGACAGGGGCTCGGTGGTGGTGAAGTGGTACTGGATGATTGGGCAACTACTACAGAAGTGATGAGGGAGACAGCCAGAAAGGTACTTGGTGTGACATCTGGAAATAGAAAGTAAGCCAAATAGATGTGGTGGTGGAATGAGGAAGTGCAGAAAACCCTAAGGAGAAAAAGGTTGGAGAAACAGGATTGGGATTGACAGAGTGATGAGAAAAGTAGGCAGGAGTAGGAGGGGTATCTGAAAGAGTGAAGGGGAAAGTTTATAGGACTGTGATGAGACCTGCGATGTTGTATGTTTTAGAGAAAGTGGCCTTGAGTTAAAGACAGGAGGTGGAGCTGGAGGCAGCAGAGCTGAAGATGTTGAGATTTTCATTGGGAGTGACTAGGATGGACAGGATTAGAAACAAGTTTATAAGAGGGACAGCACATGTAGACGTTTTGGGGACAAGGTGAAGGAGGTGCAATTGAGATAGTTTGGACATGTGCAGAGGAGGTACATGGGGTACATTGGTAAGAGAGAATGCTGAAAATGGAGCCACCAGGAAGGAGAAAATGAGGAAGTCCAAGGAGGAGGTTTATGGATGTGGTGAGGAAAGACATGCAGGTAGTTGGTTTGAAAAAGGCTGATGTAGAGGACAGAGAAGTGTGGAGACGGATGATCCACTGTGGCAACCCGTAACAGGAGCAGCCAAAAGAAGAAGAAGAAGAAGAAGAAAAAGCTAATCTAATACATCCCGTACTTCCCACACAGGCCACTCAGGTGAATGCTCTCTTCAGCTACAAACTTTAATACTGCAACTTTGCTTTAGGCAGGTCCGTCCCTTTTAAATAAAATAGATTATGCATATAAATTTTATCATCTAATATGTGTGGTGAAATGACTGAGGGGGGAACCTTGAGATGAACCAGACTCAAAAAGGGAAGTCTCATCTGGGTGACCCTGAATATCCATTTATTACAGTTCTATCATTGCTGAGGTTAATAACTTTTCACTGAGGAACACACTAAATAATAGGTGGTATCTCAGTAGTTAAGGCAATGGGCTCTAGATCAGAAGGTCACAAGTGTAAATCTCAGCACCACCCAGCTGCCACTGCTGGGCCCTTGAGCAAGGCCCATAAAGCGAAATGTAAAACTGTTCAGGCAATTGTATAATTAATCCAGTGTAGCAAACTGTTTATATTAGTTTTTCTGATGTTTGATCATCATTTCATGAATGTTAAATGTTAATATTGACCAAATCAGGAAAGATTGAAAAAAATTTAATAAAAATGTTCATAGAGGATGGCAAATTGGAGCAGAGCAAGAGGAATAAAACACTTTTGAATGAGCAGTTAATCAGCCTCAGAGTAGTGATTTCTCTGTTTTCCACACCAATTCAATTCAATTCAATTCAATTCAATTCAATTCAGTGTATTTTTATTTGTATAGCACTTTTAACAATGAACATTGTCTCAAAGCAGCTTTACACAGATAATGTGGTAATGAAAAAAATAAAATGTTCTTTCTAAGTGTAAGTTTGTCCCTAATGAACAAGCCGGTGGTGAATGTGGCAAGAATAAATTCCCCAAGATGGCATAAGGAAGAAACCTTCAGAGAAACCAGACACAAGAGGGAACCCATCCTCATCTGGGTGGCACTGAATGTCCATGTATTACAGATAAAACATGTTGAGGTGTGGAGTGAAGGTGAGCAGATGCAAACAGTGGTCCTGTGTCAGTGAAGCAGACTGTTGGCATTAACAACATTCCAAATTCATCCTCAAAGCTCCCGTGTTGCTTCGTAATTATATGGATCCCTAGGGTGTTGATTTGAAACTATCTCCAGCTGCAGAGAGTCACCTCCAATCGAGGAGAACACCATCCAGAGGCAGGTCGGGACAAAGCTGACAGATGCGAGGAAAGGAAATAGGCAGGAACAGTGGTCATTTATGCCTAAGGAGCATGTTTAACTTAAACCAAAAGGAACACAGACATGAGGAATCTCTGGGATAAGAGACGATCCACCACACCACTGTCAACAAACCTAAATGAACGTGTGAGAGTGAGGGGACGACAGCATACAAATATCCCAGTTCACGGAACACTGTACATCCATGATCCCTCCAGATCTGCTCCTTTACCTAAAAAAAATCTACTGATAAAAGACTTGACTAAAGAAATATGTTTTCAGCTCTGACTTGAACACTGAGACTGTGTCTGAGTCCCGAACACTGATTGAAAGGCTGTTCCATAACTGTGCGGTTTAAAAGAGAAAGATCTGCCCCCTGCTGTAGTCTTCATTATTTGAGGTACCAACAAATAGCCTGCACCTTGTGATCTAAGTAGGCTTAGGGGGATCATATTGGTACAGAAGTTCACTCAGATATGTGGTGTTTATACGTCAGTAGTAGTATTTTATATCAATGTGGGATGTAATTGGGAGCAGTGTAGACTGATTAAAACAGGGTTGATGTCATATTTTCTAGATCTAGTGAGGACTCTTATGCTGCATTCTGAACTAACTAAAGCTTATTTATGCACTTACTCCAACACCCAGACAGTAAAGCAGTTACAGTAGACTAATCTAGATGTAACAAAGGTTTTCCTGCATCCTGTAATGACATCATATTTCTAATTTTAGCAATATTTCTAAGGTGAAAGAATGCTGGTAATACTATTCATGTGAGTCTTAAAGGAAAGAATAGAGTCAATAATCACACCAAGGTCTTTGACTGCTGTACACGCTGAAACAGAAACACCATCCAGAGATGCTACGTAATTGGAAAGTTTGCTTCTAGCTGCATGTGGTCCTAGTAAAAGTACTTCTGTCTTATCCAAGTTGAGCAGAAGGAAGTTATCAAGCATCCACTGTCTAATGTCCTTTACACACTCCCCAACATTGTTAAGCAGATCTCTGTCATCTGGCTTTGCTGAAATATCACCCAGAGGCAGCATGTATAAAGAGAAAAGCAATGGGCCTAAGACAGATCCTTGCGGAACACCAAACTTTACCTCAAAGAGTGTGTAGAACTCACCATTTACATTAACAAACTGATAGCGATCAGCCAAATAAGACCTGAGCCAGGAGAGAGCTGTTCCCTTTATTCCAACAACATTCTCTAGTCTTGCAAGCAGGATAGTGTGATCAATGGTGTCAGAAGCTGCACTAAGGTCGAGCAAAACAAGTAAAGATACAAAACCCTGATCAGAGGCCAATAACAGGTCATTCACCACTTTAACCAGCGCCGTCTCTGTGCTATGATGAGGCCTAAATCCTGACTGATACATTTAAAATATGTAATTCCTTAAGTAGATGTGAGCAGAATTGCTGTGCTACAAGCTTTTCTAAAATATTGGAGATAAAGGGGAGGTTTGATATTGGAATATAATTGGACAGCTGACAAGGGTCAAGTTCAGGTTTATAAATCAGTGGGTTAATAAACATGCACTACCTATTGATGGTGTGCATGTGAGTGCAGTGCTTTTATTTCCTGTTAATTTTGCTACCGTGCTGAATAAAAATCTAGGATTATGCTTGTTATTTTCTATGAGGGTGGAAAAATATGCTGATCAGCAGCACTAAGAGATTTTGGTTTGACGCCATTTATATTCCAATTTCCGAATGGTCTGTTTTAAGGTGCATGTATGATCATTATACCACCATGCAAATTTTTTATTCCTAATCATTTTTGTTTTAAGGGGAGCTCCATCATCTAGAGTGTAAGTGAACGTTGATTCTAGGCATTCAGTGGCCCAGTCGAGCGATGCGGGGTCAGACGGAGATCTAATATATGTTGACAACTCGATTATTGACCAAACCAAACTGCTGCTGTAGTTGATGTTAATGTATGCTTAACATGGCATTACGGTAACATGGCGAGGTATTAATTCTATGAAACCTGCAAATTCTTTAAATTCACCACACAGCTCTGTCACTGATTTACACCCCTCTAACAACACACCCTTAAAAGTATTATTATTTATTACATACCAGCTCACAACATACTCACTCCAAAACAGATATATAATCCTGTAACCTTAACTTCGATTTCAAATGTTTGAACGAATAGCACATATTTTTAGTCTTTCACTATCCCTGAATAAATCCCAGAACAGCAGATAGCCTGCTACATTGTCTTCTTGATATAATATACTTCCACTGCAGCAAAGCCATTAGATCCAGAGAGAAAATAAATCACGGTCGTAACCAGGCCAAAACTCGCAGCTTGCAGAAAGATGCTGAACAAGAACGTCGGGCCTCTGTAATCTTAATCCCTTTCTGTTCTAATTTAACACGACTTTTATCCTCCTTTTGTGTTTGTAAAATGAACTAATTAGACAGCATGTGGACGTCCAGCAGGACAGCAGGGTGGCAGTGCCATCATCGCAGTGTTCTGAGAGAGGATGGACAATCCCTGCTGCTTACAACAGTGGGAGCTCGCTGACTTTGTCTGCAGGCAGTTGGCAGTCAGATATTCATTTAAATAACAAGAGTTTTTGAACAGAAACACTTGTTCTATTGGGAAAAGTTTCGGTGTAGAAATCCTGGGAACACTTCAGCATAGGGGTACTTGATTGATCATATACTAATCGCTAATGCTTAGTTTGTAATTAGCTAATAGTTAATTGACTAATGTTTTAATCAGGAACTAATACATTTATGGCATTTGGCAGACGCTCTTATCCAATGTGACTTACATTAATCTCAATCAAACAACTGAGCAGCTATGGGATTAAGGGCCTTGCTCAGGGGCCCGGGAGTGGCAGCTTGTTGTAGCTGGGATGGAAACACGTAACCTACATATCCAAAGTCCTATGCCTTAACAACATAGCTCCCACCTCCATGGACTGAGGATGGATTCATATAACAGTGGTAAGTGTAACTATTCATTTTAATGAATGTTTATTTGTATAGCGTTTTAATAGTAGAAATTGTCTCATAGCAGCTTTACACAGATACTATTCGTATTAGTTTATGTTTTGTTCAGTCCAGCATATGTTAAATGTGGACTGTTGGCAGAGGTGGAAGGTCTTCTTCTTATACTACTTCTTCTTTCGGCTTCTCCCAATAGGGGTTGCCACAGCGGATTATTCGTCTCCATACCCCCTGTCCTCTACATCTGCCTCTTTCAATCCAACTACCTGCATGTCTTCCCTCACCACATCCATGAACCTCCTCCTTGGTCTTCCTCTTTTCCTCCTTCCTGGTGGCTCCATCCTCAGCATTCTCCTACCAATATACCCCATGTCCCTCCTCTGCACATGTCCTTTACTTAAGTATGTTTTGTTCAAAGTCTTGTACTTAACTACATTTTAAATCAAATAAAATAAGAAAATAAAAAGAATGTGGGGGGGGGGGAGATGCATTTTGGAAACTACTACTGCACTGATTGATTGATGCTCGGAGAACAAACGTGCAAAACTCACAAGATTAAAACTAAACTTAAAGCAAAATGCCCTTGAAATGAAAGTTGTTTAATGCATGTGTTCACTGTCTGAATTCCGAATCTGCGTCTCATTATCATTAATGCCATTATAACAAGATTTTTTTTTTTTTTTGGTGCAAAAGTGCATAACTCACATTAGACTCAAGTCATGAACTGTAGTGGGTTTTTTATATTTTATAAATTGTTATTACATTTTAATTTGTGAAGGTGTTTCTATAATTAAAAATATTTTTTTTTAGATTTATCTCTCCTCATCCACTAGACTACACTGCAATCCCCCACCCAACCCCCCCACTGGTAACTTAACTTGTTAAATTACATTAAAGTAACTATTTTAATTTGAGTAGAATATTTTATTACTCTTTCTACCTCTGACTTTAAAAACCAACAGCAAATGTATTGTATGTTTAGGAATACCAAACTAATAAAAACAATTTGGATTCGGATATGTATCTTGTGTTAATAACAACCACAAACACTTCATATTAACATGTTTGTTAGTTAATGCATTGACACCTTAATTTACACCTGGAGTTTAACTTTATCAAAGTGACTCCTTAATAATTAGACTAAAAAGTCTATTGGATATTCAGATCCACCATATTGGATCTGAATGCCATCGACTTACATGCATATCAATCACTCTGATTACTAATTAAACTAACAAACAGCATCCTGTTCCACATTTAGTCCCATTTGCTGTTATGCCCAATGTCTATAAAGCCCTATTCGGATGGAACTAGTTTTACAGGGGGTTGTTAGAGAAATTTCTGTTTCACAGAGGTACTTTGTGATTTTAATTCGGTCCGAATCTGCCATGTCTGTCTTTCTCTCACACGACCTCTGTAAAAATTCCAGAGCAAATTACCTACTGTTTTTCAGCAAACTCGGCGGTCCTCTGTTAAATCTAATCCCGTCCGAATGCGAATGTCTGTGATTGCCGAAATTTTTTTTTCCAAAACGCGTTTTGTTGTGGCTTTGGTCAACGTGAACTACAATACTAATCCTAGCGCGCCGGTATTCAAGTTTCTGCCTAGTCCATATATGACCAATCCACGCATCCTGGACATGTGGTCTTGTGCAACGCCCACATGTAAAACACATGTAAAACTCCGTAATAAACATGGAGATCTTAGTCCCGTCCGAATCCATACATGAAATGACAGACGTCGGCTGAAAAAAATTCTAACTCAAACGTCGTTTGGAAAACTAGTCCCGTCCAAATAGGGCTTAAGACAGATAACAGAGTGGGAAGGTTAAGATGCTGATTAAAAGGTGATGAGCTCAAAAACCACTGTTGGGCACTTGAGCAAGGCCCTGAACCTTCAAATGCCCAGTTGTATAAAGAAGAAAACTGTAAGTTGCACTGGATAAGGGTGTCTACAAAATGAAAATGCAGAAGTGAGGTTGTTTGTACGTATAACACGAAATCTAAATGTTGAAGTGAGATGCTCAAAAAGTGTCCACAAACTTCAATCCATATAATATAAGTATGTAATGTATCTAATTACTCTGAAACTCATTTATTGATCCGTTACAGGTCAAGTTTCACATCTTCAACTGTGAAAATTCATGCTTTCTCAGGCTGATAAGGATGACTTAAGCTCCTGATGCTCTCCTGCAGCGAGCTGTTGTCTGCCCCTGCTTTGTTGAACATTTCACTGGCAGCCTGATGTATTATTCATCCCAACAGGTTAGCAGCAGGATTAGTGCTGCCAGTGCCAGTTTTCTCTCTGTCCACAGCATTGCGCCCTAGGCTTAATGATGCTGAAAAGCCACAATTCCTAATGAGAGGAGAGCAGCTGCACAACAGCCTCAGGCCCAGAAAAAACTCTATTTTGCTGGCTCTTTGTTTTAGTTTAATCACCAATCAGGGGGGCTGAGAAGATCATACCGATGCGGCACGCTTATCTTCTATCTAATGATAAAATCTCTCTCCTCACGGGCATCAGCGCCACTACCAACCATCCAACCCATCCAGTACATTTTCTATTTAATGCACTTGATCAGCAGGGTTCCTCCGAAAGAAAGGCTGATAAAGCTAATAAACCTCCCAATGGCCTTGTCTCTTGAATAATCACCCACCTGAATGAGGAAAATGGTCATGTTATTCCTAATGCAATGTGATATCACTAATGCAGGCTGATGCCAGATGGCATTTACGGTGTTTATGCGGGGAAGAGGGCCATCTCTGCGATGGGGCTTGTTGTATTTAACAGCCGACAGGCCTCATGATGGCTCACATCAATCATGAAGGATGGTCCAAATTTGATGTGTCCCTTGAGCTGGCTCAAACAGAAACATCAGCATGTTCCAGGAAAAGAATGATGGAAACTGCCAGGACGGTCTTTAATGAAGCTTTTTTTTGCGTACAGCTAATTGAAATCCGCAACACAGATGTGATGTAATGGGCTATTTCAATAAAAAAAGAGCTGAGAGGAGAGAAAACACTGATGCGTACGTCAGAACTTTTTGGCTCCGATCATTAGGAGGAAGACAGATTGGTAATCGGGAGCCAAGCGTCGCCTTCATTATTTAGAGCTGGATTAGAAAAACAGATGGTTACTTTGTTTGATTTTTTGGAAAACAAGGATTTGGAAATGCTTTTTGCAAGCAGCTCAGTTGCACACACATGCGATAACTGATCTAGTTTTTAACCTTAGAAACACCTAACAACAATCTGCCCCACAGCAAGACCAATAAAATGTATACTGGTCTGAAATGCTAAATGAAATTCGGTGATTGTGCTACAGAATGGTATTTATCTCTCTTCTTGATTGAGTCAAATCAAGTTCACCTTTATGTGTACCAGTGATTGCAGTAGTAGATCAGTGCTAAAGTTGAAAGTTGGGCCCCAAGCCTCACTATATCACCATTCTGCCACTCTTGGGCCCTTGAGCAGGGCCCTTTAGGCTCTGCAATGGACACGTGACAACTAAAAAGCCTTCCTCTTCTTTTTACATGTCACATGTACAGTTTTTTACATGTCACATGTAGTTTACAGCACAGTGAAATTCTTTCTTTGCATATCTCAGTGATGTTAGGAAGCTGGGTTCAGAGTGCAGGTTCAGCCATAATACAGAACCCCTGACGCATTAAAGGGTTAAGGGCCTTGCTCAAGGGCCCCAAGACTGTCAGCTTGACAATACTGGGGCTTAAACCTCTGACCTCCTGATCAGTATTTAAGTTTATATATATATATATATATATATATATATATATATATATATATATATATATATATATATATATATATATAAATATAAAATATATTTAGCAGAGGCCCTTATCCTGAGCGACTTACATTGATCTGAGCAGTTATGAGGTTAGGGGCCTTGCTCAGGGGCCCAGGAGTGGCAACTCCTTAAATAGCTTTTAAATGCCTTAACCACTAAGCTACCACCTCCCTCAGTACACCAGAGCCTTAACCACTGAGCTGCCCCTTCCTCACACAACTGCTTTATGGACCTGCCTGACCCATAATGCCCTTCTTCTGGATGGAATTCTTATCAATTGTAAACCCCTCACTGCTGCTGAGGATGGTTCCACATAAACAGCCTGGAGATAATTAAGATCCCTGTGGATAGATTTACTCAAGAAACATGGAAATTGATTCGGACTGTATCAATATAAAAAGCTTGCTCTAATGGCTTAGGGCTGCAATTATGACAGAGCTTTGCATTCAATTGGTCATCAGTGAACAGCTGATAACATAATATTGTCTGTTTGCACTGTCCTGTTTTGTCTTGCACTGTTTGTACTCAGTGTCACACAGTGCATGTTATGTGGTGAGGACAACTTTTTTTTTATTCCTTAACTCTGTTAACCCTTAACTGTGTTGTGTTATGTAGCTCTGTGTTGTGTTATGTAGCTTTGTGTTCTGTTATGTAGCTCTGTGTTATCTATGTAGATCTGTGTTCTGTTATGTAGCTCTGTGTTCTGTTATGTAGCTCTGTGTTATCTATGTAGATCTGTGTTCTGTTATGTAGCTCTGTGTTCTGTTATGTAGCTTTATGTTGTTATGAAGCTCTGTGTTGTGTTATGTAGCTCTGTGGTCTGTTATGTAGCTCTGTGTTATGTATGTAGATCTGTGTTAAGTATGTAGCTCTGTGTTCTGTTATGTAGCTCTGTGTTGTGTTATGTAGCTCTGTGTTGTGTTATGTAGCTTTGTGTTGTGTTATGTAGCTCTGTGTTAAGCATGTAGATCTGTGTTCTGTTATGTAGCTCTGTGATGTGTTATGTAGCTCTGTGTTGTGTTATGTAGCTCTGTGTTGTGTTATGTAGCTTTGTGTTATGTATGTAGATCTGTGTTCTGTTATGTAGCTCTGTTTTGTTATATAACTCTGTGTTGTTATGTAGCTCTGTGGTCTGTTATGTAGCTCTGTGTTAAGCATGTAGATCTGTGTTCTGTTATGTAGCTCTGTGATGTGTTATGTAGCTCTGTGTTGTGTTATGTAGCTCTGTGTTGTGTTATGCAGCTCTGTGTTGTGTTATGTAGCTCTGTGTTGTGTTATGCAGCTCTGTGTTGTGTTATGCAGCTCTGTGTTCTGTTATGTAGTTCTGTGTTGAGTTATGTAGCTCTGTGTTCTGTTATGTAGCTCTGTGTTCTGTTATGTTGCTCTGTGTTCTGTTATGTAGCTCTGTGTTCTGTTATGTAGCTCTGTGTTGTGTTATGTAGCTCTGTGTTCTGTTACGTTGCTCTGTGTTGTTTGATAGAGCTCTATGTTGTTTTATGTAGGACCAGGCTTCACAGTGTCCTGCATCAGATATATATGGTTAAAATCACAATAAAAGCTTATTGACTTGTAAATAAAATCCAATAAAAAGAATCGTGTAATTCTTTAATTTAAGAACATTGTAATTGTTGGCAAATTGCTGCCAAAAAAATTACTTTTTTTGTCACCTATAAGCAGTTGTACAGTATTTCTGCAGTAATATTGTGTGATAGTGACTGGAAGACTGTAAAAAAGACCCCACCATCTACTTTTTTATGCAGTCATTTGCAAACATCCAGAGCCACAAGATCGTTTTTGTTCAAAGAGTAATTTTACTAAATTAGGATCCCCCCCCCCCCCCCCCCCCCACAAGCAAACAGCAATGTTTCCTACGTGGCACAATCCCATTCCGTTGCTTTAATTACTAGACTGCATGTTAAACGATGAGCGGAATCAGTGCTTCTGTGACACCAGCCCCTTGCAGTGACACCAGGCAGCTATGTAGTGTGTCGAAGGCTTAGAGCTTCACGGTACACACCCTCCGCAGGAGCAAGAGGGAGAATGCGGGACGGCACGTGTGTAAATAACGCTTACCAAATCCAAATTTCGACTTAGGACTCATCAGTTATCGGACATTTATGATGCTGTTTTTGTGTATGAGTATTTATATATCTCTTTGTTCATATGTAATGATTTTCAGATAGAAATAACAAGAAAGTACTCTTTTTTAGGTAAATATCAATAAATACTGACTTGTGGGGCCGAAAACAATTCACGATGCAATGCAGTGGAGCAGAGTTTAATCATTTTTCTAGAACAAAATATCCTAAAACATTCCGTTCCTCAAATACTACAGCAATTTGCCAATATTCAGATTGATTGATTGATTTATTAACATTTTTTTTAGCTATGATTAAAATCTAGTTAAATTTAATGTAAGTAGGGACGGATAAAGAGGCAGCTTAGTAGTTGGACTTTTAATCAGAAGGTTGTAAGTTTAAATCCCACCACCACTAACCTGCCACTGCTGGGCTCTTGAGCAAGGCCCTTAACCCTCAACTGCTCAGTTTGGTGAATATTTGTAAGTTGTAAATAAAATGCTGTAAATTTACTATCGTGGAACAGTAATATAGACAAAAGTATTATGGCACCTGAATTTCCCATCCATATGTGGTTCTTCCTCAAACTGTTACCACAAAGTTGGAGGCACACAATTGTATAGAATGTCTTTGTATATGGTAACAAGAAACTTTCCATTCATTTGAACTAGGAGACTCAAACCTGTTCGATCCTGACAATGCCCCTGTGCATAATGACAGCTCCATGAAAATATTATTTAGATGGTTTGGAGTGGAAGATCTTGAGTGGCCTGCTGTAAATCTCTAAACCACAACCCTACTGAACACCTTTGGGATGAAGGTAAATGCTGACTGCACACTGCCTGACTTCACTAACACTCTTCTCCACAGAATCTAGTGAAACATCTTCCCAGAAGAGTGGAGGTTATTAGAACAGCAAATGTTGACTAAATGTGAAAAGGGATGTACCAATCTTGTAATCAGATGTCCACAGACTTTTGTTCGTATATTGTAATAAGACAAAGATGCAGTGTGTGATGTTGCTAGGAAACTGGAATGCCTCTATTCTTTAAATAAACACCAGATTTGTTTTTAATGCCTGGTTAAATGTTTGTAGTTATTTTTACAAATACTGTATGTTACAAGTGTTTTCAGGGTTCAAACTATGGGCTTAATGTTAAGCCCATAGTATCAGATGTTATGTGAGAGTTTGAGTAAAGCAGAGCTTTTATCGATTTGAATGATGAACAATGTGACATCTGATGTCAGTTTATTTTAACTGATATTTAAGTTCAGAATGGAAATTTAATGTAAAATTGGAGGCAAATGATAAAAGACAGAAATATGATAAAAATAATTACTTAATGACTTAATAATATCATCTTATCATATCATATCATCTAATTCTATTTCATGCATTCAGAGTTATTTACAGTTAAAGAGTTGGATTTTTATGCAAAAAAAGTTACAAAAAAACTATTTGTACGTACTGTGGAGTATTTCTGTGGCAAATACCCTCCTTTTGGGTTCGTCTAAGTTTTAGTTTTTTCGAGCATGGCTCTTTATGACATTATGAAGAGTGGAATTCCTTGTATAAGCATTTCATTCGCTTGCACACAGTAACCAGAACGAGAGTGAGAGCTGTTCTTCATTCCGGAAGCGTTAGCAGCACTGCACAGGTCTCGTGTGAGAAGAAGGTCTCCAAAGATGTGTGTTTTTGGATGTGAGGGAATGGGAAACTTGTTCAGTGTTTACTTTATACACCCACCAGGCATATCATTATGACATTATAACATTATGAGTGGTGAAGTGAAGAACACTGGTGATCTCTTCATCATGGCACTTGTTAGTGGGTGGATTTATTTATTAGGCAGCAAATAACATTTTATCTTTCGAAGTTGATGTTAGAAGCAGGAAAAATGGGTGTAAGGATTTGAGCGAGTTTGACAAATTGTGACGTCTAGACAACTGGATCAGAGCGTCTTAAAACTGCAGCTCTTGTGGGATGTTCCTGGTCTGCAGTGGTCAGTATCTATCAAAAGTGCTCCAAGGAAGGAACAGTGGTGAACCGGTGACAGGGTCGTGGGCGCCTGAGGCTCATTGATGCACGTGAGGAGCGAAGGCTGGTCCGTGTGGTCCGATCCAACAGAAGAGCTCCTGTAGCTCAAACTGCTGAAGAAGTTAACACTTTAATTCTTGATGGGTCACGACTGTTTTGGTAGCAAAAGGGGACCAACACAATATTAGGAAGGTGGTCATAAAGTGACTGATCGGTGTAGACACGTCCTGTTGGAGTCGCTGTTGTTGTTGCTGTTGTTTTTGATGTTAAATTTCGGACTCTTATTCTGAAGCGACTGTATCTGATTGTCAGCTATAGTGCATACAATTTTTTTGTTCCTGTTTTATTTACAGCGATGTCACAGCTTGCAGATGATCACTATGCAAAAGCAGCGGGTGCTTGCGACTCTTTAGCTCCGCCCACGCCATGCCTCCAGGAGCTCATCTGTTTTTAGAAAAAAAATGTGTAAATCTGTATTTTTATATAAATCTGATAAAACTAAAGACCCTTCAGAGATATTGAGGATGCAACACTACTTTATAGGTACTCAAGATTAACATGAGATTGGCTGAAAGTTCTGTGGGTCTTCTGCCCTCTTTAAATATTTGTGTTCATTAAGCACAAATTTAGTTCTGGTGATGTGCGTACGTAGTAGTGTCTACGACACACTGTATTACCAATGCTATACGTCATTAATGCAAATATTAATCAACAATATAGCTTTCAATATCAGGAAATTCTAAAATATCAAATTTTATCCTGCACTTGATTTTTCTTGCATTTTAATTTAGATTTCTTGCATTGTTATATTATTTCATTAATTATTGAGTAATTCAATTTATTTATTCATTTTAAATAAAACACTGACCTTGTATTAAATACATATATATTCTATGTACACATTATGGGTTTAATATTCCTACTGGCTTTATAAACTTTTTCAGTCAATTGAATAATTGTAGAACAATGCAAAAATTTCAAAATGCAAGGAAAAAAATGTGGATCAAATTGATAATTTCCTGAGAGTAGAAGCAATTTCATTAATCAGTCAATGCAGAAATTTTATATTTCAGTGGTAATAATCCAACAATTCTACAATCCAAGTTAAAGAAAAAAAACTCAATTTTCTCCTTAGTGCTTGTTAAACTGCAGAACCACAATCATGTAATTTTGTTTAATTGAATATACCAATAAAATATACCAAATACCAGTATGTGTATGTTTTGGAGTGGTTGTCTAATTAGTTGTATCTTTAAGTTGTTGTATGCTGTAGGACGTTATTAGCGAAGCGATGAACTCGATAAGTTGCACGACGTTCCAGCAGGCGTACGCAAGCCTCAAAAACTGACTCTGACAGAATCAGGGCTCCTTCATGCCTGCTGTTTCTCATCAGTGTCATCGTTCGGCTGCCAGTGTCTCATGTAATTCAGTTTCCCCTGAGCTGCGCTGCGAATCTGTAAGCTGCTGCTGTAACGTAAAAATATGTAAAGCCCAGAGACTAAGCTCGACATGCCAACCCTCCTTATCGCACCCGAACCGGGCGTGCGAAATCAACACGCTAGATTGATTCATTTACAGCCGAGATAAATGGCATTTAACCCTGCTTTCCTGAATCGGAGCGACCGCTGTCCTGTGACGGATTGCAGCGAATTCTCGACGTGCCATTTTGAGAATGCTGAACTATTCGTCATTGCGGAAACCGAACGAAATATTGCACTGTAGGTTATGTAACACGTTGATTTGTGTAGCCTGGTGAATTCTTTCACACGAACAGGACCTGCGTCTCTCAGGGTCGCTCACGGCTGCACTTAAAGCTGATGAAAGCCGGGCTGAATTCATATCCGACTGTTGCACGGTCAATCGATAAGCACTTCCACAGCACCAGGTTCATCAATCTTTTCTCGGCGAAACTCAAATCCACAGATCAGCTTTGATTCCAGGAGCTAAATACTGATGAAGTGAAAAGGGAAATGTGTTATTTTTTTTTAAATAGAGTATTTCAGGGATCAAGACATAACAAAATAGAGTGAATCAGAGAGGGAGAGTAGGAGGGAAGATTGAGATAGTTGAACAATTCAGGCAGATCAAATTCTGCATTCTGGCCCAAATTCATCTTGTTGGATTCTGGATCTAATCTGAAAGAGACAGATGGTTTTAGCTGGTGAGATTTCATAAAGTCAAGCAACTGCAGACTGGTGTTGTGATGGCAATCCAAATGTTTGGATCACTGGATGAAATGCAGGGAAGAATACAAAAGGAAGGTTTCTCATGCATGTGTTTTCTGAAAGTTTTCAACTTTCTCCAATTTATTTAAACATAAACAATAAAAAAACAATACAATTGTTGAAATGGAAGCCACTGACTACTAGACTTTTCTGATATTGTAAGCATTTTTGCCTCGCACCTCCGATTTTGGGAGTTTGAATCCTGCCTCTGTGGAATTTGCATATTCCCCCCGTGCTTTAGGGGTTTCCTCTGGGTACTCTAGTTTTCCTCTCCCTTTCCAAAGACATGTATTGTAGGCTGAGTGGTGTGGCCAAATTGCCTGGATTTGTGTGTGTGTTTGTGTGCCCTGAAATCGCTTGGCACTCTTGGTAGATCCTGTGCCCTGGGTCCTGAATCCTCTTGGATCTGTTGGAAAAGTGGAAAAAAAAAAGTAGATGAACTATTTTGCTGACCAAATCCCTAAGCTTATGTAAACTATACAGTATACAGTATAGAAGTGAGTCAGTAAGTTGAACATAGATTAATGAATTTGCATTAATACACTCGGAATCCATTGCATCTATCGGAAAAGAGGGCGGGGCTTCCAGGCTGGTCGGTTGATATTTCTGAGTTATAAACTCTCACATAATTTTTTTATAAGGTTTTTTCACGTCACGTGTACTTCACAGCAAAGTGTTGATTTGCATATCCCAATGATGCTAAGAAGGATTAGGGGCCTTTTTTAAGGGCCCAAGAGCAGCAGCTTCTTGATAATAGGACATGAACCCCCGGCTTTCTGATTGGTAATCCAGAGCCTTAACTACTGAGCTACCACTTCTTCAAAATAAAGAAAAAGAAAATCACTTTTAGTGCTCTGAAATCAAAGGTGTAAAGGAAGACAATATATATATATATATATATATATATATATATATATATATATATATATACATATATATATATATATATATATATATATATATGTATATATATATATATATATATAAATGTTGAGGCACTGAGTAAAATACAAATAAAGACAGAATGCAATAATTTGCATGTTTACATGTGGGAACCGAGGAGACCAATTGCTGAAGTTTTGGGAAAGGAATGTTGTCTCATATGTCTGATACAGGATTCTATCTGCTTAACAGTTCTGGGTGTTCTTTGTTGTCTTTTTTGTTTTATGATGCACTCTATATATATATTTATGTAGGGGGGAGAGGGGGGGGGTGTCTACATTTCTGAAAACATTTGAATTGTACACATCCTGTACATCCATGTACATATTTATGTTGTTCTTGCTTCTGAGAACAAAACGCATAATTGGCTTGTCCACATATATTATTTAAAAGAAGTGAACCTGCTGTGTAAAATACAGATCTGAAAAATGTAACACAGAAGAACTATCCATATAAAACCACTAAACCTAAACAAAAAATAACAGCCAGAACATCAGTGTTACTCATACACTCTGATCTGCATGCAGTTTATATATTTTCCCCCAAATAAGCCTTGGTTATTAAGCAGTATATCAGACTCAATATCTAGTCTTCAAGCCTTGATTGGAATCTCATACCAGAAGCACACACTGCCAACTTTCTGGTGAAAAAAAAAAGAAGAAGAAAACTTGACTGTTTGGAGATGAACAGTTTCTTGAATGCTAATAACGGTGCACATATTGCAGAGGAAATCAGCCCACACCTACAGCACCTCTCCGGGTCGCACCTTCTCTGCATGTGTAAGTGTGGAAGTCTTTCCTCGCTCTGTGCTTCTGGAGCTAGGAAACAGCCCGGCCGCTGAACACACACACTGCATATGGTTTGCATCTATTACACCAGCATGCATGCACAGTGCTGAGAAAACATGCAGCCCTCATTTACACAGCAGGACACAAGGCTCATTTAACCCACACAACCAAAATCATTTCCACCAAGTAGATTGTGTTGCAGCCTGGGAAAAGCTTTCACAAGGAGCGGATTTTACCTTTTTTCTGTTATTTTTTATTCCGAAAACTGTCTGAACTGAAATGCATTTGTCTTGTGAAAAGGATATTGGCACATAAATGATCTAATAAGTACTTAACATTTATTTAATTTCTGTTTAATTTAATATGCAATTAATCCCATATACAAATTATATTTTTTCTATAGTTAAATCCTCACTTATTAATATATTGAACATTGTCTGGTTTTCTAATTGTGTGCACTGTATTTTGTGCGATCCGATTCGATTCGAATCAATATAATGCTTTTCGATACAATAGAGACTTCTAACACATGACCCTTTCATAAACATGCCTCTGTAGTGCAAAAAAAAAAAGTAAAAAATATTAAATAAAACCAGATGTTCTTTTCCTGTTCTGTCTCCAAGAAGTTACAGCTCCACCTCTGCCATGTTAATCTGTATTCTATGTAACTCTCAGGACACGCCTCGGACTCCGTAGTGTTGCGATACATCGTATTCCTGAGGCGGCAATAGTGCTTAGGAAACGCGCTCAAAAAACGAGAAGAAATCAATCTACATATCAAATACTGGTCACAAATTATTGTTAAATTTATAAAGAATAAAGGTATAGTGCATCAACCCAGCCATTAGGGAGGCACAAGCCAGTGCATTCTTAGTGCTGGTCCCAAGCCCGGGTAAATGGGGAGGGTTGCGTTAGGAAGGGCATCCAGCGTAAAAACATGTGCCAAATCAAATATGCGGATCACAAATGAGAATTTCATACCGGATCGGTCGAGGCCCGGGTTAACAACGACCGCCACAGGTATCGTTAGCCGACAGGGTACCGGTGGAAATTGGGCTACTGTTGGCCAAAGGAGGAAAAGGAGAGGAGGAAGACGTCTACAGAGACGGCAGGGAAAGGAGCAGTGTAGGAGAGTGGAGGTTAGGGTTGGTACTTTAAATGTTGGTACTATGACGGGTAAAGGGAGAGAAGTAGCTGATATGATGGAGAGGAGAAAGGTAGATATGCTGTGTGTTCAGGAGACCAAGTGGAAAGGGAGTAAGGCCAGGAACTTTGGAGGTGGATTTAAACTGTTTTATCATGGTGTGGATGGAAAGAGAAATGGTGTAGGGGTGATTCTGAAGGAAGAGTACAGTAAGAGTGTAGTGGAGGTGAAGAGAGTTTCTGATAGGGTGATGATCGTGAAGGTGGAAGTTGAAGGGATGATGATAAATGTCATCAGTGCCTATGCTCCACAAGTTGGCTGTGAGATGGAGGAGAAGGAAAGATTCTGGAGTGAATTAGATGAAGTGGTAGATGGTGTACCTAGGAAAGAACGGTTGGTGATTGGGGCGGACTTTAATTTGCATGTAGGTGAAGGGAGCAGAGGTGACGAGGAGGTGATGGGTAGGTATGGTTTTAAGGAGAGGAATGTGGAAGGGCAGATGGTGGTAGATTTTGCTAAAAGGATGGAAATGGCAGTGGTGAACACTTATTTTAAGAAGAAGGAGGATCATAGGGTGTCGTATAAGAGTGGAGGAAGGTGCACACAGGTGGACTATGTGCTATGCAGGAGATGCAACCTGAAGGAGATTGGCGACTGTAAGGTGTTGGCAGGGGACAGTGTAGCTAGACAGCATAGAATGGTGGTCTGTAGGATGGTTTTGGAGGCGAAGAAGAAGAGGAGGAGAGTGAGGACTGAAAGAAGAATTAGATGGTGGAAACTGAAGGAGGAAGAGTGTAGTGTGAGGTTCAGGGAAGAGGTCAGAGAGAGGCTCAGTGGTGTTAAGGAGGTGTTGGATGATTGGGCAACTACTGCAGGAGTGATGAGGGAGGCAGCTAGAAAAGTACTTGGTGTGACATCTGGAAATAGAAAGGAAGACAAGGAGACGTGGTGGTGGAATGAGGAAGTGCAGGAGAGCATAAGGAGAAAGAGGTTGGCAAAACAGAAGTGGGATAGACAGAGTGATGAGAAAAGTAGGCAGGAGTACAAGGAGATGCGGCAGCAGGTTAAGCGGGATGTGGCGAAAGCCAAGGAAAAGGCATATGAGGAGCTGTATGAGAGGTTGGACACTAAGGAAGGAGAAAAGGATTTGTACCGATTGGCCAGGCAGAGGGACCGAGCTGGAAAGGATGTACTGCAAGTTAGAGCAGTAAAGGATGGAGAGGGAAATGTGTTGACTAGTGAGGAGAGTGTGTTGAGAAGGTGGAGGGAGTATTTTGAGCAGCTGATGAATGAGGAAAATCAGAGAGAGAGAAGGTTGGATGATGTGGAGTTGGTGAAGCAGGATGTAGATAGGATTAGTAAGGAGGAAGTGAGAGCAGCGATTAAGAGGATGAAGAGTGGAAAGTCGGTTGGACCAGATGACATACCTGTAGAAGCGTGGAGATGTTTAGGAGAGATGGCAGTGGAGTTTTTGACCAGATTGTTTAACAGGATTTTGGAAGGTGAGAAGATGCCTGAGGAATGGAGAAGAAGTGTGCTGGTACCGATCTTTAAGCATAAAGGAGATGTGCAGACCTGCAGTACCTACAGGGGTATTAAGTTGATCAGTCACACCATGAAGTTATGGGAAAGAGTAGTGGAAGCCAGGCTGAGAGAAGAGGTGACCATCTGTGAGCAACAGTATGGTTTCATGCCGAGGAAGAGCACCACAGATGCCTTATTTGCTTTGAGAATGTTGATGGAGAAGTATAGAGAAGGAATTGCATTGTGTATTTGTGGATTTAGAGAAGGCGTACGACAGGGTGCCAAGAGAGGAGTTGTGGTATTGTATGAGAAAGTCAGGTGTGTCAGAGAAGTATGTGAGGGTGGTGCAGGACATGTATGAGGACAGTGTGACGGCAGTGAAGTGTGCAGTAGGTACGACAGACTGGTTTAGAGTGAAGGTTGGACTGCATCAAGGATCTGCCCTGAGCCCTTTCCTGTTTGCAGTGGTGATGGACAGGTTGACGGACGAGGTCAGACAGGAGTCTCCCTGGACTATGATGTTTGCGGATGATATTGTGATTTGTTGTGAGAGTAGGGAGCAGGTTGAGAAGAGCCTGGAGAGGTGGAGATATGCGCTGGAGAGAACGGGAATGAAACTCAGTAGGAGTAAGACAGAATACATGTGTGTGAATGAGAGGGAGGGCAGTGGAGTGGTGCGGTTGCAGGGAGAAGAGCTTCAGAAGGTGGAGGAATTCAGGTACCTGGGGTCAACAGTGCAAAGTAATGGAGAGTGTGTTAGAGAAGTGAAGAAAAGAGTGCAGGCAGGGTGGAGTGGGTGGAGAAGAGTGACAGGAGTGATTTGTGATAGTAGGGTATCTGCAAAATTGAAAGGAAAAGTTTATAGGACTGTGGTGAGACCTGCGATGTTGTATGGTTTAGAGACAGTGGCATTGAGTAAAAGACAGAAGGTGGAGCTGGAGGTAGCAGAGCTGAAGATGTTGAGGTTTTCGTTGGGAGTGACGAGGATGGATAAGATTAGAAATGAGTTTATTAGAGGGACAGCGCATGTAGGATGTTTTGGTGACAAGGTGAAGGAGGCGAGATTGAGATGGTTTGGACATGTGCAGAGGAGGGACATGAATTATATATACAAGAATGCTGAGGATGGAGCCACCAGGTAGGAGGAAAAGAGGAAGGCCAAGAAGGAGGTTCATGGATGTGGTGAGGGAAGACATGCAGGTAGTTGGTGTAAAAGAGGCAGATGTAGAGGACAGGGTGGTATGGAGACGGATGATCCGCTGTGGCGACCCCTAATGGGAGCAGCCGAAAGAAGAAGAAGAAGAAAGGTATAGTGCATCTATTGAGCAATTATTTATAAATAAATTTTCTTTTTACAGATGTTAAAAACGATGCATTACTATACAAAAGCTAAATTGTATATGATGCACACTTTTTAAAATCAATGCATCACATCGTTAACTTTTATTTACATACAAATACACAGAAGTATTGTATCAGATCTGGTAGAATTCATTTTTCCCTTCATTTATACTAGGAGACATAAACCTGCTCCAGCATGCCAATATCACTGTGCACAAACTCCATGAAGGTATTATTTACATCAGTGGTCCCCAACCCCCGGGCCGCGGACCAGCACCGGTTCGTGAGTCAATTGGTATCGGGCCGCACAGAAAGAATACATAACTTACATTATTTCCGTTGTATTTATTATCGGATTCTAAATGATGTTTTATTTTGGAAAATGACCTGATTCTCTCCTCCACATCTGTCTATGACTCACTCTTGATGCATGTCATGATGCCTCGGTCACATGTCTTACCTCTATCCACAACATTCTTAAAGGGGCTCCGGCCGCTAACACACTAAAATCAAACCCCCAAGCGAACAAAATGAACAAAAACAATACAGTGGATTCACAATTATTATTATTTTAGAAATAAAAATTATTTAGAAAATATCAGTTTTTATGCCGGTCGTATCATTTAAATTTTTTTGTACTCTAAAAGGCCAGTCCGTGAAAATATTATCTAACATTAATCTGGTCTGTGGTCCAAAAAATTTTGGGGGCCACTGCTTTACATGGTTCGGATTAAGTGAGATCTTTATATCCTATATATGGCCTATATATAAAGCTCGGAACACAACACTATTGAACTCCTTCAGGATGTGAATACTGCCTGCACCCCAGACCTCCTCACCTCACCTACATCAGTACCTGACTTTACTAAGACCTTTGTGGCTAAATGAGTACAAATCTACACAAGTACACTCCAAAATCTAGTGGATCATCTACCCAGAAGAGTGGGGGATTTCATATCAGCAAATGGGGACCAAATCTGGAATGTGGTGTAAAAAATAATCACATACCTACCCTATAGTCAGAGGTGGCAAAAGTACACACATCCTTCACTTAAGTAGAAGTGCAGATTCTCATGTTTTAAAAGAGTTGAAGTACTGACTACATTTCCGCTGGTTACTGGACGTCACGTCATATTAATATATTAATACAAAATGTAGGCTGAACATCCACCAAATAAAACACAAGCAGAGAAAAGATGATGATCATGTGATCAGGCATGTTTCCATCACTGACTCCCTCTGTCTCATCCACGTTAACCCCAGACTTCTTGTTGCCTTCTGCCTGCTCATTGTGAGCTTCAGAAACTAGCCCACATCTGTGGTGTGTGAGAGCCAGGAAATGATACACCAGTAGTAGATTGAAAAAGACACACAATGACAAGAAAAATAAAGTAACGATCTGGCTATAGTTCTACCGCATACAGTATATGCAATGGGATCAATGTAAAGTAATAATTAGATTAGATTAGATTAGAATTAACTTTATTGTCATTACACATGCACAAGTACAAGGCAAAGAAATGCAGTTTAGGTCTAACCAGAGTGCAATAGCAGCAAGTGCAGGATATACAGTGTTTACATGAGTTAAATAAATTAAATTAAATGGTAATTTAGGAGTCATTTACATATGTGTATGTACTATGAACATAATATACAGATGGCTATTACTATGAACTGAAATTTACAGAAGGATATGTGCTGTAAAAAAAAATATATGGCTATTACTATAAACAGTAATTTACAAATGTGTATGTACTATGAACATATTATACAGATGCAAATAATGGAAGCGTCTTGTTAAACTCTTCAAATCAAAATTTTTTACAAACTTCATGTATTGCATTAACATGGACATTGCATCAATATGTAAAAGCTATATCAACCCATAATCACTTTTCGGAGTGTCCCTGTAGATGCTTTAGGGAATATAATAAGCCGTTTCTGTATCCGCAGTGAAATTCAGAGTAAAACAATCACCACTCAGTCCTCCTTGAGGAAATTGAGGCTCAAGTTTAATTTAAACTTCGAAAAAAAAAAGAAAAAAGTACAATATTGGCTGTAACTGGTCTGGGTGCATGTGATAAAACTTTCAAACAAGAAAAACTTTTTTTCCCCCCATTTTCGGTCACGAAACAAGAAGCCGCTTGACACTCGGTTGGAAAGAAGCGAAAGTGTGTGTGCTGTGATGTGATAGTGTACAGCAAGGTCCTGTGTACCCGAGAGACTCCAGGAACAGAGCTGTGTTCTACAGTAACTTCTATCATTCAGGGCTGAGCAAAGCCTGGAGATACAAAGAGCTCTGAATCTCTCACACACACACACATACGCAATGCAAAACACAGGCCTCGAGGGAGAAACTCTGCGGAACGGAACACAGTGTGCTGTGCTACCTGCGTTTGCTCATGATAATCAGGTTTCACACACTCAGAGAAGGACAGCGTCTCAAAGGCAGGAAAAACATAAGACACACTGTTGAGTTTTTTTGAGTTGAAACTAAAACAAAGGGGGAAAAAAAAACATGCTGCATTGTTGCCTAAGCTGGAAATAAATGACAGGCGATGAGGGGGAAGCCAGAGGGGGATGACATTCATTGTGAGAGAAATGATTCGACAATTGGTGGCTTTTATACTTTTTATTTCTTTATTTTGGCTTAGTGATGAGTTATTAATCACTAGTTATTTCAGGTTTGCAATTTAGACTTAGTTTTTTTTTTTATTAAAAGCTCCTTTTTAGTTATTTGGATTTGTACTTATTATTCAGGTTTTAAGACTTATTAGATTATTAGTTTATAATCTATAAACCATTATTTAATCATTATCTCATTATTTCAAGTTACTCAATAGACTTAACATCGAACATGTCATAATCTGTCAATAATATGAATATAAGTATTTGTTTATAATGTAGATCCTGCTTTATGTAAAAAAAAAAACAGATAAATATCTTTTTATGTAAATGTTATTAAGAAATATTAAGTCAGAAGTATGAAAAATCTTGATATGAAGTAAAAAATATATATTTAAAATATATATGGACAAAAGTATGTGCTTCCTTCCCAAATTTTACTACAAGGTTGGAGGCATACAGTTGTATAGGATCGATCTATCTATCTATCTATCTATCTATCTATCTATCTATCTATCTATCTATCTATCTATCTATCTATCTATCTATCTATCTATCTATCTGTCTGTCTATCTGTCTGTCTGTCTGTCTGTCTGTCTGTCTGTCTGTTTGTCTGCCTGCCTGCCTGCCTGCCTGCCTGCCTGTCTGTCTGTCTGGAAGATCTTGAGTGGTCTGCTATAGAACTTTGATCTCAACCCTATTAAACACATTTAGGATGAATATGAACACTGACTGCACCCAAGGCCTCCTCACCTTCTCACCTACATCAGTACCTGTCTTTACTAACATCCTTGTAGCTGATGAAAACAAATGTCCACAAAATCTAATGGAACATCTTTCCAGAGGAGTGGAGGTCATTATAACAGGGAAAGGAAACTGAATGTGGAATTGAGATGCTCAAAAAGCAAACTCATGGTCAGGTGTATACAAACGTTGGTCCATAGATTGTATGGACAGTATTTTTATTTTCACTTTTTCTTCAGACACATACATATGGTGATCTACGTAAACAAAGAAATGGCTTAAATTATGTTGAGTTGTATTGTGCACTGAACAAAGAAAGCGAGCCGAGGTTCAGTTCTAATGTGTGTTATTTGTTTGCTGACACGCTTGGCTACTTCTGTTGATTAAAAGTGTTTAATGTAGGAACCTAGACTACGTGAAGAGTAAATAAATTAGCCATTAGAGCAAACTGCTACAGTGAAGTGACAGGTAGATACGGGCCACTTGGTGACATATGCAATTTAGGATTCTTCTTTTATGGAAGAATTAAAAGTTAAGAAAAACCACATTACGAGAGCATTTTAAGTATATAAATGTTCTGCAGCTTTGAATAAGTGCTTCTGTACCTCACATTTACCCTAACTACAGTCCGCTCTTCTCACACTATATAGACAGAGACACCTGACCAAGATTGATATGTTCTTTTTGAGCATCCCAATACACATTTATTCTCCATTTACTTCTATAACAAAATCTACTCCTATGAGATGTTCTGGGAAGAAGAGAGATTTGGCTCTAACACAAGGGTGTAAGTAAAGTCAGGAACTGCTGTAGGTGAGGTGAGGAATTCATCCCAAAAGAGTTCAATGCAGTAGGGATGAGTTCAAAATTTTATAGCAGGCCACTCAAGATCTACCACATACGTCCAAACCATGTAAAGTAGATATTTGTGGAGGTGCCGTTTTGTGCACAGGTGCCGAAAATAGGTTTGGGTGTTGTAGTTCCAGAAAAGGGAAGATTTCATTCTACCGCATCCAAAGAGGTCCTATACGATTGTTATTTTTAGCAGTATTTTTTCAAACAATCCAAGCATTTCTGGTAAGTTCTAAAAGAAAATGACTTGTTCATGAAAAAAACAATATTTAATAAACATGCCTATGAATGCAGTACGTTTGTCTCCTAAACACATTGCAACCATTAGTCTGTATTCAAATTTTATGCCTGTTCATAAATTATATGTTCATGTTAATTTTTATGTTTTAGTAATTAAGGGTCTGGTTATTGCTCAGAAGGTGAGTCCGGGAATTTCCAAAACTGCAGCTCTTGTGGGATGTTCCTGGTCTGCAGTGGTCAGTATCTATCAAAAGTGCTCCAAGGAAGGAACAGTGGTAAACCGGCAACAGGGTCGTGGGCGCCCGAGGCTCATTGATTCACGTGGGTAGTGAAGGCTGGTCCGTGTGATTCGATCCAACAGACGAGCTCCTGTAGCTCAAACTGCTGAAGAAGTTCATGCTGTTAATGCTCAATGTTTCAGAACAGTTTTGGCAGCAAAAGAGAGGCGGACGCAATATTAGGCAGGTGGTCATAATATTATGACTGATCGGTTTATCTCCCCGCTTCCTGTATTCAACATGATGTAGCATTTCACTTTTCTTATGCTTCCTTCTACTCCTGCATGTTAGAGAACACTTCTTCTCAACCATGGATTTAGCAGATCAATATAGAAACAGAGAAGATGGCGGCTGTTGTAAATCTCTTCAATTCAGTGTCTACATGGAGTGTAAGATAGTCTGGATTTATCACTGTAAGCTAGAGGAAGCTGGTGCCACCATGATCAATGCAGTGAATCACTCGAATTCCCTCGGGTGATTATGAATCCACTGTCGAGCCCCTCACAAGCACCAACTAATTTCCAGAGCACTCATACTGTTACTCCAACCCTCTCCCTTAGTGATTTACTATACTCTCAAATACAATATACGTTTGTGAGAGGATTAAACAGGCTTCTGGAAACTATTGAGATTTAATTTAAGTACGTTCATCTTCACACAGATGCAGCAGAGGTCGTTTTCTGAATAAACCAGTGTCCCCTGGAAGCTGTGTGCTCTGTCTTATCTTGCAAAGTTGATAAATTCAGTGGGGTTATCAGGACGTGTGGCTGCCTATGATGATATGACGCATTACTCGAGCCTAAAGCAAACACTGTTGTCTGGGATACCTCACACCCAACTATGGGACACAGGCTCCATCCACTCATAGATGGATATTTTTGGAAATGTATTTTCATCTTGGGATGGATGGGCTTAAAAATATTATACCCCTCAGATGTTTTTTTTTTAAAGCAGCCTTTTTTTTTTTTTTTAAATGATGCAGATGGTTCTCATGGAGTTTAATTTTAATTCTGCATGAACAAGGTGTCTAGTTGTTTTTTTCTGAAGTGCTCTGATCCCTTTAGAGCTTTTAAACTATTATGGAAAGTTAAGCCTACTTGACCTGAGTGTCAATGTTGGAGAGTGGTGTCTATTTTAGTCTCAATAAGCTTGCATTTTTTACTTCTTCTTCTTCTTTTGGCTTCTCCCATTAGGGGTTCGCCACTGCAGATCATCTGTCTTAATACCCTCCTGTCCTCTACATCTGCCTCTTCCAATCCAACTACCTGCATGTCTTCCCTCACCACATCCATAAACCTCCTCCTTGGTCTTCCTCTTTTCTTCCTTCCTGGTGGCTCCATCCTCAGCATTCTTCAAAATGCAATGATTTACAAATCTTATAAACCCGCATTTTATTTACAATAGAACATAGAAAACATATCAAACATATTTAAACAAAAAATTTACCATTTTAAGGAAAAAAGGTATTTTTGATATAATGGTTGCAACACATCAAATAGAAGAATTTAGGATCCACAAGCTAAAGTTGGCCAAAGTGACTGTTGATTTGGTCTACTAATATCATATATAAAACAGCGGGTCATCCGTCTCCATACCCCCTGTCTTTTACATCTGCCTCTTTCAAACCAACTACCTGCATGTCTTCCCTCACCACATCCATAAACCTCCTCCTTGGTCTTCCTCTTTTCCTCCATCCTGGTGGCTAAATCCTCAGCGTTCTTTTGCCAATATACCCCATGTCCCTCCTCTGCACATGTCCAAACAATCTCAATCTCACCTCCCTCACCACGTCTCTTCAGCTCTGCTATGCCACTGTCTCTAAACCAGATACCCTTCTTTTACAATTTAATTAAACAATTAAAAATATTTATTTTATATTTAAGCTGCAAAAACGTTCCCTCTGTGAGCAGCTTTCCAGTCTGTTAAAATTGAACAAGTCTAAACTGAGAAACAAACTACCTGTCAGGCAAAGAACGTGCCGGAAACCTAAGTAGATTCCACAAGGCTTTTAATGAGAAAAGCACAGGGCAAAGCACAAAAACAACAAAGGAAACCCCAGGTTTGCTTAACCAGGAAAGAGCGGTGATCAGGCAGAAGCAAAACATATAAACAATGTTCAGTAGTCCGACAGAGTTCTATAGCCTAAGCTGTAGAACGGACAATGAGCTGGTGGAGGAACAGGGGTTATATGGTATGTGAGCTGATGAGGGCCAGGTGTAGCTGATTAGTAAGTGGGAGAGTGGCTTGGAGTGATAAGTGAAGGTGTGGCTGGTGGATCCCTGACAGTACCCCCTCCCCCAGGGGCGGCTCCCGACGCCCTAACCCTGCGCCTGGGTCGACCCCGACCCCGGGGCGCAGGCCGATGCGGATGGGCGGCGTGGAACTCCTCCAGGAGTGCTGGATCCAGTATGTTCTGCCTCGCCACCCATGAACGTTCCTCAGGGCCATAGCCCTCCCAGTCCACGAGGTATTCCAGCACCCTGCCTCGACGACGGGAGTCCAGCACCTCCCGTACCGTGTAGACCGAGGGTTGTTCCAATACTTCAGGCGGAGGGGGCCTGACCTCGCTGGGGCGTTGGGCAGTCGGTGGATGGTGTGGCTTGAGCAGTGACACGTGGAAGGTGGGGTGTATCCGGTACCGTGGCGGGAGTTCCAGACGGTATGCCACCTCGTTGACCTGCCTTTCAATCCTGAACGGCCCGATGTACCGGGGGCTCAACTTCCGACAGGGAAGCCGCAGTCGGAGATCTCTGGTGGATAGCCAGACCCAGTCTCCGGGCCTGTAAGCGGGGGCTTCCGACCTTCGCGCATCCGCATGTCGCCGGGTTTCCCTCACTGCCCTGCGCAGCTGAGTGTGTGCAGCCTCCCATGTCCGGACGCTCTCCCGAAACCAGTGGTCCACAGCGGGCACGTTGGAGGGCTCGTCGGACCAGGGAAACAGTGGGGGTTGGAACCCCAACACGCATTGAAAAGGCGTGAGACCTGTGGTGTCTTGGTGCAACGAGTTTTGGGCGTACTCCACCCAGGGCAGGAACCGGCTCCACTCCTCCTGGTCCTGATGACAATATGACCTCAGGTATCTCCCCAGCTCTTGGATCTTCCGCTCGGTCTGGCCGTTCGACTGGGGGTGGTAACCGGACGACAGGTTGACGGTGACTCCCAGTAGCCGGAAAAACGCCCTCCAGACATGTGAAGTGAACTGAGAGCCCCGGTCAGAGACTATCTCCTCAGGGAGGCCGTAGTTGCGGAAGACGTGATGGAAGAGTGCCTCCGCGGTTTCCAGAGCTGTGGGGAGGCCTCGGAGAGGGACAAAGCGGCAGGCCTTGGAGAACCGGTCAACGACCACGAGAACGCAGGTGAAGCCCTCCGACCGTGGCAGGTCTGTGACAAAGTCTATGCCGATATGAGACCATGGCCTTTGTGGAGTAGGCAGGGGGACGAGTTTGCCTATTGGTAGATGTCGGGGAGTTTTTGAGATGGCACAGATGTTGCAGCCTCGGACAAACTCGGCCACTGTGTTGCTCATACCTGGCCACCAGTATCGTCCCTGAACCAGACGCAGGGTCTGCCTCCTGCCTGGGTGCCCTGAACCGGGGACTTCGTGGACTGCTCTAAGTAAGGCCTGTCGACACTCTGGAGGAACAAAGGTCCGGTCCTCGGGACAACCAGGGGGCGTCTGTTCTCCTCGTGTGGCCCTGCGGATGTTCTCGTCTAGTTCCCATATGATCGGGCTCAGAATGATCGTCGGAGGCAAGATAGGCCCAGGCTCGGTGGGTTCCTCAGGTCCATACACCCTGGAGAGAGCATCGGCCTTGCCGTTCTTTGATCCTGGCCGATAGGTGATGCTGAAATTGAACCGGGTAAAAAAGAGAGCCCACCGTGCTTGGCGAGGATTTAGGCGCTTGGCCTCACGGAGGTACTGAAGGTTCTTGTGATCCGTGATGACTATAAAAGGATGGACAGCCCCCTCCAGCCAGTGTCTCCACTCCTCCAGGGCTAGTTTGATGGCTAGGAGTTCCCGGTTGCCGATGTCGTAATTCTGTTCCGCTGGAGACAGCTTCTTTGAGAAGTAGGCGCAGGGATGGAGTCGAGGGGGATTCCCTGAATGCTGGGAGAGGGTGGCCCCTACGCCCGTGGAAGATGCGTCCACCTCGACAACAAACGGGAGCTGGGGGTCAGGATGATGGAGAAGCGGAGCGGTACAGAACCTCGTGCGTAGCTCCTCGAAGGCCCTTTGTGCTTCCGGGGTCCAGGAGAGTGTCTTGGCTTTTCCTTGCAGGAGAGACGTGAGTGAGGCGGAAACCAGGCTGAAACCTCCAATGAACCGGCGGTAGAAGTTGGCGAAGCCCAGAAACCTCTGGAGTTCCTTGATTGAGGTGGGAACGGGCCAATCCCGTACGGCCATCACCTTCCTTTCATCCATCCTGATGCCTGCTGCGTTGATGTTGTAACCCAGGAACTGTATCTCCGAGCGATGGAATTCACACTTGGGAAGGTTGAGAAACAGTCGGTGTTCTCGCAGTTGGTCTAGGACCTGGGTGACGTGCTTGTGGTGTTCTTGCAGCGTCCTGGAGTAGATCAGGATGTCGTCGATGTAAACAATTACAAACCGATGGAGGAAGGGACGGAAAACCTCGTTCATACAGTTCTGAAAGACCGCCGGAGCAATGGAAAGGCCATACGGCATGACCCGATACTCATAATGACCAGAGGGAGTGATGAACGCCGTCTTCCACTCGTCCCCTTCGCGGATGCGCACCAGGTTGTACGCACTTCGGAGGTCCAGCTTGGTAAAGACGCGAGCCTCACGTAGTTCTTCCAAGGCCGCTGGGACCAGGGGGAGCGGGTATGGAAGCGGGGCGATCTGTGCATTCAGGCCCCTGTAGTCGATACAAGGGCGCAGACCCCCGTCCTTCTTAGCCACGAAGAAGAAGCTAGAGGCCGCCGGGGAGGAAGACTGGGTGATGAAGCCCTGTCGGAGGGCCTGTTGGATGTAGCCCTCCATGGCTTGGTGTTCCGGGGCTGACAAGGGGTAGACCCGCCCCTTTGGTAGCTTAGCCCCCGGCTTTAGATCAATGGCACAGTCCCACGGCCGGTGTGGGGGTAACTGAGTGGCGGCCTCCTCACTAAAGACGTCAGAAAAGGACCGGTATTCATGCGGGATCTCTACCTGAGCGGGTTTGGGAGCTCCTTCCACTTGAGTAGCTGCCAGGGTTAAGACGGTCCGGAGGGGAGTCGGGAGTGGAAGTAAGCACTTATGCCGGCAGGCGGGGCTCCACTCCAGGATGTCGCACGGGTCCCAGGAACAAGTGGGGGAGTGCTTGGCTAACCAGGGACGACCCAGGATCACGTCCACTGTCGAATCCTCCAGTACGAGCAGTTGAATCTCTTCTTGGTGTAGCACTCCGACTTGGAGGACAATAGGGGGAGCACAGTACTTCACCTTGCCCTTCCCTAATGGTCGTCCCTGGATGGTCTGGACGGCCAGTTCCTGGGATCCCCTCTGCCGGCGTAGCTGGAGGCGTTCTAGACACGCCTGGGAGATGAAGTTCCCCGCGGATCCTGAGTCGACTAGGGCAGAAGCCGATAGAGAGAGAGCAGGGGTTACTAAGGTGACCCTGAGCGTAGACAGGTGAGTAATGTCAGAAGAAAGGGTGACAGTACTCACCGTCCGACGAGGAGGCCTCACTGGGCATTGGGCCACGCGATGTCCTCTCTCTCTCCACAGTAGAGGCAAGCTCCAGCCGCCCACCGGCGCTCCCTTTCTTGCCGAGACAGCCGCTGTGATCCGAGTTGCATGGGTTCTGGTTCTGGAGTTGTTTGTACTGCCATAGCCTGTGCTGGTTCGACCTCGGGGGATTTGCAGGCTGCCAGGTGTTGAGAGACTCGGATGGATCTCTGAATAAAAGCCTCAAGCCCCAGAGAGTCATCATAAGTGGCCATCGCCAGCCGGAGCTCCTGATTTAGGCCTCTGCGGTATACAGCCAACAGCGCTTTCTCATCCCAACCAGCAGATGCCGCCAGAGTGCGGAAGCGGAGGCTGTAACTCGAAACGCTGTCTGTCCCCTGGTGGAGATTGAGCAGCTGCTCAGCGGTTGAGGTATCCCCGGGGGCGGTGCTAAATACCTCGGCGAAATGACTCGTGAACGCGGCGTATGACGTCAGGGCCGGGCTCGCTGCGCTCCAGAGCGCTCTTGCCCACGCTAGCGCTCTTCCGGTGAGCAGCGAAATCAGAAACGCGACCTTTGCTCGTTCGCTAGAAAAACATTGTGGTCGCATCTCGATGTAGATGGCCGCCTGGAGCAGGAATCCCTGACATTCCGCCGCGTTTCCGGAAAAAGACGCTGGGAGAGCCATCGGGCTGCCAGATGACGGAGGGGTTTGGTGCGCGGCTTCCGGCCGGAAAGCCTCTCGAAGCGCGGCGGTGAGCTCCCTCACAAACTCGGACGTGGCAACGGGCTGGTCCTCCGCTGACCCGCACGCGGCAGCGAGCTGGTCCTCCATGCTGAGGTAACGCGGTTTCTTTTCTTCCGTGTTAGGTGCCCCTCGGTTTGTGAAAGGTCCGTTCTTCTGTCAGGCAAAGAACGTGCCGGAAACCTAAGTAGATTCCACAAGGCTTTTAATGAGAAAAGCACAGGGCAAAGCACAAAAACAACAAAGGAAACCCCAGGTTTGCTTAACCAGGAAAGAGCGGTGATCAGGCAGAAGCAAAACATATAAACAATGTTCAGTAGTGGGACAGAGTTCTATAGCCTAAGCTGTAGAACGGACAATGAGCTGGTGGAGGAACAGGGGTTATATGGTATGTGAGCTGATGAGGGCCAGGTGTAGCTGATTAGTAAGTGGGAGAGTGGCTTGGAGTGATAAGTGAAGGTGTGGCTGGTGGATCCCTGACACTACCTGACTATAAAACTCTGAATCTATAAAATATTCTGACTTTGTTAATAAATTATCTGCAGTCCAATTTAAAAAATCCTTTATTAATGTTTTCTTTGTACTAAAGGTTTCACCAAAAAAAACCTATTTGTTGTGTTAAGTTTCTACAATGAACACATTAGTTGTATGAACAAATGAAATTCAGGTAAAGTTTACAAAATTTGTCAGATTTGTCACTATTACGTGTCAGTTTTTGTCATTTTACTTGATAAAGTTGTTACATTTATAAACTTTCAATAAGTAAGGCGAACACGTTTTTTAATTGATTTTATTTACTTTAACTATTTGCTCTACAAGTGGGAAACATCACAAGCATATTTTTTTGTAATATTTTAATTTCAATTTCACAGGTCCTAAGAAACAATTAGACCACAACAACATCGGTTTTCTAAAGTATAACAGCCTTCAAAGAATTGTAGTAATTTTATGTAAAAAAATAATACATAAAAAAATGAATGGAATGTGAGGTATAATTAAGCAGCATGCCCCGAAAGGCCGCGGAAATCTATTTATGATATTCAGTATTTTTGAGACATGGAAAAGGTAACACTAAAACTGGCCTCTATTTTTTGTAAACAACCACAAACTGCTTAAACGTTAGTTCATTAAATAATTAAATAAATAAAGTAATAGAACAACAACATTCTGGTCAAATACTGCAGCACTCAACATTTTCAAATTTAAGTTCGATCAACAAGGGTTTATGTTTTGTGCTTTTGTTCATCCTCCATTTCATTCCATACCGTTTCATTGCTTCACCTCCCCGTGGGTTTTCTGTTTTACTCAACGATGTTAAATTCACCATTCAAACACTTGTTAAGTAAACAAGCTAACCCTAGATTCAAAACATTTTATTTACCACAAACATAGTTATATACAGAAGAATTTGTATTACTGAATAATACTAAAATATTAGCATTTGGGGGGACTTTTACTGTAACTTCACTACATTTAAAAGTAAAATATTTGACTTTTTACTCGACTACATTTTACTAAATCAGTCGTTCCTTTTTATTTATGAGGATAAAAAAGTAACTGGTCAAACACGCATTGAGTCACCAATCAGGGTCGAGCACTCGCTTTGTTTTAAACTTGTTTTGATTGGCGCTTGGTGTATCTACTGATCACCAACATACAGTTCAGCATCAGTTCAACATCAAGCAGAACATTTAGAGAGGAATAAATGAGGAAGAAACTCCAGACTCAAACTCCCCAAAACACACATGGCTGTTGATTTGCACGATTCATTTGAAGTAGTTGAAAAGAAGGTTTATGGGCTCATGATATATTTAATATATTTGCTTAGCTTAGGAGCATGCTTAGTCGGCTCTCGAGGGTATCGGTTGTTAGCATTTTAGCCATGTGGCTATGTGCTCCTGGCTGCTAGCCGAGCTCACATTTCCTGGAGAGAGCGCTCGTTTGGCGGTTTTGTTCCCGGTGTGTGTAACGCGGTGCTCCGTATTTCTTCCGCCGAGGTGGGAGAAATTTCTGAAATTTTGGGGAGGCATGCCTGGCAGGTTCAGGAGACCGCGGTGGTGTTTCAGTGGAACTTCCTTGCCGCTCCAATGGGGCTGCTCGGCGGCAGCCTCGCCATGGTATGTCCAGGCCTAGCGAAAGACTGCAGTACGCTGCTTCTAGCGTTCTGGTCAGGAGGGCTGTCCGCCAGCGTGTTCAGGGCTAGGCTTCCCTCCAGCGGTTTGCTCCCCGTATTCCACCCGTAAGATTGCTGCGGATGGGGGGGATCTGCCACCTCTCAGGAGGTGTACTCGGCTGCAGATCATGGCTCCAGCTGCTCTGAGTGGGTCAGGAGCCAGCCCCGAGGGTCTGGTTCCCCTGTGGAACTTTCTGTCAGTCTGGAGGGCTGCCAGGAGTCTCTCGGGGGTCCTACGTACTGTGGAGAACGGCTGCGCGATTTAGTTCTCATCTTCTCCTCCCCGGTTCAATGGGTTGTGTCCCACCCTTGTGGGACCCCTGCAGGCTCTGGTCCTGGGACAGGAGGTGCGTACTCTCCTGAGGAATTGGGCCATCGAGGTGGTTCCATCCTCCTCGGTCAGAGAGTCAGGCTACTACGGCCCATACTTCATTGTTCCAAAGAAGGACGGCGGGTTGCATCCCATTTTGGATCTCCACTCCTTGAACTACTTGAGTTTGTGTCTCAGATCAAGTCCGAGGACTGATATGTCATACGTTAGATCTGGAGGTCACATGCTCCTACGCAGCCGTCCTTCACCACACACGGGAGGTTCCTGAGGTTGCTTTCGGGGCGAAGCTTACCAATATCGGTCCTCCCGTTCGGCCTAGCACTCTCACCCCGTACCTTCACAAAGTGCGTGAACGCGGCACAGACCCCGTTGCAGCTTCAGGGTATCCGCATTTTGTATTATATCGACGATTGGTTAATATTGGCTCATTTAGAGCACCACGCAATTCGACATTGAAATGTCGATCTCGCCTGCATGAAGGTACTGTGGTTCAGACTGAAAGGCCGAGTAGAGTGTACTTTCTCCAGCGCTAAGAACCACTTTTCTCAGCGTGGTGTGGGACTCGGCCAGTTTGCGTGCACGGTTGTCTCCCGCCCGGTTTGAAGTCATCCTCACTGCAGTCAGGAGGGTAGGAGCAGGCCAGCCACTCACTGTAAGGCAGTTCCAGAGGCTGCTGGGTCTCATGGTGGCAGCGTCATGTGTAATTCCACTCGGCCTCCTCGGCCCGATCGCACTGTTCTCGGGAGTTCTGGGAAGGGTTTGTTGGGAAAGAGTCTGTCTCCTCCTGGTAGCACCTAGATGTCCAGGCAAGCTGTGGTTTGCGGACCTGGTATTCCTACTCGAGGGCCCTCCGTGGGAAATTCCTCCAGGAAGGATCTCCGCTTGCCGGCGGGCAGAACCCTGGTTCACCCCCGCCCGGAGTTGTGGAACCTGTGTCTGTGGCCCCTGAGGGTCTCTCTGCCGAGGTAATAGAGGCCCTTCTCCACTCCAGAGCTCCCCCCATGAGGAGGTTGTACGCCGCACGATGGCGGCTGTTCACGTCACAGTGTGAGCACCATGACTTGGACCCAGTTAACTGCCCGGTCTGTTCAGTTCTGAAATTTTCACAGGAACAGTTTGCCACAGGGTTAACCCCTTCAACCCCTAAAGATTTCCGTGTCTGCCATCGCGGCATGTATCGCCCCACCTGCGGGGCGGTCGCTGGGTAGGCACCCGTTGGTGACACGTTGGTGACACTCCGCGGCATCCAGAGGCCCGGGACGTGACCCAGAGTGCCTGTCTGGGACTTGCCAGTTGCCCAGTCCCGCCTGGAGTTTGCCCTGGCATGGCCAGAGTGTTTCTATACACGAAGCCTGGGTGCGTACCTAAGGCGATGTGTTGTGTTACAGGCATTCTGCCCTCCTCTGTTTATAGCCCCCCGACCAGGGTTTCCAGACCCGAGCACTGGATTGCGAGCACTGGATGCTGGATCCTGCCCTTGGAGGCGGTCGGTGCAGCTGTTCGTCTGCTGTGGCCTTAATAGGAAGGTTACTGGCCGATGGGCGGACGTTAAGCAGGTGGGTAGTGTATGCCGAGGCCCTCACACACTGGGCAGGGTATGGTCAATGTCACGTGATTGGACACTCGTTCCCAAAGCGTTTTGACGCAGCTCGAGTTCCCGAAGGGGAACGTCTCTAGGTTACGCACATAACCCTAGTTCCCAGAGGGAACGAGACGCTGCATCTCCGTGCCACACTTTCTGCATCCCTGCGGCGCTTAACTTCTCTCTTTGCAGAAGCTAATGTCGCTACCGCCGCACAGCCATCTTGTATCTTCCTGGTTTACGTGACGCCGCCTGTCTATGACGTCACGGCTTGCCTATTGGCTAGATTTCACACGTGGTTCAGAGCGTAGACAACGCAGGGGTGTTCCCAAAGCGTTCGCCCTCGGGGAACTAGGGTTACGTTCGTAACCTAGAGACGATTATTAGGGTCATTTAAAGGCAAATAATTTTGTACTTTTACTCGAGTGAATGTTTGAAGGAAGCACTATTATCGGAGTAATAGTTAAGAGAGTGGATTTTTACTTTCACTAAAGTACGTGGTTCATGTTTTTCGTCCACCCCTGAGTAAAACTGATAATAAAAAAATGTATTGTTTTGTAGTGTGAATTGTGTGTGAATTTTGTCCCGTCATTGGAAATAATTAGGGCAACTCTGGATTAGATACTTATAAAAGGCTGAGCTTGGACATAAACTGAATCTTGTAAGTGCACAAATTATTCAGCAGTATCCATGTGGGAACATCCACAGCGTAAAACATTGAGTCACATTTTGCAGTCGTAATGCATCAGGATGAATCATGTGGACGAATTTCGCACTTTTTTTAAAAGGCAAATGAGTCACCGGTTTCATTATTCAACTTCAACAAGCCTAATTTTAATCTGTGAAAGAAGATTTGGTTGCACTCAACACCAAGCAGCAGTACCAAAGGAGTATTTATTTTCTATATAAACATATTTAATAGGTTTAATTCCAATCATTTTCTTTAAACTCCCCCCAGTAATGTTCTTATTCGTGATCTTCCTGGTTCCAGAATTTGAAATTCTTTCAGTTCCTCCATAAATCGTTATTAAAAGGGCATTTTTGCAATTCGTGTTTAGACCGAGTCTCACAGGCATTACATTATGCAATTATCGACACTATTTTTTTCCGAATAACATACGCAGGGTAGAAGATAACATCAGCAGCTTAGAATAAACCAGAGTGTCCCAGTGGATCCCACATCAGCTGTAATTAGAGGATACAGTCCTCAGTGTCAGTGCCTGGGTTAATGAGGACCTCCATTTACAGCTAATGCTGCATCCTGCAGACTAACAGCAAACGGGAACTATTTAATGCACAGCAGAGCTCATGAACATGCATAATGTTAACCATACTGTTAAGCACGTCCATCTTATCTGACACAAAAAGGGGGGGGAATGTGTGAGAGAGAAAGAGAGAGAAAGAGAGAGAAAGGCAGTAAGTGTGAGGAAGAAATCCATCTGGAAAACCTGCAGCAATGAACACATTCAAACACACATTGATTCATCGGATTTCAGAGTTCATTTTGAGTTCATTGTAAAGCGGAAAAGTTTATCTAAAGAACAAAGTCATAACATGGAATGCTTGCAGCACAAAGTTTCTACAAGGGCACAGGCATGATGGAGATATTTAGCTGACTATATATATATATATATATATATATATATATATATATATATATATATATATATATATATATATATATGTGTGTGTGTGTATATCAAATACATTTCGTTAATGTATAAGTAATTTATTTATTTATTATTTCATTTAACAAGGTTTTTTATATAGTTTTTCACCTTTTTTTTGCACCTGCACACCACACCACAACAAAATACTTACATACATACAACCCATGATACTTGTCCATAAAGATATTTCTGATTCAGATTAATTTAGTCACGGGGTCATGGTTTAATTAGTCACTGCTGCCACTGCAACTGAAATGGTACCAGGCAGGAGGTGTCCACAAAAAGTCAGTGTTCTGACAGCTAAAAAAAACACAATACATGTAAAGCAAGTTTTTACAACATTACAATTTTGAATACAGAAATTCCCCACTTTGCCGAGGTTCAAATTTCGCTCCCGGGTTTACAGTGGAATTTCATTTGCCACATAACTAATTTGTTTGGCTGATTTTCCCGGTCTTTCCGGGAGGCATGATAGACCAAAACACTAATAGGAAATTGTTTTTATGGGGTTTAAAATCTTGCATCTTTAATGTTATATGGGTTAATTAGTGCCTATTGAATGGGCTACTTTCACATCTGGAAAGACACCATCAATGCTGAATGTTATATACAGATTTCAAAGAAACAAATTCTTCCATCCAGGTGGTCATTTTTGGGAAAAGCCTTGCATATTTTAACAAGCCAATGCTAAACTGATTACTGCATCTATTACTACAGCATGTCTTCAAAATAGAAGTGTTTGAATGCTGAACTGGCCTGACTGCAGTCCCGATATTTCACCAACTGAAAACATTTGGTGCCCCATGCAACAAAAACACAACAAAGAAGACCCATGACTCAATCCCACGTATCAGACACAAAGGTTCTCCTCAGTTCCCAGACATATAAAGATTGTTAAAAGAGAAGTGGATGCAACACAGTGGAGAACATGTTCCTGTCCCAACTTTTTTAAGACATGTTGCAGCCATCAAACTAAAAACTACCATAGTTTTTCCTCTTAAATGGGTAATTTCCTCAGTTTAAACACTTGATATATTTTGGGTTTATTGGCTTTTAAGATGTGCAAATAATTGCATTCTGTTTTATTTATTTATGGTAATGTTTATACCATTTTAATGCCTTCCGCTCTATTTCATAATAATGTTTTTTTAAGATTATTTTAACATTTCTACAACATTCTGTGCTCTCTTGTGTACTGAGTGTGTACTAGTGTGTCCTGAGTGTGTTAGACTTTCCAACAATTTCATCAAGTCATGTCACTTAGCTAATAAGGTTTCAGACCGAGTTTAGACAGACTGACTTTCTTTACCACAGTGATGACTTTTTTATATAAATCCCATCATGGTTACACTGTTTACTTTTTAGTTGCATTAAAAGCGGCAATACGAGCAGGACATCTGATGTTCTGTCTAATCAAAATTTCACAGTCACAAAAAGGATTAGATGAATCAAAAGTTCTCCTCTGCACTTTATTTCCTGCATTGTGTTATAAGATAAAAACTCAAATAACAATCAACTATGGCTTTTGAATTTTTAGCACCAACTAAATGCCAGTCTTTTGGCCAGTCAGTTCATATCTATAAAACCAAAGACAACATACAATTCAAAAGAAGATGGAAAATTCTTTAGCAGTCAAGGTGAAATAGCTGATATTTGAGATTTTCTTGATTCCTGAAAATATATTTTTTTCACTCATCTCTTTGAATCTGGCGTCTGTGAGCGTAAGGTGATATAACATGTCTTGTGTAAATGCCATGGCTCAAGACATTTGTATCAGTTTAACACAAATGCAGGCCGTGTGAGTGACAGAGAGAAAATTACTATATTCCTGCCATGCATTAATAATCCTCTGGCTTTTTCTGTCGATATTCCTGTCTGCAGCTACGAGCATGTCAGATTAAAAACACTGTTACTATGCAGGTCACAAATGCCCACCGGAAAAAACGAAAAGAGAGCAAGAATGAGAAAGAGAGAAGGAGAGAGAAAGCGTATGCCTACATTACCAAAAGTATTAGGACACAAAACTTTTCCAAGCTGTATTTAAATCTTTCCTGAACTATACAATTGTGTATTAGCAGTAGCATTGAATTTTTATGTGGAATGGGATGTTCAAAAAGCTCAAATGAATCTTACAGTCAGGTGTCCAAACTTTTGTCCGTGTACAAAATAGAGACCGAACATAGAGAGAAAATGTGAAGGACAGATATTAAGAGAGAAATAAACACACAGAGAGAAAGAAAGTGTTTGCTAGAGAGAGCAGGAGACAGACTGAGAGTAGGAAAAACATTAGTTGAAGAGATTCATTGCGATTCATTCAAAGGGAGAGAGACAGAGTAAAAAAGAGACAAAGATTCGTAAAAAGAGATAGAGAAAGAGATACTGATTCAAAAAGGTAGAGAGAGAGGGAGAGAATGGGAAAGACAGAGAGTGGAGGAGATCAAGGGAGATAGACAGACAGGGAGAGGGAGAGATAGACAAAGAGCGACTGATTGACAGACAAAATGAATGACAGAGTGGTGTAGCAGACAGATGTTATTAAAAAGAGAGATATACAAAGAAAGAAAGAGAGAGAGAGAGAGAGAGAGAGAGAGAGAGAGAGAGACAGATGTTTGTTCACATTTGTTCGTGTGTGCGCATGTGTATTTATTTTTGTTCATATGTTTGTTTGTGTAGGTGTGTGTGTGTGTGTTTGTTCACATTAGTTTGTGTGTGTTTTTGGTGTATTTTTGTTGGAATGTTTGTTCTTTACATGTGGGTGTGTGTATTTGTGTGTTTGTTTATGTTTGGTTGTGCTTGTCTGTATGTTTGTTCATCACTGTGTGTTTGTGTTTTACTTTCTTTGTGTGTGTTTGTCCGCATGTTTGCTTGTGTGTATGTTGATTTATTATTGTTGGTATGTATGTTTGTGTGTATCTTTGTGAGTGTGCGTTTGTATGTTTTCTTGCAATTGTCTTTGCGAGTCTGTTTGTTTGGGTGTGTGTTTGTTTGTTTGTTTGTATGCTTATTTTTGTGTGTGTGTTTGTGTATAGATGTTTCTTCATATGTTTTCTTATGCAGGTGGTTGTGGATTTTTGTTTCAATGTTTGTGTGTGTGTGTGTGTGTGTGTGTGTGTGTGTGTGTGTGTGTGTGTGTGTGTGCTTGTATGTTTGTCGTTTGTGTTTGTCCATTCATATGCATGTGTGTGTGTTTAAGTATGTGCGTGTATGTGTGTGTCTTGATGCCCTCTCCAGGGTGTATTTCTGTCTTAAATTTACAGAATAAACTTCAGCTCCATCACCAACCTGACCAGATGAAAGCATCTCCTGAAGATCCACATGAACAGCTTTTCCAACAAACACAATAGTTTTAACATTGAGCTCCAGAGAAAGCAATCAATACAATGAAATTTCAGCGAAAACATCACCAACTGAAAGCCAGCTGAGATGCCAACCTCATCAGTGGCAAACTCGGCCCGCTGAGCTCCATAAGTCCTCAAACTACACAGCTTCATTCCACCGCTCTGGTGTTACTCCAGTAACAAATCTCACCTCACAGCGGAGCGGATTTAAACCCCATAAATCTGTAACGAAAGGAAGCCATAAACCTCTGTACTGCTTTATTATGAATCACCAGAGTGAAGGAGTCAGTCAATGCAGCCTGTTTAAACGCCTGTAAATCCACGAGACTGTCTAGTGAGACAGTCTGTGAGGAGAGAACTACACTGCATTGTCCTCTTCACATGACAATACAGCAGCAAATCACACATTCATAAGCAACAAATTGGTACTATTTGCACTTCTGGTAGATGCTAAACTGCGTTACAATGACAATAAAGTTCTATCTCAATTTTCCAGCCATATATGGATCCTCTCGAAAATGAATTAGAGGCTCACAATTGTATATGATGTCTTTGAATATGGAAGCATTGAAATTTTCCCTTAACTTGAACTAGGAAACCTGTTCCAGCACGACAATGCCCCCTGTGCACAAAGTGAGCTCCATGAAGATACGGTTTACATAGAATGGAGTGGAAGATCTCCTGCTATAGAGCTTTGACCCTCAACCCTACTTAACAGCTTTGGGATGAATGTGTTCACTCTGCACCCTGGACCTTGACACCTTGTCAACTACATCAGTACCTGACTTTTGTGCTTGTAGCTGAATGAATCTCACACACATCTCCATAAAATCTAGTGGAGCATCTTCCCTGAAGTGTGGAAGTTGGGGTCTAAATGGGGACTGAATGTGGAATTGGGGGTTTTAAAAAGCACATGGTGAGGTTCCCACAAATATCACAGTTTGGATTAAATTTCCGACTCACTGTTTGTAAAAAAATGTAACAAAACTAAAAACTCGTGCCGACCTGATGAACAAAAGCAGTTGAGCGTTTGAAGCGTTTCCACCCAACGAGCTGTGGTTTGCGGCTGTGTTTTAACTGCTGCAACTCAATCAGTACTCCAAACGAGCGCACCATCTGTTCAAAAGCTGTGCTCATCTGTCCTCGGGTTAGTGTATATCTTATAGCATGGTGCTGCTTCTAAAAATACCTCGCTCGGTGCCTAGTCTTTCACAATGCAATTAATACAGACTCGTACATTCATCAAGGCCTTAAAACGAGTGGATTTGATATGATGGTGGAAAGTTGGAGATTCAAAATCAGTTTAAATGTGGAGAATTAAAGAATATAGGAAAAATTTAGCGGGGCAATGTGATTGGTGGTGTTAGGGATGGGGGTCTGCATATGCATGTGTGTGTGTGTGTGTGTGTGTGTGTGTGTGTGTGTGTGTGTGTTTGTGTTGATGTACAGTGCAAATTTGACTTCCAATGTGTAAAGTGTATAATATCCACTTTGTGGCATTCAAAAGGAGTGACTGAAAAAAAAAATAAAAAAAATAAAAATGCAATCACTGTTTGATTTACTGATAAATAATTAATCAAGTATTCAATTAATTGATCAATAGATTTATTCATTAATTCATCTGCCCATCCATCTGTCAAGTAATTCATTCAGAAATTTATTATCTATCTATCTATCTATCTATCTATCTATCTATCTATCTATCTATCTATCTATCTATCTATCTATCTATCTATCTATCTATTTTTATAGATATTTTTAAGAGTTTATTCTCTTGTTTTTGCGTTTATTTAGTAGAAGTTTTGAGAACTATTTGCATGCTACAGCTGCAGCACTTAACACCGTTTAAGTTTGTACACCGGATCAGGCTGAAGAACTTTTGAAGTGTTAATTCTGTTCTAAGAATGCAAAGAAAGAAAGCAAAATAAAAATAAATATCCCAACTAAATAAATAAATAAGTGGGAAAGCTAAAGAACTTGAAGCATTTATTAACCAGAAAACAGAAATAAATGTAATATTTTTGTTTATAATGATTTCTTTTGGGCTTGGTATGCTTTCAGTGTAGAGAATAAAAAAAGAATGAAAAAATATTTTTTCTTTCATTAGCTTTATCTCAAGCTCTTCCACTGAGGAGCTGCCTCACTGTAGGTGTTGTTTACTGAGTATAGTCAAAGTAATGGACCCTCTGAAGTAGGAAAAGTGCTTTAATTACGCCCTGCAGCACACAAGAAAATAGGATATTAAAAGCAAACCTTCTTGTCATAGAAATTCAGCTGTTCTTTGTATTAAAGAAAAAATAAAGATAGAAAGAAAAACGGAGAAAAAAAAAAAACAATCTTTTCACAATGTCCTGCGCTTAATGCGAGCTAATGAGTGTTCCCAGATATTAAGCCTGTAATTACGGCATTAACATTGAATCGGCATTATTTCCATCTTCATGGTGCAACAGCAATTTAATATTGCGACTGCCGTTAGTAGATTATGCATCTTGTTCGGGAGTTTAAATCCTAGCACTGACTAGTGAGCTCCTGAGCAAAACCCTGAACCCTCAATTGCTCATTTCATGAAAAAGGCATTAGTGTAAGCAATGTATAAAGTAACATCATTTGCTAACATTAAGGCCACGCCCACACTAATACGCTTTCGTTTGAAAAGCATATTTGTCGCTCTGTTTTGGTATTCCGTTACTCAACGAAAACGTTGATTTTTGACAACTTTGTGGCTAGATGTATGACAGTGTGGACTGTAAAAACAGGCTTTCAAAAACAAATTTTTATCACATGATGAACAATTCAGCGACGTTTTGAAGAGCCGGAAAGCAGAAATGCTGCAGGTCAAAGCATCCTACGTTCTGCTAATGCACGGTGCAGGGACGTAAGCTTTTTCAGACATTCCAGTTTGGATATATTATGAAAATCGTATTGTAGATTTAGATTAGAAAGAAAAAAATGAAAGAAATAGGTTTACTTGCAACATATGGTCAGAGCGCAGGGTCAGTCATGATACCGTGCCCCTGATGCAGAGAGGATTAAAAGGCCTTGTTGAAGAGCCACAGAAGTGGCAGCGTGGTGGTGCAAAGGCTTGAATCCCGATCTTCCGATCAGTAACCCAGATTAAATAAAAAGACCTTTCAGTGGGAAACTGACTTTCTTTCTTTCTTTCTTTCTTTCTTTCTTTCTTTCTTTCTTTCTTTCTTTCTTTCTTTCTTTCTTTTTTCTTTCTTTCTTTCTTTCCAGAGTAAGGCATATTTGTTATCTTTATTTTCATACCCTGGTTATTTATGTCTTCATGTACCAACAAACATATAATTTCCCTGAATCCTTCCTTCCATCCATCCATCTATCCTATCCATTTATCCATCCATCTTTAGTCAGTGTTTGAAACCATTGCTTCCTTACCTTCAAAAAAGAAGGATGGAAGAAAGGAAGGAAGGAAGGTTGGTTTCAAGGAAATTATATGTTTGGAAATATTTATATTCATGAGTAGAAAAAGGTCTAATAAATTACAATTGAGTAAAAAAGAAAATAAAACACTTCCTTCCTTCCTTCCTTCCTTCCTTCCTTCCTTCCTTCCTTCCTTCCTTCCTTCTTGCTGTACTTCTTTGGTCAGTAGTTGAAACCATTGCTCTCTTGCCCTCCAGGATGGAAGGAAGTTTGGATGGTTTCCAGGAAAATATATGTTCGCAACCTCGATGATGTTGATAGTTCGCGACTTTTCATTTGGAACCGGATGAAGAGAAACTCTTGAAAAGTCTGATAGTTTGCGATAAGCCGCGAGTGGCTCGAAAGTCCGGAGTAACATTTCAAAACAGTTTGTACAAATAAATTACAATACAATTTTTGAAAAACTATTTTATTATTGTATTATTCATTTAAAGTAGTAAATAAAAACATGTATGACAATTAATTGTTGAGTTCACAGTATAGTAAATGTACAATACCCCTTGAAACAGGAAGCATCAAAAGGAGAGTCAAAATCTCACGATTTTTGGTTACTCGCGAGGGGTCATAAAACGTAACCTCTGCGAGTATCGAGGTTGCACTCTACGTAAAGAAATATTTACAATCAGGGTTGGGGGAAAAAAAGCTATGAGAAATTGCATTGGAGTGAAAGAGAAAATAAACCCCTTCCTTTCTTTAGTCATTGGTTGAAACCATTGCTTGTCTCTCAAATTTGAGTAAATCCATCAACACAATGGATTTCTTTTGCAGACAGACACGAAAAGATACAATCTGAAGAGAAACTTCATTTCCCAGCTGCTGTTCCCATTGATGCGGCATTGTGATAAGGTAGAAGGTCGGCATCGGGACTTTCGTTCCTCTTAGCGCTTGAGTTATGATCCAATTACTGAAGTAATATAAAATTCCCAATGTGAATTATAAGATGCCATTTGAAAAGTCATTCTAGCCGTTTTGCTTTTACTGCTGTTGAAAGAAAAAGGGGACAAGGTCAAAGACACCGCAGCTAATTTATCCCGCTTCACTGATAGCTGACATTTGATTAAATGGTAATGAAACAGTAGAAAAATTCAGGTGTCTGAAAAGGAGACCTGAACCTGGCAGTGCAGTTCCTAGCGCTGAGGAATACGGATGTCTTTTACATACACAGTCAGCTTTCTTGCTGCAGTGTTTTGCATATTTATGCGTGCTCTTGTCAGATAATTTCAAGGTTAGTCTCGGTGTATAAATGAATTAATGAATGAATTCGAACAGACGCCCTCCTACGGTGTTTGTTGCCCTTTTCCGTGTCCTACAGTTTCTACTCATCTTCATAAAGGAAAAAGCTGTAAAATGTTCGGTTAGCTTAACCTTTGAGCTCACTTATATATCTGCGCTTGCTAGCCAAACCAATATTAGCTTAACAGCACCAATAAATTGCGAAATTCGACAAAAAAAAAAAAAACAGGTTATGACAAATCTTCTTAAAAACCCTGAATGTAGAATATTGTGAAGCACCTACGGTGAGGTTTAATATTAGCCCGTAATTAATGTGTCCAAACAGCGCTGATTTAGCCTCCGGCGTGTGTTTTAACGAGGGCTGAGACGCCGGTTATGCGCAGGAAGATGCACTGATGACAGGAGCATAAAAATGACCAATGGCAGCATCATCGCTTACTAAAAGGAGCTGGATGCGATCATTTCCAATGTGTGTGAGTGTGTGAGTGTGTGTGTGTGTGTGTGTGTGTGTGTGTGTGTGTGTGTGTGTGTGTGTGTGTGTGTGTGTGTGCTGTTGCAATGGTGCAATGGTGTCAGAGGTGCTGTTTGTGGCTCAGGAGTCGAATCGACTGCAATAGTTCATTCATCAGTGTTGCATTCTAGGGCCTCTTCAAAGCACAGATTCTATTTGTATTAAAGACATAAACGTGTCGAAATGCACCAACGGGACGTCTCGCTTGCAATTCTACACCATCATTACGATTTAAATCTCTTTGTTTTGCAATCATCACCTTTCCAAATGTTTTGCCAGGGTATGTGTTTAAATCAAGACAAATTGTACTTGGAAATCGCTGTGGATTAAAGCATCCAAGCCAAGGAAACAAATATTTAAAAAAAACAGAGAAAAATGTAAATTAGATCAGGAGTATAATTAAAATACAAATAAATATCAGTTGATGGTTTTGTTTTCAGAAGAGGATTATGGCGACATTTGGCATTCGAATACTGTCTTTGTGTCATGTTTTACATTTACATTTAGGATATTTTAGCAGACGCCCTTATCCAGATCGAATTACAACTGAGCAGTTGAGAATTAAGGGGCCTTGCTCAAGGGCCCAGCAGTAGCAGCTTGGTGGTGCTGGGATTGCATCCGAACCAAAGTCCAATGGCTTAACCACTTAGCTACCACCTTCCTTTTTACTCCTATTAACAATTCCAATTGGTCAGAATAAACATCTACAACAAAAATAGGAATATAAATATATTTAAAAATACAAACAAAGAATTTAAAATCCTAAAATGTTTAACAGTTACAGATCGAGTCTCCAATGTCAGTGATGGTTTTATACATTTTTAGGACAGAGGATTTTCAAATTCTAATTTTATTTGTCACATAAACATTCATACAGAGTACGACATGCAGTGAAATGCTTTTTACAACTGTCCAACATTAAACATGAAAAATATAAGGGATTAAAAAAAAGGAAATAAATAAAAAAAATATGAAGTATAGAAATGTGGTCTAGTGGTTAGGATGCGCGCTCTCACTGCTAACCCTAACCCTAACTCCCCGGTCAGGGAACCAACCCCAGCCACTCTCAGTGCCGGTCCCAAGCCCGGATAAATGGGGAGGGTTGCGTTAGGAAGGGCATCCAGCGTAAAAACATGTGCCAAATCAAACATGCAGATGATCCGCTGTAGCGACCCCTAATGGGAGAAGCCGAAAGAAAGTTTATGAAGTATAGAAATATACTACTTTGTATATTATAGAAATATAAAATGTACAAATGCATTTTTATAACAAATGCATAAAATGATGAAATTTGTAATAATTATAAAAATGTAAAGTATAGAAATATGCTACTAATATATTAATTTGTGGTAATGACAAGTCATGGTGTTGTGGTATGGCACAATGTGTCTGCCAGCAGTCTTACATTCCATAAATATTTGTTAACACACTGGGACTGGACAATTCTCCATTCTCAGAAGTCTTAAATTTTTTTCTCAGTTGTTTTGGAGCGTTTCTCAGATCAGAAATGAAATTCTCAAAACTACTTGTTCAACCTTCACATCATGTAGTCACTTGTGCACATCATAAAAACAAATTGCGAATGCTTTTGTACATTCATTTGATTGATTGTGTACAAGTGTCAGTTGTTTCCTACATTATCAGTTGTTTATTGCATGTTGATCAAAATATATTATACTGGTTCTCACCTGAATAGTCTTAACCCCCAAAACATCTCAGCATCAGTTCATTGCAGTCAAGTCAAGTCAAGTCAAGTCAAGTCGCTGAATGGAGAATGTTTAAACCAGTTGTTATAATCTGTCAAGTTAAAATTTTTATTACACTTTTTTTTTTTGTAAATGTGATTTACAAAAAAAAGCACACCCTTTTCAAAATAGAAGTGCATCTAGAAATACATTATATTCAATGTCAAAATACAAGATAAATTATTTTCTTAATTTATAGCATTCTTTAAATTAAATTCTCATAAATTTTCACTCTTAAACATGTTTTACGCTGGATGCCCTTCCTAACGCAACCCTCCACATTTATGGCTTGGGACCAGCACTGAGAGTGCACTGGCTTGTGCAACCCTAATGGCTGGGTTATATTACACAGACTCACCTCTCACACTAAAAATACTATGGAATTGTGTAAGCATTGACTGTTTTAGCTATTTTGATGTGGAGATGTTGGAGTTTTTCTAACAAAAAGAAACAAGTGCTAATGAATAAACCCAATTTTGGACTGCGACATATTCTGCATCAGTGGTCTGAGCCCGCTCTGTTATCCAGTTTATTATTATCGATTCATCCACTGTTGCTCCATCCAGCAGTAGTTTGAGTTTTTCAACCTGATGTCTGATGCTATCTGGGGAGTTCTGATTGAAGTCACACACGTTTGTGTGCTGCTAAAGAAAAAAAAAACCTCTCTGAATGTCACACCTCCTGCCTCCTACCTCCATTTTCTGCTCTGCAGATCTAAGACTTGGAAGTAAAGTGGGAGTGAGTTTCTGAGAGAGCCCACATGGCCTCAGCATGACAAACATACTCTGTCTTTCACTGCTGAAAGATTGACAATATACCATTGTGTGTTTTTTTTTTTTTAAGATTTAGAGTAAAAAATCCTCTCATCTTTATAGTTTGATTAAGATACCGGCCCTGGTTTCAACGCAAGCTTTGATGTATGTGTCGTGCTGTTTTCTGAGCACTAGGTGGCACGCATGCTTAATGCTGATGGATGTATACATCAATGCCTGACAATTGGAATGGAAAAGCAGAACTCAGTGTTTTGCCTTGGAACACAATTTTCTTTAAGCCAATGTCTAATTCAAATGTCAATCTGTGTAAAAAAAGATGCAAAACACTAACCTGGATGGCAAGGAACTTGGAATCTAATCTGGACAGATGCACACACAATGTTTTCTGCCTCTGAACAAACGACAAAATGAAAAATGTTGTCGTTTGTTCTGCTGTACAGTCTGTTGATGAATCTAAACAGTTTCCCTCCCTGCCTGCAGAGGGCATACTCAGCTGAGCTCTATTTATTTCTATTCTTGACTTCCCTTATTCCTGTTTGGGATTGTCTTGGGATTGTTAAAGTCAATTACCTCAATCATATCACTGAGCAGCTATGGGCTTAAGGGCTTTTCTTAGCGGCCCAGAATTGGCAGCTGTGATTCAAACTCATGACCTTTAAATCCTAAGTCCAAGTTTCGAGACTAATAGTGTAACTGGTGCTATTCTGACCATGTGCGTTACCATGTCTGCGATTTCATAATGGAATCTGGGAAAATCTGCCACAGAGATGTTTGACATGACATAAGGTTGATATACGGCGATGCCGCAAACGAGTCGTTTGAGGAATTTCGAGTGGTGCGCGCTTCAAGAGCGGAAGAACATTACTGGCAGACGACAAGATATCAGGAAGGCCTTCAACGAGCTTAAGCCCTGATTGTGTTGAAACCATGATGTCACTTCTGCACCCACCCTACTCACCCGATTTGGCTCCTGAGGACTTCGCCTTCTTCCCGAAGACAAAAAAAAATGCAACTCAAAAGCCATCATTTTGACACAATTGCGGAGATCCTGCGTGAATTGAGCAAGGTGCTCGACACGCTTTGAAAAGAAGACTTCCAGGACACATTTCGGAAGCGGCAGGAATGCTGAAAGCGCTGTATTGCTGTAAAAGGAGAATGTTTTGAATGCGATAGTGTGTAAACTTTGATATTAAAGTACTTTCTGTGAACAAAGCCTTAAAACTTTTTGATACCATGCTGTATAGATGAATATTTACTTCAAATCATTATATTGGAATTGGGCAGTGGTAGCTCAATGGTTAAGATGTTCCACCATCACCAATCTTCCACTGCTGGGCCCATTAGCAAGGCCCTTAACCCCCAACTGCTCAGGTGTATGGTTATTATTGTTAACTGGCTTTCTTGTTGATAAAAAACAAACATGGGGGCATCCATGTTTTTTGTCCTTGCTTGAAGTTCAATTGTCAAGCTGCGATTATCAGTGAAAGTAGACTGTAGCTTTTTATAAGCATATGGTTTTCAGTGAAGTCTTGCCAGTATCTCCTATTTGTGTATGTTTTCTAATCATATTCTAGTGATTCATTCACTTTTAATATTTGCTGTGTTATTCGTTTGAACACTTTCATGGATTATCCCTGCTCTGGTTTGGTACATATTGAAGGACAAGTCAAATCAAGTCAGTCTAGTGAACTCAAGTCAAGTGAAGTGAAGTCAAATCAAGTTTATTTCTATAGTCAAGTTTATTTCTATTCTATATAAATACATTTAAATACATTTTACATCCAATACGTTTGTCTATAGAGTATATTGTAATCCCAAACAATTAAACTCCACTTTCCTACTTACTGTATGTTATAAATTATACTATGAGAAATCTGTCAAGTTACGTCTCTGAGAACCGAGACTTTTATTGATAGCGGAGAAATAATGGCAAAAATAATTGTACCAATGTGTAATGTCTTAATTATACATCTAACTTTGGTTAGATTTAGTCTTTATTGTTTTATGTTTTTAGAACTACAATTTCTACAAACAGTAATGAAACTGTTTATAACTGAATATTCTGTGTCAGAGGAGAGTGGATTCCTTTTTGTGTCTGGTTTCTATCACGATTTCTTCCACATATCGTCTCAGGGAGTTTGTCCCTCACCATCATTGCCTCTGGCTTTTTAAATAGGGACTGAAGCCTTACAGATGCAGTGAAAGTTCTAGCAATCAGTGCTGTAATTGTGCTTGCGTTCAGAAATAAGAAAGAGTTGTGCGCCCACAAAGAGATTAAGACAAGCCAATCTCATGAATAAGTCAGTATGAAGTTCAAGGTAGGTATGCTGTCCAACATCACAAGTGAAGGTCGTAAAACAAGGAAAGCCAATACAAGAAATCCAGCAATAATCTGATCGGTAACAAAACAACTTTTAAATATAGAAGTTGTGCTGCACATGGAGTCCCAGGAGGCAGTGCTGTCACACATCACCGTCAAAAAAAAAAAAAAAAGTTCTGCAGAAGATTGTTGATGATCTTTGATTTGGTATTCTTTGATTTCCAGAGTTATACAATCTAGCAGGGGGACAATTTTATCGCCACCGCATTGCTCGAGTTTCTTAGGATGAAGTCATCAACCCTGGGCTGCTGTATGTGTTGAATTTAGTATTTTTTCCATTACTTCCATATGGGATTCCTCTGGGTTCTCTGGTTTCCACATAACTCCCAAACATTCAAATAGGAATGAACTGGTGAATGAGTGTGTACATGAGTGTGTGTGTGTGTGTGTGTGTGTGTGTGTGTGTGTGTGTGTGTGTGTGTGTGTGTGTGTGTGTGTGTGTGTGTATGTGCATATTATAACCTACATAATAGAAAAATCCCATCCAGGAACTTTTTTCACCTCAAGTAACCAGATGTTCCAACAGCAACGTTATGTACGGTGGCCAAAAATGCAAAACAGAATAACAAATTCAAGAACAAATCAGAAAACAAAATGACAAATCTGACAATCTGGAAAAGGTACAGTAAGTATAGATTGGAAACAAAATATTTACCGCTCATTGGACCAGTTATCTGTCATTCAGGATTTACAGAAAGTCGAAAACTACGTACCTTCTAACTTTGATTCTTGTACATTTTTGCATTTACTCAAAAAAAAATATTCAATAGTGCAACTTTGAATATGTACACATGCGTGCTGACGTTTTCCTGACGCAGCCTGTTGATATCTTGAATGACAGATGTCTCAGCCAATAAGCGGTAAGTAGTCCATTTTTATACTACACCTACCTTTCCATCCTTAACAGTACTTAAAGATTAATGAATAAATGAAGATAAAAATCCAGACGAATCTAGACCATGTGAAAATATTTGCAGGGAAAGTGATTTCACCAGGGTTAGCTGTCTCAGCAATTGTAAATTTAATTGATCACATAATTTAGTGTCCAGTGTATCACTGCTACCATTAAGAAAAAAAAAATTGGAAAATACTTTAGAAAGACATAAAAGCAGGTTTAAGTAATTGCTGGTCAAACCGAGTGACACTGAAACGCCACTGAAACCATAAAAATCGGCCATTGTTTTATCTGGTATGCTCGGCTCTCGATGCACCATGCAAACTCCTTTTTCAGCAATCTGTTTTGTATTGTTTTGACTATATTACAAAAGAAAACTGGACCAGGACTGGAGAGTTTTCTCAGAATATATTTTTTTCTGGTGAACCTACAGATAACTATCCAAGCAAATATGTGAGAAAACTCTTTCTTTCTCAAGACTAAGTGTATGTACTGTCATCCTGCTGCCTGCCTGTGCCAGATCCATACACACATCTACTGCTGTGGCTTTCTTCACCGCTAGACCTGAATGAGTTCAAGTAAATACAATCCATCCATGAAAGATACATGAATACGTCCTCTGTCTTGGCAATGGAACTGCTTGTTTTGGTAATGCAGATAAGCTATATGTCAGAATTCACGATGCAAGGCCAGATGATTCTGTCAGAGTGTGTGGGTGACTTGGCGAGTGAGGGACTGGATCACGGGTGCAGGGCAAGGTAAGTGAGGACACAAATGCAGGAACAGGGCAAAGCAGGGAGAGACAAAAGTAAAAAAATAAATAAAAATCCAAAAAAACCTGAGCAATTAGGAGCAGAGCAAAAACACACCCAAAAAAATTCTAGAGTCCAAACCGGGTACAGAATCAGAATCCAGAGCAGGCAGGGTGGCAAGAATAATCCCAGGGATTTTAGAAAGCTGGTGAGATAATCTGACCTTGATCTGAAATCTTGGGTGCCCTTGAATACCGGGAGGCGCGGGGAAAACCGCAAGATGGTCGCCGATGCGGAAGTGCGGCCGCGAAACCCGGAAGATCCTGACACTATAAGCTCAATACTGTATATCCAGCACATAATGTAGCTTTAAATCGCCTCCCACATCAGATATTTTCATATATTTAAGCACTACTCAAGTTTTGCAAGAGAATCACATTTTTCCCACAGATGCTTAATGCCTGTATCATCATATTCCAAAGTGTCAGATTGTACAACTAATAAATCAGCTGATGTCTTTCATGGATCACAAATCATACACTAATCATGACCCCATGCTGCTGGGAAATAAGAATATATGAAGTCGAGGGTTAAGAGCCTTGCTCAAAAGCACAGCAGTGGCAAAAGCTGGGATTTAAACTCACAACCTTCCAAGCAGAGGTCCCAGCATCTTAGACACTGGGCTGCCCCTTTTTTACAAAGCAAGAAAATATTGCTTAATAACCACCCCCCTTGATGTCCTCTGGTCTAAAAGCAATACATCCGTAAGTCTTTAATTGCCCTTATAAAACAGCAAATTCAATAATGGTTTTATTTAATAAACATTATTCTTTTTTTATTCATTTACAAGTATAATTTATCATTTAATAATTTATAGATTAATAATCATCATTTTATAATCAACAGTTGTTATAGTAGTCTTTATTTTGCTCAAGCACTGTAGTTTAAATAGGTATATATATATATATACATTTACCAGCCACTTTATTAGGTACAACTGCCTGTTAACTTAAATTTCTAATCAGCCAATCACATGGCAGCAACTCAATGCATTTAGGCATGTAGACATGGTCAAGACGATCTGCTGCAGTTCAAACCGAGCGTCAGAATGGGGAAGAAAGGTGATTTAAGTGACTTTGAACGTGGCATGGTTGTTGGTGCCAGACGGGCTGGTCTGAGTATTTCAGAAACTGCTGATCTACTGGAATTTTCACACACAACCATCTCTAGGGTTTACTGAGAATGGTCCCAAAAAGAGAAAATATCCAGTAAGCAGCAGTTCTGTGGGCGCAAATGCAAAAATTCAAAAATAGAAGATTGGAAAAACATTGCCTGGTCTGATGAGTCTCGATTTCTGCTGCGACATTTGGATGGTAAGGTCAGAATTTGCCGTGAACAACATGAAAGCATGGATCCATCCTGCCTTGTATCAACGGTTCAGGCTGGTGGTGGTGGTGTAATATCTCTCTCTCTCTCTCTCTCTCTCTCTCTCTCTCTCTCTCTCTCTCTCTCTCTCTCTCTATATATATATATATATATATATATATATATATATATATATATATATATATATAGAGAGAGAGAGAGAGAGAGAGAGAGAGAGAGAGAGAGTTTTATATATATATAAAACTGATTATAAACATCATGTGAACATCAAAGAGAACATTAGATACAAATTTCAGCTTTAATTTCAGCATTTTTGTGTCTCCTTTTAGGTGTCAGCCCCTGGCTAAGTGATATTATAAAGCTTCCCAATGATCAGGTTTCTCTTCCTGAAATGAAACTCCTAATAGTGACACTCTTAAAGCCCCCCACTATTATCCACCATTATTTTGCGATATTGCTTCAGAATAAAAAAGACACCAAGCATAATCACCTCTTTGTTCGGTTCCTGCATCTTGACAACTGCAATTAAAGTTCCCTTTGGCTGTCAACTGGCACCACGGAGTGCCTTCACTTCCCATCAGTGTGTCTAATATGCCATCGTTGTCTCCCTCCTCTCTCAATGTGTCTCACATTCCAAGTGTCGTTAACTGATGCTATCTTGTCAGTCTGGCCTCAGGCTTGTTGTGCATTGTTTTCTAGCTTCTAGAGTCAGAAGAAAAAGAAAGACCTTTACACAATGTTCATTCATTCCTTGATTCATTCATTTATTTGTTTTCAGTAACCACTTTATCCTGTCAAGAATCTGATATTAGAGCATAAATGTGGAGTAATTTACAGTTTGGTGTATTCAGTCTACTCATCCAATCCAATACGTATCCAATCTACTCATTGTTTTGGAGGGTGAAAGGAAAATACAAAACCCGATGGAAAACCGGATCGGCATGGGGAGAACATATACGATGCCTCAGGGACAGTAAATTAAGGTCAGAATTGAGTTGAGTACTTTAGAATAAGTAATCAGTGGTGAAAAGTGTAATAAAATTTTCTACTGAAGGAAAAGGAATGCTACTTCAATGACATTTTACTTAAATACACAAAGTCACCAGTCTAAACAATCTATTTAAACAAAAAGTAGCTCATGACTGGTGAACATTCAGCACATCATACCACTATTTTCAAAAGTTTATTGCTAAATAAACCTCTGCAACTGTTCCAGCATCCAGTTCTCTGTTACCAACCTACTCCTGCTCCCCAGCCTGCTTTCTACTGGCTTCCCGAAGCTCCTGCACCAGATTGAGAACACTGATGTTGGCCTACAAAGTCAAAATCAAACTTTAACACTCAGCAGCACTTATATACTTCAAGAAGCAGTGTGCTGATGTTTACACCATCCTCTATCACTGCTCTACTCATCTCTCCATCTCCACTGATCTCTCCATCCTCTATCACTGCTCTACTCATCTCTTCATCTCCACTGATCTTCCCATCCTCCACCACTGCTCTTCTGATCACTCCATCTCCACCACTGCTCCACTGAGCTCTCCATTTCCACCACTGCTCTACTGATCTCTCCATCTCCACCACTATCCACTGATCTCTTCATCTCCACCACTGCTGCACTGATCTCTTCATCTCCACCCCTATCCACTGATCTCTTCATCCTCTATAACTGCTCTACTGATCTTTCTATTCATCTACCAATGCTTTACTGATTTCTTCATCTAGACCACTGCTTCACTGATCTCTTCATCCTCTATCACTGCTCTACTGATCTCTCCATCCTCTAAAAGCTGCTTCACTGATTGCTCCATCATTTTTAGCTGATATGTCCAACCTCTACCACTGTTCCAGTGACCTTTCCATCCTCTACCACTGTTCCAGTGACCTCTCTATTCTCTACCACTGCTCCAGTGAACCACCCATGCTCTATCACTGTTTCACTTATTCATCCATCATCTACCACTGTTCCAGTGATCTCTCCATCCTCTAACACTGCTCCACTGATCTTTCCATTTTCTATAACTGCTCCATTGATATCTCCATCCATGATTCCTTCATCCATCCTCTATCACTGCCCCACTGACCTGTCCATTCTCTACCACTGCTCTACTTATCTCTCCATCCTCTACCACTGCTTTACTAATTGCTCCATCATCTGTAGCTAATTCCCCCATCCTCTACCACTGCCCCACTTATCTCTCCATCAAGTTACTGTAAAATGTACGGGGGGGGGGGGGGAATACTAGTGTAGTTCGAAAAGGACAAGGAGCTATTAAATATTTATGTATGTATGTATGTATGTATGTATGTATGTATGTATGTATGTATCTGTCTGTCTGTCTGTCTGTCTGTCTGTCTGTCTGTCTATTAATCACTAGCATACCGAGAATGACAGGAGGTAACACGTCAAAAAGGTATGTGAAATTAAAGGCAGTTAGATGTAAAGGAAACAAGACCTTGATATTAACTAGACATAAACCATTTGTAATAAGATCAGGAAACATGGGTTAGTGGCTTAAGTCCAGGGAACATACAAGGTTTTGAAATTAATATATTTTTTGACTTGATTATGCATTTGTTTTCTGAGTTATGTTTTATTTATTAGAGGAGGCTATTCATATCCTGAGAGATGAGTAATAATAAGCCATGAGCAACAATAAGCTGGTTTGTTTGTCCTTGTTGTTTTTCCTTTTTTCTTTTTTAATAATAAGTCTTGCCAATTAACCATGCAAAAGGAATTGGCCATGAAAGAAATGTTCTTGCAGTGTTGGTTATGGACTGTTCAATTCTGTGTGCACTTAAACAAGAATAAATGAGCAGCTTGGAGATAAATAATAAAAGAATGAATATATATATATATATATATATATATATATATATATATATATATATATATATATATATATATATATATATATATATATATAAAGGTAATTAAAATACAGATACAAATGTTACACTAGATATTCACAGAATAAAATTAAAAAAAAGCTGCAAAACAATGTATTCCTCTCGATTCAGTCAACATTCAATCCTGGTCAGATCACAGTTGAGCCCAGGGACACCGGGTGGGGTTGGTTTCCAAGGTTTGGCAACATTATCATAATGAAAATATAGTTTTACCCTTCAAATGATTTATAGATTGTGTGAACTTTTAAACTATGCTTTATTATGCAGTGAATGCTAAAGGGGTGAACCTCAGAGGGGTGTTTTTATTTACTCTGGGAAACTAAAGGAGGAAGTAAGGGTAATAAATGGAGGGCAGGGAAGGCTTAAGGTCAGTGTATGTGTTTGTTCCAGTGCACCAAACTTTCCCCACTTGTCAGCTCTATATGCCTTCAACTATTTAAATATTTTACGATATGGAGTTTGTGTGGGAAAATAAAAACCCAGAGAACTACAACAACTGAGGAATCTGAGAAGAAAATAGTGCATTGCAGGATCTTTGGTGGAAATATGACTCATATTGACCCACAATCCTTATTTCCCTCTTTATTTCACTCCTCTTCGTTCCTTCTCTCTCTCTCTTACTCTCTATAACTAATTTACTTTAACTTTAACTTAGACATGTGGCCTTTACCCTGTACTTTTCCGGATTGCTCCAGGACTGATTTCATGTATTTATATATGAAGAAAAATAAATGTTCAATGCAGGAAATATATATTCAAGGTACTTAATCATCTATAACTTATTTTTTTGAGCAATATCAACTTGGATAGTAAAGCTCAGTGTCTTCTTTTCAAAGATATTTAAATTGTGTATGTAGCCCACCTTTATCAGGAACTGTTAACATTTAAATTTAGTTAGGTCATTTCCAGCTGTGAATCCCAAAAGCTGTGGCGAAGGCTAACAGGTTAAACATGCTTCTGAGATACTAGCGACTAGTGTTCCTATCCCTTATTTATCATTAAATCTGCCTGATTAATACCAAAACACCAACCTCTCAATGAAGTTCTCTTACAGTTTTTCTCATCCTTAATATTAAGTGCATTTCTCAAAACAATTTGTACAAACAGCATAATACATTGGATTTCTTGCAAAAGCCTGTATTTTTTCTTAAAATTTTTGGTTAATCTCTCAAAAGCAAGTATTTGTGTCAATGAACATCTCATTGCCATCAGACTAAGAAGTCCTTTATTTTCATTATTCACAAAATCATCAAAATGTTTAGGCATGTTGTCAGTATGACGCTGCACAGTTTTGGAATTTCTTGATATAAAATACTGTTTGGTTTACAATGATTGAAAATGCACGAGGCTGAATTTCCTCAGTATGGTGTACAGTTTTTGAATTTCACCAGCACAACTTTATTTATTTGATTGTATATTTGATTTATATTGATTGTAAGAGACCGGACAGGATTCACACTTTTACTGTCATATTGTCTGTATTGTCTTGTATAGTCTGACACTATAGTATAGTCTGACTCTATAGTCTCACACTTTTACTGTCATATTGTCTGTATTGTCTGTATTGTCTTGTATAGTCTGTTTTTGTCTTGTCGTGTCTGTTTTGTCTTGTATAGGTTTTTATTTATGTGTGTACTTTTAAGAGTAACAAACAGCTGGAACCAAATTCCTTGTGTGTGTCAACACACTTGGCCAATAAACCTGATTCTGATTCTGATTCTGATTCTGATACTGTACTGTATTATTGTTCGTTCGCTTCCTGGTTGCTCATCTATTTTTAGAATTTGTTATTCTGTGTTTTGCTTTCTCTGTATATGCCCGCCAACTGAAGCTTTACCAAATTTACCTTTGACCTGTTTAAGAGAATTAGTTGATTATTGATAGTTTTGAAGCTGTACACTCTCCTTCATTAGTGACATCCAAGATTCATTTGCACAATTCGCTCAATTCAAGAAACATTTACCAAAAAAATGTTGAATAGAAATTTTAGATGACAGATGATGACAACTGGTTCAACCATTAAGCATTCAATGACTTATGCAATGAACTTTTGCTGAGATGTTTGGGGGGTTAAAACTATTCAGGTGAAACCAGTATAATATATTTTGATCTTCTTCTTCTTCTTCTTCTTCTTCTTTCGGCTGCTCCCATTAGGGGTCGCCACAGCGGATCATCCGTCTCCATACCACCCTGTCCTCTACATCTGCCTCTTTTACACCAACTACCTGCATGTCTTCCCTCACCACATCCATGAACCTCCTTCTTGGCCTTCCTCTTTTCCTCCTACCTGGTGGCTCCATCCTCAGCATTCTTCTACCAATATAATTCATGTCCCTCCTCTGCACATGTCCAAACCATCTCAATCTCACCTCCCTCACCTTGTCACCAAAACATCCTACATGCGCTGTCCCTCTAATAAACTCATTTCTAATCTTATCCATCCTCGTCACTCCCAACGAAAACCTCAACATCTTCAGCTCTGCTACCTCCAGCTCCACCTCCTGTCTTTTACTCAATGCCACTGTCTCTAAACCATACAACATCGCAGGTCTCACCACAGTCCTATAAACTTTTCCTTTCAATTTTGCAGATACCCTACTATCACAAATCACTCCTGTCACTCTTCTCCACCCTGCCTGCACTCTTTTCTTCACTTCTCTAACACACTCTTCATTACTTTGCACTGTACCTGAATTCCTCCACCTTCTGAAGCTCTTCTCCCTGCAACCGCACCACTCCAATGCCCTCCCTCTCATTCACACACATGTATTCTGTCTTACTCCTACTGAGTTTTATTCCCCTTCACTCCAGCGCATATCTCCACCTCTCCAGGCTCTTCTCAACCTGCTCCCTACTCTCACAACAAATCACAATATCATCCACAAACATCATAGTCCAGGGAGACTCCTGTCTGACCTCGTCCGTCAACCTGTCCATCACCACTGCAAACAGGAAAGGGCTCAGGGCCGATCCTTGATGCAGTCCAACCTTCACTCTAAACCAGTCTGTCGTACCTACTGCACACTTCACTGCCGTCACACTGTCCTCATACATGTCCTGCACCACCCTCACATACTTCTCTGACACACCTGACTTCCTCATACAATACCACAACTCCTCTCTTGGCACCCTGTCGTACGCCTTCTCTAAATCCACAAATACACAATGCAATTCCTTCTGTCCTTCTCTATACTTCTCCATCAACATTCTCAAAGCAAATAAGGCATCTGTGGTGCTCTTCCTCGGCATGAAACCATACTGTTGCTCACAGATGGTCACCTCTTCTCTCAGCCTGGCTTCCACTACTCTTTCCCATAACTTCATGGTGTGACTGATCAACTTAATACCCCTGTAGTTACTGCAGGTCTGCACATCTCCTTTATGCTTAAAGATCGGTACCAGCACACTTCTTTTCCATTCCTCAGGCATCTTCTCACCTTCCAAAATCCTGTTAAACAATCTGGTCAAAAACTCCACTGCCATCTCTCCTAAACATCTCCACGTTTCTACCGGTATGTCATCTGGTCCAACCGACTTTCCACTCTTCCTCCTCTTAATCGCTGCTCTCACTTCCTCCTTACTAATCCTATCTACATCCTGCTTCACCAACTCCACATCATCCAACCTTCTCTCTCTCTGATTTTCCTCATTCATCAGCTGCTCAAAATACTCCCTCCACCATCTCAACACACTCTCCTCACTAGTCAACACATTTCCCTCTCCATCCTTTACTGCTCTAACTTGCAGTACATCCTTTCCAGCTCGGTCCCTCTGCCTGGCCAATCGGTACAAATCTTTTTCTCCTTCCTTAGTGTCCAACCTCTCATACAGCTCCTCATATGCCTTTTCCTTGGCTTTCGCCACATCCCTCTTAACCTGCTGCCGCATCTCCTTGTACTCCTGCCTACTTTTCTCATCACTCTGTCTATCCCACTTCTGTTTTGCCAACCTCTTTCTCCTTATGCTCTCCTGCACTTCCTCATTCCACCACCACGTCTCCTTGTCTTCCTTTCTATTTCCAGATGTCACACCAAGTACTTTTCTAGCTGCCTCCCTCATCACTCCTGCAGTAGTTGCCCAATCATCCAACACCTCCTTAACACCACTGAGCCTCTCTCTGACCTCTTCCCTGAACCTCACACTACACCCTTCCTCCTTCAGTTTCCACCATCTTATTCTTCTTTCAGTCCTCACTCTCCTCCTCTTCTTCTTCGCCTCCAAAACCATCCTACAGACCACCATCCTATGCTGTCTAGCTACACTGTCCCCTGCCAACACCTTACAGTCGCCAATCTCCTTCAGGTTGCATCTCCTGCATAGCACATAGTCCACCTGTGTGCACCTTCCTCCACTCTTATACGTCACCCTATGATCCTCCTTCTTCTTAAAATAAGTGTTCACCACTGCCATTTCCATCTATTTAGCAAAATCTACCACATCTGCCCTTCCACATTCCTCTCCTTAAATCCATACCTACCCATCACCTCCTCGTCACCTCTGTTCCCTTCACCTACATGGCCATTAAAGTCCGCCCCAATCACCAACCGTTCTTTCCTAGGTACACCATCTACCACTTCATCTAATTCACTCCAGAATCTTTCCTTCTCCTCCATCTCACAGCCAACTTGTGGAGCATAGGCACTGATGACATTTATCATCATCCCTTCAACTTCCACCTTCACGATCATCACCCTATCAGAAACTCTCTTCACCTCCACTACACTCTTACTGTACTCTTCCTTCAGAATCACCCCTACACCATTTCTCTTTCCATCCACACCATGATAAAACAGTTTAAATCCACCTCCAATGTTCCTGGCCTTACTCCCTTTCCACTTGGTCTCCTGAACACACAGCATATCTACCTTTCTCCTCTCCATCATATCAGCAACTTCTCTCCCTTTACCCGTCATAGTACCAACATTTAAAGTACCAACCCTAACCTCCACTCTCCTACACTGCTCCTTTCCCTGCCGTCTCTGTAGACGTCTTCCTCCTCTCCTTCTCCTCCTTCGGCCAACAGTAGCCCAATTTCCACCGGTACCCTGTCGGCTAACGATACCTGTGGCGGTCGTTGTTAACCCGGGCCTTGACCGATCCGGTATGAAATTCTCATTTGTGATCCGCATATTTGATTTGGCACAGGTTTTACGCTGGATGCCCTTCCTAACGCAACCCTCCCCATTTACCCGGGCTTGGGACCGGCACTAAGAATGCACTGGCTTGTGCCTCCCTAATGGCTGGGTTATAATATATTTTGATCAACATGTATAAAAAAAAACTGATAATGTAGGATAATGTAGCAGACACTTGTACACAATCGATTAAATAAATGTACAAATGTGTTCGCAATTTGGTCAAAGCAACAAGAAATGTGTTTATGATGAGCACAAAGGACTAAATGATGTGGAGGTTGAACATGTAGTTTTGAGAATTTTATATCTGATCTGAGAAATGCTCCAAAGCAATTGAGAAAAACTGTAAATTGGACACCACTCTGTGCAGCTGAGGACAGAGCCTTGTGTGAAGATCCATCAAGTTACTGAGCAACTCTTTGAGGATTGGATTTGGACTGGATTTCTATGTATCAACTAATATCAGCTATGTACTACAATGACAGAACTGTAATGATTGGAAATTCGGTGCCACCCAGATGAGGATGGGTTCTCTTTTGAGTCTGGTTGATTCTTGAACAAACGTTTAAACGTATACATTCCAACTTTATTACCCCTCTTGCTTATTCCATAGACCATACCAAACTGTGGGACTATTAATCAGGATGGCCAAAATACAATCTAAAATCTCTCTGCTTTATGGGACAGGGGCAAGTTAGGTTCAGGGCTGTAATTGATCTGTTTTTCTCAAATGCATGAAAAATTTGGTTATGTTTAATATCACATTCATTGTAAAATCATAACACTATAGTTTACTTTTCATGTGAAATGTTGATCCTATCTTTGGATTTTACATTGAAATTTCACCCCATGACACAGTAAATGCTCAGAAGCTATAACTCACCCCTTCCCCTTCCGGACCACTAAACATTCAATTCAATTCAAATAATTTCAATTCAGTTTTATTTAAATAGTGCTTTTAACAATGGACATTGTCCCAAAGCAGCTGTACTGAGGATAGAAGGTTATAAAGTTGGAATTTATAAGTTCAGTGCCTTTAAGTTTGTTCCTTATAAAACCAGGTGCACACTATGCAATTTTGACCACGATTTGTTTGTCGGACACAAATTTAGAAAATCCTAAAATGATTACTATAATCCGAGACTAAAATCTGTAGTCTTTGATCGCTGTTTTGACGGGTTCACCGACAGCTGTTTAATAGCTGTTTTTTCTTTTTTCCTCTGATGAAATTCTTGCAGTGTCATAAGTTTTCAGAATCTTTTCTGCAGTGTGATTTTTTTGTCCTATATTACAACGACAGTCAAATCAAGAACGAATAGGAGTGGCGAACCTGATGACGCGCTTAACACAACAACTTTAAACACCTCAGGGAAGACTTAGAATCGATTCAGGTGGACGATACAGCAAGAAGAGAAATTTGTGTTCATGTGTGAATATGACATTTTTATAATCATGGCCTGTCATGAACAAAACGAACTCTACAGATTGTATTTGTTCGCTGCCAGCTACCATTAGTGAGAAAACGTAGGTCTGAATGTTTGTCACGGATTAATGACGTTAGAATTCAGACAGGTATTTTTCAGATCATGTTCATACAGTGTGACAAGCAACAATCGCAGAGGACTATTAAAAATCGCAAAATTCACAAGTTTGTCCCTCATGAGTGAGCCAGTGGCGGCTGTGGAAAAGTAAAACTCCTAGAGACATTATGAGGAAGAAACCTTAAGAGGAGACAGACTCAAAAGGGAACCTATTCTCATATTACAGTTCCATCTTTGTTCAGTGTACTGTTCAGTGATTGGTTTTTAAATGCAGAACTTTACATGCAAAATGTGGTCCTGAGCAATTGTAGTAGACTGTTATATCAATTACAGTCCAAATCCATTCTTGAGTTGCTCAGCATGTTCATGGAATCCTCAGTTGCACATTGTAGTCTCCAACTGAAGAGAACTCCATCCAGAGGTAGGGCGTCGGAATGAAATAAATAGTTTTTTCCATGTAAAGCAACGTCTTTAGGTTACGTATGTAACCCTGGTTCCCTAAGGGAAACGAGACACTGCGTCAACAACTCTTTAGGAACGCTGCCATAGCTCTGTAGTTAAGGCATTAGACTTTGGATTGGAAGGTCACAGATTCAAATCTCACAACAAACAAGCTGCACTGCTGAGCCCTTGAGCAAGGCCCTTAAGGCTACCCTGTATCAGGGCGTCTGCCAAATGCCATAAATGTAAAATGAATCAGTCTGATCCGAAGTGAAGAATAATAGTTTAAAAATAAAATACCCTTGAATACATAGTTGTGTTGCATTTCTATCTAAATTAAATATTCATAAGAGTTCTATTTAGAGAACACTGTACCTTGGAGGCCATTGCTGTTGCGTGAAAGCCGCAAAGTTGCTATTTTCTATAATGTAGTTGTTTATGTAAGAACCTGAATTTACAATGAAGCTCATTTTAATCACCAACACTGGTCTTTTTTTTTCACCCAGCAAAGCTAAAAAAGTACTGTTTATTCTGTGCAAAGTGTGTGTATTTGGCTGAAAGTAATGCTGCATTAAGAGCATCAGTGTCCACTGGGACTTCATTAGGTCTCTCTTTCTTGTTCTTTCTCTCCCTCTGTGGAACTACAGAATCATTTTATTGTGTCCATTTGTTTCCTCTGCTGTCTTTTATCCTGGATTATTTGGGTATCTTTACTTTCTTTTATGCTTAAATCTGGTATTTTTGCTGATTCTCTTCGGCATGAGTATTTTCAGTAAGTGCATGGGTGGTCTGACCTGCTCAGGCATTTCAAATATGGATAGAATGTCCACACAGAGATAAGGAGATAAAATATTATCATGTACTTTTTATTAAGGTTCTGGTTTAATGAGATTCAAACCATAGCACTGCTAAGTTTTTAAGCACTTAACCCTATAGACTCCAGTGGTGCTGTATACTGTAGATTACACTGGGATATGCATAGAAATGAGTTTTACTATACTGTATATGTATATGTGTCCAATTAAGGCTTTCTCAGCACCTAAAATATTGCATATACAGTATATAGGCTGGACAAGAAGTCCATTCCCAGTGTTGATTGCCCCATCATAAGATAAGTCTGCGGTAAAGATATTGGACTTACGATCAGAAGGTCATGAAATAAAATCACAGCACTACCACCCTGCTTGAACAAAAGGCCAAGGTAGGTTAGAGGCTGTAATTGATCAGCTTTTCTCAAACGCAAAACTGGGTTATGCTTGGTATCAAATGCATTGTAGAAAAATCTTATAATGCATGGCCGCTTGAAATTTCCGTAGTTTTTTCTTATTTGAAAAAGAATACGTTTTAAAAGAAGCATGCTAAATGGGTATTCCTGTGGTGTTGGCATATCTAATAAACTTTCATTGATAATACCACAGGTTCCTCAAAGCATCACCAGTGTTATGGTATAATATACACTACATTCAGACCTCGTTAGTATTTAAATTTTGCTTTTAAATTTTTGTAAAGTTTTTGTATTTTTTTTTTCTTATCAATTTACACTCTGTACCCCTTAATGACAACCAGTTAAAACAGAATTCTAAAAATGTATTCAGACTCTTTACTCAGTACAATAGGCTTTCATGTGTTTTGCACTAAGGAGAGGCTTCTGTCCAGCCACTCTGTCACAAAGCACAGATTGTTGAAAGGCTGCAGTGATGGTTGTCCTTCTGGAACTTTGTGCTATCTCCACACAGGATCTCAGGAGCTCAGTCAGAGTGACCACCAGGTTCTTGGTCACATCTCTTAATAAGGCCCTTTTGAAAGACCAGCTCTAAAAAGTGTCCTGGTTGTGCCAAACTTCTTTTATTTGAGAAATATGAACGACACTGTGCTTTGGGTAATTTTAGTGCTGCAGATTTTTTTGTAGCCTTCCCCAGTTCTGTGCTTTGCAACAAGTCTATGAGCTCTACAGGAAGTTTTTTTGACGTCATGACTCGTTTTTTGCTCTGATTCTTCTTGCATTGTCAGCTTTGAGGCCTTCTATAAAGAGGTGTGTGTCTTTCCAAAGTATGTCCAGTGTCATTAATAAACCACCACAGGTAGATTCCAATCAAGGTGTAGAAACATCTCAGCAATGATCAAGAGAAATAAGAGGCACCTGAGCTACAGTACTGTATTTTCTAATTGTTATTGCAAAGGGTCTGAATACTTATCTACATGTTATTTTTCAGTTTTTGTTCATAAAAAAATTACAGACATTTCTAGAATTCTGTTTTCACTTTGTCGTTATGGGGTACTGAGTTTAGATTAATGAGAAAAATGAATTTAAGCAATTGCAGTAGGATGCAACAACATTTTTTTTTAAAGAGGGTCTGATTACTTTCGCAAATACAGGAGACAACTGATGAAACAGTGAGATGGAGCTTGACAGATCTACAGTTATACATTAAACAGTGTCATCTCTTTTAAATCATTGTGTGCTTTTCATGGAAAATATCACTTCCTGTTTCCTTCAGCAGAGTCGGCGGATAATTAGTGTAATCAGTATTTACATTCTGACTGTATTATTAAGTAGAGTGCTGCTTGTAAACTCTTTTTATAGTTTACAAGTACATAAACACATATTGGCTCGTATTTAGTGCATAGTGAAGATTTAGTGCATATTCAGGCCTCAGATGTAATTAACTTCAGGATCATAATCTGAGACATTGCTCATTCCAAGAATGAAAATGTTGATGAGCTGTAAGTGTAGCAGATGGGAGCATGGTCTAAGAGAGTGCATAGAATTAGCAAAAGTATTTCAATGTATTTTTTTGACAAACCAAATTAGAAACATGATAAAATGTCATGCATGCTGCAGAATACACATGCAGTGATTTTACAACTAAAAAAAAAAAAGAAAAGCACTATTGAAATTTAAAAAAAAAACATATAAACAATATATAATATATAATTAATACATATTCTGGATGAAGTTGTCTTCTTCTTTCGGCTGCTTCCGTTAGGGGTTTTCGCAGCGCATCATCCGTCTCCATACTACACTGTCCTCTATATGTGCATCCTCCTTTCATTTGATTTGATTCGATTAGATTCAGTTCAGTTTAATTAAAATAAATGTAATTCAATTCAAGTGTATTTTTTTAACACTTTTAACACTAGACATTTGTCTCACAGCAGCTTTACAGAATGTAAGAATTGTATTGTAATATTGAAATTTGATTTTAAGTGAATTGTGTGAATTGTATTTACCCCCGACGAACAAGCCTGGGGGCAACTGTGGAAAAGAAAAACTTCCTAAGATAGTAAAACAAAGAAACTTTGAGAGGACCCGTCCTCATTTGGGTGACACCAAGAGTGTGATTATAAATCATAAAAACATTACAAACACTGGAGAGTAATAAATATCATGAGTGTGTGATTATTAATAATGTTCTTTCTACAGTCAGTTGTAGTTGTAAAACCAGGTTCTCCTAAGCAATAAATTAGCTCAACATCTAAGATCATCTGAGATTCAACCCAAACTCCACCATGGCAGTGCCTTTAATGTGCAATGATGGAAAAAAGGCATATGTAGAATGCTATTTTGAGTCTTGATTAAGAGATTGTTTATCCTTAAAGTATGGTATGTCCGAAATCTTTATGCAATGGGATCCAAATGGATATAGTACAGTACATCTCTAGATGGCTCATTATTTGTCTCACAAATGGAGCTGGCCCAATCTTTAACCTCGAAATATTCTTGATCAAGTGCTATTGCATGGCAGCACATAGAGGCTGAAATCTGATTGGACAAAAAAAAATCTAACATCCACATACTGGAAGCAGAGAAGCCCAAGAGAAACGCTACAAAATAATATATATATATATATAAATAGTTTTTGCATTTAATTAAAAGGAATACATTTGGTAAAAATGTATTTAGCAGAATGTACAGTATCTGATATAATAGAAAATGCACTGTCAATGTTTTAAACTGTTGAACCTATTACTGTATATATAAACGCAGCTAAAATGTCGTCACAATCTTGTTTCTCCTCTTTTATTCTTACTCATTAAGAAGGTACTCTTTTTTGAGCGTTTTCCAGCTAGCTTATAACAAACTGATTATGTATTCGGTTATTTTAAAAAGTAACAGGTTACAGTGCTCATCTGAAACCAGCGGAAATGAAATGAGTGCTGAATCACAAACCAGTAAAGCATTAGCCCTTGAGTTGTGCACATCATGGCACAAAGCTTTCTTGAGCCCAAGTTTAGCCAATGCAATTCATCAGGTATAAACTGTTGTACAATTCAGACCAAATTCACATTCTTTCATCAGAGGTGTAGGAAGAGATGGATATACAGATGAGCCGGTGATTATGGAAGCCATTTGTTCATTATTAAACAGCTTTCATTTACACTCTTCTTCTTGGGACAGCTGAAATAAAGAGATAGACTGTTCTCTACATTCTAGTTCTTTAGGAATTCTCATCTTTGTTTTTTTTACCAGCAATCTTCTTTGTCCAAAGGATTTTACTCCAGCGAAAACCACATTTTTAAATCCACATCAAATAAAGGCCTGCTTTTTTTAGAGTGCGGATTTATGTGAAGATTATCCATATAAGCATTCAGAGCTTTAAGTAGAATGATGAGGGCAGCTGGTTAGGTATTGAATATACTGTATACAGACAATTCAGATAAACATGAAGAGGTAGGTTGATTTACAGGGGCTGAATCACTGATTGTGGAAAAAAAGAATGAGAAATCACATGATTCTTTTGTTGTTATGGGTAAAAACTCTGACATGAACACCATTTTAAAGTGAAATGCTAACCTTTAGATACACTCTATGAACACCATTTGTTGATGTTCAAGGGGGTGTGGTCACTACGTGTCCTTCTGGAGATGACAACGATCTCTTTTTTTTTATCCACATGCAGATACAGATTGTTAGCTTTGCACCAGTAATAATGAATTAATTGTTTTAGTGATTACATTGTTGGTTGTATCATATAGTAAAACTTTCTTTCGGCTTCTACCATTAGGGGTCGCCACAGCGGATCATCCGCATGTTTGATTTGGCACATGTTTTTACGCTCAATGCCCTTCCTAACGCAACCCTCTCCATTTATCCAGGCTTGGGACCGGCACTAAGAGTGGCTGGGGTTGGTTCCCTGACCAAGGATCAAACCCGGGCCGCAGTGGTGAGAGCGCCGCATCCTAACCACTAGACCACCAGGGGACCTGGTTGTATCAAATAGTGTAAGTTTAAAATATATTCCCTTTAACCTATGAATAATTTAACATAAAGTGTTGTCAAACTGATGAAAATACACTATTCAGGCCTAACATTATGACATTATAACATTATGAGTGGTGAAGTGAATAACACTGATTATCTCTTCAACATGGCACCTGTTAGTGGGTGGAGATGTTTTTTAGGCAGCAAGTTTAGTAGGTTTGACAAATTGTGATGTTTTTCCAAAATTTCCAAAACTGTAGCTCTTGTGGGATGTTCCTGGTTTGCAGTGGTCAGTCTCTATCAAAAGTGCTCAAAAGGAAGGAACAGTGGTGAACCGGCGACAGGGTTGTGGGCGGCCGAGGCTCATTGATGCATGTGGGGAGCGAAGGCTGGTCCGTGCGGTCCGATCCAACAGACGAGTCAAGTCAAGTCAAGTCAAGTCAAGTTTATTTGTATAGCGCTTTTCACAACAGACATTGTCTCAAAGCAGCTTTACACAAATCAACAGTGATGGTGAATGGTGTGAATTTGTCCCTGATGAGCAGCCGTGGCGACTGTGGCAAGGAAAAACTCCCTTAGATGTTATGAGGAAGAAACCTTGAGAGGAACCAGACTCAAAATGGGAACCCATCCTCATTTGGGTGACATCAAGAGTTTGATCATAAATCTTCCAACAATACAGAACACTGGAGAGTGAGAACTAACATGAGTACTGGAGTATAAGATTATAAGTGATGTTCTTTCTGCAGTCTTATACAGTCTATATGGATAGTAGCTCCTAGTTTTATAAGTTCAGCATTTGTGATCACCACAGATCCAGCATCAGCTTCTCCATGCCAGAGCCTTTAAACACTCCAGGACGTCCAATGTCAAAACTCCACACATGTAGCGGGATCCAAATGGCACTGGTACGTCTTTAGATGGTTCGGGATGTTTGCGAGTTCGGCATCAACTTCTTCAAAGGTCCGTAATCATCACGAGGTGGAATGTGACTGGAGCTGGCCAAACCTCAGGGTGTCTCGGGATGGGGAGAGAAAGAGAAGCAGTGGAGAGGAATTAGCGTATTAACAGCACAAGTTGATAATGTGCATGTGATCAGATGTTCTGGAGCACAAGGTTATGATGTGATATGTGTTATGTGTAGGCTTTGCTAAAAAGATATGTTTTTAATCTACACTTAAACTGGGAGAGTGTGTCTGAGCCCCGAACACCGTCAGGAAGACTATTCCAGAGTTTAGGAGCTAAATGTGAAAATGCTCTACCACCTTTAGTGGACTTTGCTATTCTAGGAACTACTAGAAGCCCAGAGTTTTGAGATCTCAGGGAGCGTGGCGGATTGTAGCGAGTTAAAAGACTGGATAGATACATGGGAGCCAAACCATTTAGTGCTTTATAAGTGAGTAGCAGTAGTTTGTAGTCTATTCGAAACTTAACAGGAAGCCAATGTAGGGACGATAAGATCGGGGTTATATGATCATATTTTCTTGCCCTTGTAAGAACTCTGGCTGCTGCATTCTGAACTAACTGAAGCTTCTTTATTAATGACGCAGGACATCCACCTAGTAACGCATTACAGAAGCTCCTACGAGCTCCTGTAGCTCAAAATGCTGAAGTAATTAATGCTGTTAATGTTTAATGGGTCACAAGTGTTTAAGCAGCAAAAGGGGAACAACACAATATTAAGCAGGTGGTCATAATGTTATACCTAATCGATGTATCTTAAAATATTGTGTTACTCAGTCAAAATAATAAGTTAAAATAAAAATATGGTATAAATAATGTCATTTTAGAGTTTTGAGTTTTGATTTAATTACTGTAGATGTTATCTGTTTTTTTTTTGTTTTTTTTAATTGCAGGGATTCCACAAAATAGAATTTCTTTTAAAAAAAAAATCCCACACTTCCCCACACTTTTCTATTACATTATCTTCAGCATTGCTATATAGGGTCAATGTCATTTGAGCCAGTTCTAGCATTTAGTTCCATGACATTAATATGTAAATCGATGACCACATTTAATCATGTCCCATGGTGTGTAGTCTGCTCTCTCTCTCCGTTAGCTTCATTATTCAATGAAAAGGTTACATTGATATTTTTAAGTGTCATTTCCCCATGTATTTGAATAATCGAGATAAATCGGATTATATTTTGACAGCAGTGCTGAGGTGGGTATTGGATTTTTCCATCGTGAGATTGTGTTTGCATTGCAGAGCAGATGCCCGAGATTAAGAGTAATGACCGGGTCGGTCAGGTGATATCAGAGCTCTGTTTTTCTGCTGCATGGGAACATTTGTGCATTTCTTTATGGCGCTACATTAGCTTTTCGTTTTCTTGACCTACTGCCTAATAGCCCTTTTGAAATGTTTTCGTTCTGTGTACCAGCTTCCTGTTTGTTCATCCCTTCTAATTTGTATTTCATTCATCTCATTGTAATAGATTTACATGCACATAGAGCAAAGTTTTTTTTTTGCTGACGAGAACATGAAAATAAAACCAACTTCACAAATAAAAGCCAAAATCAATCCACACATTTTTCCTTTTGAATTCAATTCAAAGCTCATTCACACCCAGTGCATGATTACTTGACAGGTGGAGAAATCTCTTCAACTCTTTCTCTCAATCTTTATGCCACAGAGGGCAAAAGAAATCAGAGATAACCTGTAGTTGACTGCTGAAAGCATATGAGCTTCAAAAACTGGCAGAATTTAAGTAGATTTGGATTTGGAGGTCAGTCTAAAGTGTCAGTGAACATTTATAGATATAATTCTATGATCTTAAAATATAAGCAATATATACACACATCTATCTATCTATCTATCTATCTATCTATCTATCTATCTATCTATCTATCTATCTATCTATCTATCTATCTATCTATCTATCTATCTATCTATCTATCTATCTATCTATCTATCTATCTATCTATCTATCAATCACTTGATGCCACATCGCCCGCCAAACAGATACACCAAGAGCAAGGCACTGGTGTCTCACTCTGTGTGTGTGTGTGTGTGTGTGCGTGTGTGTGTCTATATAAACAGAAGTCCTCCAGGTCAACCAGGATGAACATAAAGAAAGCATTAGAAAAATAAAGCATTGTTACAATCTGTTGATTAGTGAGCATTTCAAACTCAACACAGGCCTCAACTTACAGTGCCCTCCACAATTATTGGCACCCCTGTTTAAGATGTGGTCGTGGACTTCTAAAAAATTCTCCTTTTTTTTAAAACAACATAGAACCCAAATGCAAAAAAAGAGAAAAATCCAACCTTTCATTTAAGTACATTACTTTGGTGGTAAAAAAATCACACATTTAGAAAAAAAAAAAAAACTTGAAATCATGTGTGCCACAATTATTGGCACCCCTGATGTTAATACTTTGTACAACCTCCATTTGCCAACAAGACAGCACTTAATCTCCTCCTATAACATTTCACAAGATTGGAGAACACAGAGAGAGGGATTTTTGACCATTCTTCTTTGCACAATCTTTCTAGATCATCCAGTGTCCTGGGTCCTCTCTTATGCACTCTTCTCTTTAGCTCGCCCCACAGGTTTTCGATTGGGTTGAGGTCTGGGGACTGAGATGGCCATGGGAGGACCTTGAGTTTGTGACTGCTGAACCACTTTTGTGTAGATTTTGCCACATGTTTTGGATCATTATCCTGCTGAAAGACCCAATGACGACCCATCTTCAGCTTTCTGGCAGAGGCCATCAGGTTTTTATTTAAAATATCCTGGTACTTCAAAGCGTTCATAATGCCATGCACCCTAACAAGGTTCCCAGGGCCTTTGGAAGAGAAACAGGCCCACAGCATCACAGATCCTCCACCATACTTCACGGTGGGCATGAGGTGCTTTTCGGCATACTCATCTTTTGTTTTACGCCAGACCCACTTAGAGTGTTTGTTGCCAAAAAGCTCAATCTTAGTCTCATCTGACCAAAGCACACGATCCCAGTTGAAGTCCCAGTACCGCTTAGCAAACTCCAGACGTTTACGTTTGTGAGTGTTAGTGAGAAAAGGCTTTTTCCTTGCATGCCTCCCAAACAGCTTGTTGGCATGTAGAGAGCGTCTGATGGTTGTTTTGGAGACTCTGTGACCCCAAGATGCCACTCTTTGATGCAATTCTGTGACGGTGAGCTTGGGAAATTTTTTTACTTCTCTTACCATCCTCCTCACTGTGCGTTGTGGCAAGATAAACTTGGGACCTCTTCCAGCCTTGTTTGTCACTGTTCCAGTTGTTTTAAACTTCTTAATGATTCCTCTGACTGTAGATACCGGCAAGTTAAGGCGAGTGGCTTGCCTGACTTATGAAGGTCGACACACACATCTGCCTTACTTGAATGGTGTGTTCTCTTGTCTTTGCCATGTTGACAAATGGGTAAGAGAATTAGGCCTTTGTGTCACGTCATATTTATACCCCAGGAAAACAGGAAATCATGAATTACTAATTAAAAGTCCCTAGATACCCTGACCAACCTTAGCAACTACAGAAAAATATATAAAAAAAAAAAAATAATTAAATTTTTCAGAGGAATTGTCAGGGGTGCCAATAATTGTGGGACACATGATTTCAAGGTTTTTTTTTTTTCTAAATGTATGATTTTTTTTACCACCAAAGTTATGTACTTAAATGAAAGGTTGGATTTTTCTCTTTTTTTGCATATGGGATCTATGTTGTTTTAAAAAAAAGGAGAATTTTTAGAAGTCCACGACCACATCTTAAACAGGGGTGCCAATAATTGTGGAGGGCACTGTATATCATAAGCAAATATACTAATGTGTTGGCAGAATTTTGCAAAAGTGTTTATGACACTACATTCCATCCAGAGCCATCATTTTTATCTTGATGATGAAAACCAATAAGCATTTCCTCAGTCTTATCACTATTTAGGCAGAGGAAATTGTAAGACATCCATGCTCAAGAACACCAATGGCTTCATTATCACCAGGTTTTGTATGAATGTAAATCTGAGTACCATCTGCATAAAAGTAAAACTTGAGACCAAGAGATCTTAAAAGCTGACCGAATGGAAGTACATACATACATATATGTAAAAATATATAAAAGAGTGTAAAAGTTTAGTGCTTATAAGTTTGTTCCTAGAATTGAAGTGTATCTCTGAAGTGGAAAAACTCCCTGAGATTGCATGAGGAAGAAACCTTTAGACAGCCCAGATCCATCCTGCAAGTTCTTGAGTAGTTTAGTAACTTAATGTGGAACCATCCCCAGCTGCACAGAGTGTCTCCTATTAAAGAGAACGTCACTTAATTAGCTGCCTTTGGTGACAGATTTATTCATTACATTCAATCAGCCTTTACAGAAGATGAAGAAGCTCTAAAATACCTCAGTAGTGTAATCGTACAAGGTGGCTAAAGTACATCAGGCCCTGATAATATGTGACAGCAAGGACATACTAATTTTTCAGCCAGATATTACCATCTGGAAAGGTCACAAGTGGTCAACCGGCGGTGCTCTGAGAAAGCACAGAAGCGCAGTTACTTCATGCTGTGTTGTTGTGAACCAGTGTAGATGTGGACAGGCATTTTATTAGGTCAAGCTGGAAGACAGCAAGTCGAGGGAGGGTGAATGGTGGAGTAAAATTGACATGACAGGTTGTGAGCCAATAAAGCACCATGATAAGAAGGTGCAGGAGAGGAGGTCTCAGGCCTGCCTGAAGATGTATTGCATGGAACAGCATCGAAAGAGCAAAATTCTGCTTTGCTGTATAACTGATCTTTATTCCAAAAACACAATCTGTACTGCTCTAGATTCCTGCTTGTGTAATGCCTGAGAGACAAATAGTCTCTTCATCCTCAATTGTCCGTGTCTCATCCCGTGCTAAAGCGTCTTGTCGTCTCATCGTCTTCCTAGCCTCTATTACTGTTACTTCGCATTAACTAATAGACTTAAATCTCACTGCCTGTAATCCCACAAATATTGTCTTTATCTTCAAACAAAAATGTGTAATGGACTTGAAAATCAAAATAATGAAATATCTATTACACAGTGATAAAGCAAAAGCAACGTTAAAAGCATTATGAAAATGGGGGTGGGGATACTTTCTCACACACACACACACACACACACACACACACACACACACACACACACACACACACACACACACACACACACATAAGAACAGACATGAAATTAGGCCAACACTGAAGCCTCATAAATTAAATAAAACAATTAAAAAAGTATTTGGATCCAGGATAAAGTAATTTTAATGCAAAACCTAAGGCCCTGAAACAAAAAACATATCTGTGAATTTAGTACAATACAGTAAAACGGGTTTAATTTATTTCTCCAAAAGCTTCCCAATCTATTGAGAGGCATTCATTAGATTTTTATGATCAGCTAATTCTTGATTCTCAGATTATTGACTATTTGGGATGAGCTGTGCGTTTATACTTTTTCTCTAACAATGTAGGTTTTCAACATTTAGGTCAAGATTTCGAGATCAACATTTAAGAGTTTATTTTCACATGTACAGAAAACACCATACAATGAAGTTCCTGCTTTGTGAATCCTCCAAGCAGCACAAAATAAAAAAATAAAACCCTAAAAAACAAATGTACAAAGGTAAGATGTATGTCTTCATGTGAGGCTGTGAATATAGTTGTATAAAATGCACTTTGCGTACAAAATATCCATATGGAAACATTGAAAATATTGAGTAATTTATTAATAATAACAATACAAATAAGAATAAAAATAATAATAGTAATAATAATATAACATAAAAATAGGAAAATAAAAATAGAATAATAATAAAAAAATAAAAGAAATAATAAAGTAAATAATAACAAATACATCACATGAAGACTAAAAAACTTACTGTAGACTTCCATCTCTTTCAGTTACGAGTAATTAGGATGATTCAGGTGACCATTTATTGGAACTCTGCACAAAGAGTACATGAGCTCAGTATTGGAACTCTGCACAGAGAGCCCAGGATTGAACCAGAGACCCTCGGATATGACACATTTCTAGCACTTATTAATAGAGCAAAGATTCAGTCCATCTAATCAAAACAGCAATAGGATCATGGGAAGTGTTAAAGTACCATATTATTTTACTTTATTTAATTTTTTTGATATATTTAGAGATACAGACACACAGTGAAAGGGCCCTCACTCCACACACACTCTCACCAGGACCATGAGGTTACACTTGTGCTCTGTCTACAGCGTCTCCTTTTTCACTTGTCATGAGAGGCTTATAGTGATTTCCTAAGAAAGTGAGGACTATGTAAATAAATGCACAGAATTTTAAAAGCGGTACACGCTTTCTATCTACCTGATTGCCTCTACGATATTTATTAAGTTAGTGCTACCACCAGTGGAAAAGGTTTAGGATCTGGCATGTACAGGGTTAATGCATGGGGTAAATTTGTCCTAGTTTGGCCTCAGCTGATTTTCTCTCTGTGGGACTAATAGCCAGACTGATGTTCACATCTGGACTCACAGCCATCCTACAAATATTGGTGTGTAATTAACTCCCGGTTGTATAATCAGGTAGCAAATGACATGATAGATTTGGCAGAAATAATCCAGTATGGCCAGAGTGAGCAGCCCTGTTGAAACATTGAACTGATTATACAGAGACGACTGAATGTGTAATGTAATTAACGACACATGAAGTGAACTCAGATAAATATCTGTACAATAAATGAGCATTAAGGCTAAATATATATATATATATATATATATATATATATATATATATATATATATATATATATATATATATATATATATATCGACGATTAAAAATATTTTTTTAAAGATTATAAAGAACTGCACTTAAACGCATAATTGTCAAGTTAATTTGTAATTAATCAAAAATTAATTGCACATTTGTATCTGTTCTAAATGTATTTTTAATGATTTAAGTTCCGGTTTTTAATACACTATTGAACATGGGCATAAATGGATGCTTTATGCAAATGTATGTTTACTATTAGTGTAACCAAACTCAACATAGAGTATGAAGACAAAATATTCTTGCAAATGTTTTAAAGTAATGATGGTGTTTTAAAATACGTGAATCATCAGGACTCCAAACCCAACTGTTGCTATGTTTCCACACGGATGGATTTAATTGCCGGATGTGTGCATCATGGCGGACTTTCGGTGGAGTTTATTATTTTTTTATATCCGAGTAAAGAAAGGATGCCGTGAATAAATGTGTTGTGGTGAAGGTTTTTATTTTTGCCTCGTATATTTATGAATATTTGTAATAAAAATTGTCAAACAGAAAGGCACGGGTCATTAATCGCTCATTAATAAAATTAGTGCTGTTAAAATAAATTTGCGTTAACGAGTTTGTGTAACTTTTGACAGCCCTAATACATATATACTGATATATATATATATATAAAAAAGAGAGACAGTAGAATTCTGTTTTCACTTTGTCATTATGGGGCACTAAGTGTAGATTAATGTGAGGAAAAAAAAAAAAAAAAAAAAAAAAAAAAAAAAAAAAAATAAATATATATATATATATATATATATATATATATATATATTATTTTTTTTTTTTTTTTTTTTTTTTTTTTTATTAATGTGAGGAAAAAAAAAAAAGAAAAAAAAAAAAAAAAAAAAAATATATATATATAATATATATATATATATATAATATATATATATATATATATATATATATATATATATATATATATATTTTTTTTTTTTTTTTTTTTTTTTTTTTCTTTTTTTTTTTTTCCTCACATTAATCTACACTTAGTGCCCCATAATGACAAAGTGAAAACAGAATTCTACTGTCTCTCTTTTTTTAGGGGGGATTAAAAAATCCTTAATTAATCCATGCACATACAGTGAATCCACTTGTGAATAGGTTTATTGCTTGGACATAATTTGGGAAGGCACACATCTTTCTATGGAAGGCCTTACGATGCTCACAATGCATATCAGAGAAAAAACCAAGCCAAAAATCTTTATGTAGAGCTCAAACACAGGATCCGGGGAAGGCTGCAAAAATATTTCTGCAGAATTAAAGATTCCCAAGAGCACAGTGGCCTTCATAATTCATAATTAGAAGATGTGTGGCACAACTAGGACTCTTCCAAAAGCTGGTCTTGGCAGTCTGGGCTAAATGTTTACGTTCCTACATCACAGCAACCCTAAGCACACATCCAAGACAACACTTAGTGATTTAGGGACACCTCTGTGAATGTCCTAGAGTGGTTCAAACAGAACCCTGACTCAAACCCTATTAAACATTGTGAGAGAGACCTAACACTCCCCAGGCAATCTGACCCAGCTTCAGAGGATTCGCCATGAAAAATGGCAGATGATCCAGGATTCCCCAATCCACGTGTGCAAAGATTGTTGCATCATCCCCAAAAATATAGGGCTGTAATTGCTGCAAAAGGTGTTTTAACTAAGTACTCAGTAAATGGTCTGTATACTGATATTTTAGTTGTTTTCTTTATAATAATTATACAGACATTATGTGTACAGAGTGAAGATTAATGAAGAAAAAAAAAATATATGTATATATATTAAATGAATGTAGTATCAGGCTGCAAAATAACACACTTGAAAAACAAGTAAAGGGGGTCCGAATACTTTCTGAAGGCATTGTATTAATGAAGCATGAAGATAACAGACAATAATGACACATTAGTATCAGTATCCTAACTCTTTAGTGAACAATATCAAAAGAATAACATTGTGTTTTTTGCTTCACGCCATTGGTGGTTTGTTTCCTGATGTAATTATTCATTATTAACACTCCAGATATTTGCTCTTGCATTTAGACTGTGTAAAGTTCAAAGATATGACACTGGACCAAAAGCGTGCCGAAAATAACTTTAGCGACGGCGTTCATCAGTTATTTCAAAATGGTCAGTCACCCTTGTTAACAAGTGCAGTGGTAATTAATGATATTGTAGCAGGCGGTTTATTTTTTTCACAAGTGCAGCTCAGGGTTCCTCGGTTCCTCGTTGCTAACTATCTCACTCCTGCGCCTCCTAATTAGCAGTCAGATGCATGCCAGTGGTGTTTAATTGCTTAAATATGTTAGTGTGTAATTATTGCAATCATCTCCATTAAAGCCTTCTGCTTCTCAAAAAGAACGAGAGAGAAAAAGAGAATGAGGAGAGATGATAGGGATGATAGTGATGATGATGATGATGATGATGATGATGATGATGATGATGACACACTGGTGATTTTACAGCTGTCAAAGCATGTTTTTCTTGCCAAATCTCCAATTTCACACTATTTCATTAACTCAGTGATAAATTATGCAGGGTCATGCGGGTTAAGCTGATTGGCCGGTGCTCAACAAAGTACAAATTATACCCTACATAAAACTATTTTGCACCGTTTTCCAACATACAGCCACCACCAAAAGTAAGTATTTTAATTAGAAACGTGCCAACAGGAACCGAGTGTCAGATCTCAGCCCACAGAGCACTTTAGTTCCAAACAGAGTTGTAAAGAATAAAAAGTGTGTCAGAATTCAAATACTTAGGTATCATAATTGACTCTAAACTAACTTTTAAATCACAGATAAAAAATCAATGCAATTGAGTCAAGTTAAATTTTGCAAATATTCAGTTCATAAGATCCAACCTGTCACTTCAGGCAGCTAAAATGTTCATGTATAGCATGGTTATGCCTCACATCACTTACTGTCTTACAACCTGGTCACAGGCAAATAAAACAACATTAAAATCTTTGGAGTCACTTTACAAACAGACAATCAAAATTGTGGATAAAAAAACATTACGATATCATCACTGTGCCATTCTACAAAAGCATACGTTTTTAAGTTGGGAAAATGTCATTAAGTATTCAAACCTTTGTTTGTTATATAAAATCATTCATGGTCTGTCATCTCCGCCACTTAGTCAGTTTGTAAACATTAAAAATACCACACAGAGAGTAACACGAGGGTCGGTCCGAGGAGACTGTGTTGTTCCTCTGAGGAAAAGTGTATTTAGTCAGAGTGCCTTTTCAGTTACAGCTGCAAAGGAGTGGAACTCTGTACCTCAGAACATTAGAGAACTCACCACATACACTTTGTTTAAAAAGCATTTAAAAAACTGGTTCTTAGTACATCAGATATGTCAGCATTAATAAGAATAGGTGTTTTTCCCTAACCCAACTTGCTGTTTTATAGTAAACTTGTATATTGTATTTAGCAATAAGATTTGAAGAATTATATCTGTTTTACTATTTTTATATATTTGTATTGTTCTCTGTAATTCTTTGTTTTTAGGTTGACAATTTTAAGATCTGTCCAGGGACAACAGATGAAAAATTGCCTTTTGGCTAATTCTGGTGCATTTACAGTAATGTTAATTAATGTACACTGTCCCTGTCAAATAAATAAATAAATAAATAAAGAGTACCGGAAATTCATACTTAAGTAAAAGTATAGATACCCTACTGCACAACTTAATCCATAACAAGTTAATGGTCACTGATTCCAATATGACTTGATTTGAACAGTACTTGGGTATTTGACTCATACTTAACATAAGCTCTAAGAAAAAGCTAGTGGCTCATTAGATATCTGATAGATACTGTCTAGAGCAGGGGTCACCAACGTGGTGCCCGCGGGCACCAGGTCGCCCGCAAGGACCACATGAGTAGCCCGCGGTCCTTTTCTAAAAATAGATTTGTTAAATCATTGTTGATAATTATTATGAGAAATCATTAACATGATCAGTGTCTTTACATTGAAACATATCATTAATTATTAATAATAACATAATAAAAGGTAAATTGAGCAAATTTGTTATTTCAGATTAAACTGAAAACTGTGTGTATCAAACTGGTAGCCCTTCACATTAATCAGTACCCAAGAAGTAGCTCTCAGTTTCAAAAAGTTTGGTGACCCCTGGTCTAGAGCATGAACTACTGAGTTTATATTTTGTTTTCAGCTTGTTAGATTTCAACTGTAGAGATAATTGCTAGTCAAAATGTCAATGAAGAGGTTTTTTTTTACCTAAAGCAACTCAGATGACCTTTGAACTACATTATATAAACAAAATGTCTGTGACAAGTATTTTCCAGCTGTATACCACAAACCTGGAGGCACACAATTGTACAGGACCCAAACCTGTTCCAGAATGACAATGCTCCTGTGCACAAAGTCAGCTCCATGAAGATATGCTTTACGTGTGTTGGAGTGGAAGATCTCCCGCTATAAAAATGCTGACCTCAAATATATTATTATAAGTGTTTTATTTATATACACTGTATATATAAAACCTTTGGGATGAATGTAAATCCTAAGTTCACCTCAGACCTCCTCACCTCACCTACATCAGTACCTGACTTCACTTACAAACTTGTGTCTAAATACACACAAATCTCGAAAGCACTCCCCAAAATCTAGCGGAACATCTTTCCAGAAGAGTGAAGAATATTATAAGAGCAAACAGAGACTACATGTGGTATGTAATGATTTTTCTTCATATAACCCCAAATGTCAAAATCAGATATAATTATTATAAAATGCACATACATTTTTACATATAGTCCCCATTTGTGTTATAATAACCTTTATTCTTCTAAGAAGATGTTCCACTAGATTTTGCAGCGTGCGTGTGGACATTTGTGTTCATCAGTGTTAGCGAAAAGCCAAAAACAGTTGATTTGCGAGGTTTTGTTTCTTAAAAATACAAATCAGATTGTACACCTGAACACTGCATTAACCATCAACACAACAACCTCTTCAACACAGCAGAACGAAACCAAGATCAAGCAAGTCGGTCAAAAAAAAGACAAAGTAGAAAAATAATACAGTGGAACCTCGGAATTACCTCGGAATACAGTGGAATTCCGAATTTTCGCGACCTTTTGATACGCCCCTTCCAACCCAGTAAAAACCCAAAGAACACTATACGAAATCGATTTAAATAAGTAAATAACACTATTTCACTCCATAACACTTAATTATTAGACTATTTTACCAATACTTTATGTAAATTAACAGCAATTACAATGCTTAATTAAAAAAATACAGTACAATACAGTATGTTATATTTTATAGTTTAAATGAATAATACATAATAAAAATAGTTTTAAAGCATTTTTTTAGAAAATTTTAATGAGATAAACCTTGATTAGAAATGTTAAAACTAGCGTTTTGAGCCGATCTGAATGAGAGTCGCCGGTCGGAATGAAAGTCACGAGCATGCGAGGTTGCGAGCGCTGAGGCCGCGAGCTCTGAGGTTCCACTGTATATATCTTTAATCAACAAATAAAGTTAGAGTATCATTTCACAAAGTAGAAGAACCGCTAGTATTAAATAAACGAATAAAGTGATGATGATGATATCGCCTCTTCCGTCGAATACATACACAAATAAAGCTGCTGTTCAAAATGTAATTAGTAATGGTCATAAAGTACTTAAAATATAGTGAAGCAAATAGCTTGGTGAAAAGGACATTGGAGGAGGCTATAAGATTGCAGAAAGGTTTGAATGTTAAAATAAATGCAATGCAGTTCTCTTTCACTCTTTCTCTCTGTCTTTCTCTTACTAAGCAGGAGAGACTCCACCTGGTTTTTGACCCTAATGACCTGAACCTCCATCTGAATCTGCACTCAGCCAGAGATAACAAGCTTAACATTTCTACCTTCACCTGTGCGTGTGAACAAATCAGTTTCCTCAGCAGCTTTTAGAAACTTCCCAAAGCGGCTGCCTGTAGGCTAATTAGGGCTCGGCATCGTACTGCAGGATTTGTATCGTTTTCATCGTAAGACAATATTGATGTCAGCAGGACCGCAGGAATTTTTTGATCCCAGTCTGTTGTTTAGTGTATTTGAGCCAGTACTCAATACCAAAGCAGCAATAAAAAGATCAGGTTTTATGTAATACTAGACACAACAGATTTACAATGACCTGCAGTTATTTATTTATTATTGATTTTTTTTATAAAAATGGAAACATTCAATGGTACAATTAATATTGTATTAACATTTATTAATGAATTTAATGTTAGCATTTCTGTTCTAACAGCTTCATTTACTTTCTACCTCTTTTGGAGTTAATAAGAAAAACATAAGAAGGTCATGATGATCTTAACAATATTATAACACTGGTTCTAATATAAAAAGCATTTGCCCCAATTCCTGATTTTCTTATTTATTTTTACTTTTTTGGCTATTTAATACACTCAAATAATTAAGATAATCTAGCAAAAATGTTGATTTTATTTATTCAAAGAAAAAGCTGTCCAAACCTGCCTGGCCCAATATATAAAAAAAGTAATTGCCCTTTAAACCTAAAAACTCCACGATACTCATATTTGGACAAACGTTTGTGGACACATGACCATAAGTTTGGTATATGCTTTCTGAAGATCCAATTCCACATTAATCCCCATTTGCTGATATAATAACCTCCACTCTCATAGGAAGACGTTCAACTAAATTTTAAAGTGTCCTTGTGGAGATTTGTAAAGCAAAGTAAATCAGGTTCTCAGTAGCGTTAAGGTCAGAGCTCTTTAGGATCTTAAACTCTAACCCATGTAAACCATATCTTACTGGATCCAGATTTATCTCCTAGTTCAAATAAAGGAAAAATTCCACGCTAACACATCCAAAGACAACAGATTGAGGAAGAGCAAACAATCATGTGTCCCAATACTTTAGTCAATAACGTATATGTAAAATATGTGTGACAAATAAACAGCCTTAACCCTTAATGTTTGGACCGATCAGATTCAGCAATATTGTGTGTATAAATAAATGCCGCTTTTTTTTTTTAAGAATTGTGGTAGAAATAGAATCTAATCATGTTTCAGGAATGTATGAGTCTAATTTCTAATTTTATTAAACAAGTTTATTAAACAATGCAAAATGTAAATTTAAATGCTAAACAAAAAAAAAGAAGCGTTTCTTTCACTTATTTTTTACTTTAAGGTTAATTTTAGGTATGTTGGTTTCCTGATTCGATTCAAACATCTGAATCAACTGGTACATTTCTCACCCAAGAATCATCACATTAGTCCACACGTGAATTAATTCTGTTTAAAATGAGATGTTCTCAAATTAGATCTCAGATTTAATCATTCTAGCCGGCTAACTGGCTCTGTTGTTCTGGAGGCTGCATTAATTTCGGAACAGCCTGAGGTCAGTTACATTAATTAAAAACTTTAACAGAAGAAGAACATGAACCATAACTGCTGCACTCGTCTTTTAAAGAAGCATTGCATGGAAAATATGTAGTCTTTAGAATAAAAACCTGCTTATTCTCTGATATGAAAATATCCAAATTTGATTCTTTTTTCCAACCTTCACCTGACTGTGAAAAGTCTACACACATTTCACATCCTGTGTGTATTCATGTCTCATTTGTAAATCGCTTGACCTGATCTGTAATTATAGTAGTTTATTAAAGCAATGGCAGCAGAATGACAGTATTTCCAGCAGTGTGTTTGAAGGGGGTGATGTTTAATCATCAGTTACTTCTCTGACATAATAAAAGGTCATGAATTTATACATTTTCTTCTTACTGACACTGTTTAATTATCTGTAATTACACGTGTTCGGACCTTTCAAATAGCTACCTGTCTGATTGAATCACAGTAGCACCAGTGCCGTTTTATCCACTAGTTCACAGCAATTCTTTTCTCCCACTTGTGTTTATGTACTTCCAGTGTACTACAATAGCATTAAAGAATGGTGGTTATTATTTTACACAGTATAAAAGCATCACCTAAAATATGTTAGCCAAATATGGAATGTAACCCAGGCTTAGAGCCTCATGCGCTCACACACACACACACACACACACACACACACACACACACACACACACACACACACACACACACACACACACTTTACTGACTCTATTTCTAAATAATTAACATTTTGGAATAAACTGTTATTGGAAATCAATCACCAAAATGTAACTGTCTGTGCCAGTATTATAAAAAAAAAAAATCTTTACTTATTAAATAATTTTTCTTTTTCCAATTTGAGATTTCTCACTTACTTTATTGTAGCACATATACAAGATTTCCTTTTTCAGACCCTTTTATTACTCTTTTTATGTTAGTCCAAAAAAATGCATATGTTATATTTTGCATAGGACATTTTATGATAATGCAGTATAGTGCATATAAATATAGTGCCATGTAGTGTGCTATAGTATAATGCAGTATAGTGCATATAAATATAGTGCCATATAGTGTGCTATAGTATAATGCAGTATAGCAAAGTGCAATTTACAGAATACCGGAGTATTAAGTATAATATAATAGTATAATACAGAGGAGTACAATGTTATTGTGATGTAGTGTTGCAAATTGTAGCACAGTATACCACAGTATGCAAGTATAGTGTAGTATAGTATAGTATAGTATTAGTTTGCTGTAGTGTGGTTTAAAAAAAGTGAAGCACACTATATTACAGTAAGCAAATAAGTATAGTATAGTATAGTATAGTATAGTATAGTATAGTATAGTATAGTATAGTATAGTATAGTATAGTATAGTGTAGTGTAATGTAGTGTAGTATTAGTGTTCTGCAGTGTGGTAAAACGTGAAGCACACTATACTGCAGTATGCAAATATACTATAGCACAGTATAGTTGGGCAGAGTACTAGTGTGCTTCAGTGTAGTAACATGTAGCACAGTACACTACAGTATATTATAGTATAGTATAGTATAGTATAGTATAGTATAGTATAGTATAGTATAGTGCAGTGTAGTATAGTATAGTATAGTATAGTATAGTATAGTGTAGTGTATAGTATAGTATAGTATAGTATAGTATAGTATAGTGTAGTATAGTATGTAGTGTAGTATTAGTGTTCTGCAGTGTGGTAAAAAGTGAAGTACACTATACTGCAGTATGCAAATATAATATGGCACAGTATAGTTGGGCAGAGTACTAGTGTGCTTCAGTGTAGTAACATGTAGCACAGTACACTACAGTATATTATAGTATAGTATAGTATAGTATAGTATAGTATAGTATAGTATAGTATAGTATAGTATAGTATAGTATAGTATAGTATAGTATAGTATAGTATAGTATAGTATAGTGTAGTGTAGTATAGTATAGTATAGTATAGTATAGTATAGTATAGTATAGTATAGTGTAGTATAGTATAGTATAGTATAGTATAGTATTAGTGTTCTGCAGTGTGGTAAAAAGTGAAGTACACTATACTGCAGTATGCAAATATAATATGGCACAGTATAGTTGAGCAGAGTATTAGTGTGCTTTAGTGTAGTAACATGTAGCAGAGTATAGTATAGTATAGTATAGTATAGTATAGTATAGTATAGTATAGTATAGTATAGTATGATACTGCGAGATATTGCGAGATTTTTCCCTCAGTTAGAGCATTGAAGATGGGTCGAGGCTGGGTCTTCCAACATGACAATGACCCGAAGCACACAGCCAGGATAACCAAGGAGTGGCTCTGTAAGAAGCATATCAAGGTTCTGGCGTGGCCTAGCCAGTCTCCAGACCTAAACCCAATAGAGAATCTTTGGAGGGAGCTCAAACTCCATGTTTCTCAGCGACAGGCCAGAAACCTGTCTGATCTAGAGAAGATCTGTGTGGAGGAGTGGGCCAAAATCCCTCCTGCAGTGTGTGCAAACCTGGTGAAAAACTACAGAAAACGCTTGACCTCTGTAATTGCAAACAAAGGCTACTGTACCAAATATTAACATTGACTTTCTCAGGTGTTCAAATACTTATTTGCAGCTGTATCATACAAATAAATAGTTCAAAAATCATACATTGTGATTTCTGGATTTTTTTTTCAGATTATGTCTCTCACAGTGGACATGCACCTACGATGACAATTTCAGACCCCTCCATGATTTCTAAGTGGGAGAACTTGCAAAATAGCAGGGTGTTCAAATACTTATTTTCCTCACTATATATATATATATACATTATAATGTTTCATTGTATATAGGGGCATAGTAAACTGTAGCACAGTTTACTATAGTATTTAAATATAGTAAAGTGCAGTATATTGTAATGTATTATGGTGCAGTATAGTGAAGTTTAGCACGATATAGTATAGTATAGCACAGACGCTTCCCACTTTACGACCGTTCGCATCATGAAGTTGTTCGTTATTTCTGTGTTTCTTATTGACTACGCATATCTCCTAATGATGTAAAAGCTATAAATACTATTAAATAAGCAATAAAATATGCTAAAATAAATAAAAATAGTTTAAATACTGTATACAATATTTAGTATTGTGTAATAATAATAAAAAAATGTATTAAAAATATTTCAGTTAAAAAAATCATTTACCTTAGTCTATTGCACAACATATAGACTCGTTGTGGTCGACGACTAGCTACCGGCGGCTCTCCTCCGTATTTAATTTTTTCGACTCCAAACAAATTTCACTTTGAGGACAGGTTTGTTCATGAAGTGAATGTTCGTAAAGTGGGGTGCATCTGTATAGTATAGTATAGTATAGTATAGTATGTAAATATAGTAAAGTGCAGTATATTGTACAGTATTATTGCATAGTATAGTTAAAGCAAAGTATAGTATAGTAAAGTATAGTATGTAAATATAGTACAGTGCAGTATATTGTACAGTATTATGATGCAGTATAGTAAAGTATAGTATGTAAATATAATAAAGTGCAGTATATTGTACAGTATTATGGTATAGTATAGTTATAGTATAGTTATAGTATAGTATGTAAATATAGTACAGTGCAATATTTGATGCTTTAATATAAGCAAATGCAGATAATGCAGAAAAACCTAACTGTAGGCATCTGATTGTTATAAATCACTGACATCGGAGGCTTCCATGCTACATAATTATTTTAAATTATTTTTAACAGAATTCATCTCCATAATAACAAATGTACAGTTTTCATTTTTCTATATAACATGTGATTAATGCATTATTTCAAATAAGTTGATGTTGTGAGCCAGTGGTTTAAGTCCCTGTGTAAGTGGCTACTGTAGAAACTATGTTTACTATTTATTCTTTTAATTACGTATTGATATAAACTTGTGATTGTCCTTTCAGCCAGAATGACTGTCAGAGCTTCGAATATAGAAAATGAATCAATACCAATCACAACTGAGAAATCAACCACACTGCTCTACAAAATGAGTTCATATCACAGCACACTTTATGTTCTCTTTTTCTATCCACAGCTAGATTAAGGGTTAGGATATATACTCCTGCTTAGAAGGTGTGGAGTCGAAAGTAAGAAATAGTGGAAGTGTGAGCGTTTATATGAAGGAATGTGAGCTGAATGCTGACAGTGGATTGCCTCTGATTTTCTCGTTTCTGCTGTGTGCTTTACCATGGGGGTTCGAGCTCGTCTACCTCTCTGTAATGAGGTCATTAGCAAGCAGAATGTGAACAGCAGCATCTCTTCCATTTTTCATCACAGAACAGAAGTTAATAGGGGCTCTTACTGTACACACACCAGGATAATGACACACACACTCACCTTGGCAGATTCTCACACAAAGCAGGCAGAGACTTCACCTGTTTAAAGACAGAGAAGGAAAAACTATTTAGATAGGATTATCTCTGCTGTACATGGTAACAATCATTTAAATCTCACAATAGATATCTTGCCTGAACACAGATAAAGCAGTCCCTGACACAGAATATTCTTACTTAATTGTATTTGCTAGCTCTGTCATATCTAATGGGTTTTTCCTCCAAATGTTTCCAGAGGCTCTTGAGTAACACAATAGAAAAGAGCTCAGCTTATTATCCACAGGTCACAAGTTCAAATCCTGATAATGCCATAGTCATCTGTGGCTGGGAGCCTAGCGAGCAAAATTGCAAGCGTTCATCCTCAAAACTTCCTAACTGTTGCATGACAGAGTAAAAAGTGGATAGTGGTTGGGAGATGGCAGTACAAAATAAGCAAGAAAATAATCGAAAAATCTGGAGGTGTTTTTATGTTTGCATGATCTCTTTTTACAAATCGCAAACAACCCAAATGTAGCACATTTGTCATTCTAGCCAACCTTTGAGTCTCTTCTAGGACTGGCCTTGAAATATTATTTTTCCTTTCTTGCTGTACAAAATACTGAGGAAAGTGTATCTGTTGGGATTTTGGCAACTGCACTAAGACCTTTGTATCCACTGCTGCTTTCACCTTGGCAGCTGCCCAAATTGGCTGAGAGCCATCTCAAATTGGCAGTCACTTTTTGTACCTCCAGTCAGGTCACCTGCCTCTGTGGTTTTGGCACCATGAATGAATTACCAACTGAGAACTGTGACCTAGCAGTTCAAGGAAATACTTAATAGGCAGGAAATAAGCAAGAGCCACATACAAGCCTGGCGTCTCTCAACCCCTTTAGTAGAATATGTGCCATGGTGCCTCGTGGCATGGATCTGGTGTGTTGTTAGTGGGTTCCTTGTAGTGATCTACCATTCATGATCGATTTGTACATTTTTTAAAATTATTTTACATTTTTTTTACTGGACGCACAAATGAGCAAACCATCGCAATATTTTTGTAGGTTATGTACAGGTAACAGAATTGAGTAGTTCTCTGGTCCAAGCTGTTCGTTATTTTATCATGTGACTCCAAGAGACGTTTTACAATGAGGTTTTTTTGGTCAGAATCTTGACATATTTGCTACAAAATTTTATGGGAGTCACATATAAAAGATAAAAGAACTAACGACACAGACCAGAAAATGTAAAAAGTGAGCTATTTATTCTGTTCATCATAAGTTAGTCCTTAGCTGCACAGGACACAGGATGGTGTCCAACTGGAGAGACTCCGACATGGTTGGATGTTCCATATTTTTATTAGAATGAAAACAAAATAGTATCCACATAAATCAGGTCCCAAAAAATCCTAATCAAAAGCAGAGCAAATATCTGTCCACAACACAAAGGAAAAAACTCCCAAAACTCAGGATAAAGTCTTTCCCTAGACCTGTGGAAAAAAAATACCAATGTCTTCACAGAAAACAGCAAAGCAAAAAACAACAACTTGCGGTAGGACATGAGACACGGGACCTCAACAAGCAAGCAGAGAAACTGAGAAAAACAGGGAACTAAAAAATAAACAATGAAGTGATTACACACAGGTGGAAACAATAGCGATCTAAATAAGGATACTGGAAGACAATGGCGACATCTCTGGGTGAAAAGAGGAAGCACAAGAGCAGAGAACAATAAAAGGTAGAAACCTATTAACCCCCACCTCTAGATCCTGACAGATTTATGTGACGCCCCTTAGTTTCAATATTGAATCTACAATAAAGAAAGTGATAGTTAATACTCCAAAACACTTATTTAGTTATTCCACTATTAGTAATGTACCTAATGTGTGCAACTTCTTACAGTATAATTATCTTTCCTTGCATATTGTCTTATTGCTTATGTTTGTACCATGAACAGTATGACCAACAATGTTTTTGTTCATCATGTACTGATAAGTAGCGCAATGGTCTTACAGAAGTGTATGTGTATGTATATATATATATATATATATGACTGATGCCTGAATTTGATAAAACTCATGGAGGTGTGGCTAGCTCAGAGACAAACCTAACAAGTGGTGTCAGAAGTGGTACCACAGAACAGCTAAGACTATTTTGTCTTTCCTTTTGTTCATGGTATCGCCCAATATTCGAGCGTAGCTGCAGTATATCGACATTCTAGACAATTGTATGCTTTCTTACCTTTAGATATACAATACAGATCTTATCCTCATGATTATTACCATAGAAAATGAAAATCATTAGATTTAAACAGGTCAGATTTGGTAAAATGTTTAGACATGATCAAATGTTTAGACATGATCACCACACTCGTGACACTAAGACAGGCCATGCCAGGGATGTCCAATCTTTTCCACAAAGCACTGGCGTGGGTGCAGTTTTTCATTCCAACTAATCAAGTACAATAATTGCTCCAGCTAGTGATGGTACTGTTGGCAAACATTATTAAAATATGTCATTTTTCCTATTGTGCTTTTGCTCTGTTTCTGGTTACTTATGATGACGGAGCCCCCTGTCAGTCATAATTAAAGGATGACTGTAAATGGGCCAAATCAGAACAAGAACCTGACCAAAAAAGGCCTTGTGTTCTCATATGCTATCTTATTTAATTTGAGAACAGGTAAGACTGTATGCACACCTACATTCCACCACGTAGGTCTAGCCACCGTAGGTTAGAGGGCAAGTGCCACCCCTTAGCTTATAACAGATTTAACTATTTTATCCATTTGGTAGTTACATCAGCTTATTTCAGCACAAGGCATGTATGCACAACAACTTCTTTGCAGCTACTGTTGGTAGCTACTGTTGGCTAAGTTGGTAGCACAGGATTTTAATGAGGGAATGAAGTACCTCATCCCACAATCCCCCTCCACTCTGAACAATTGTATAGACAATTAACATCTCTTATTCTACAGTCCATTTACTCCTAATATTAATATTATTAATTTATTTTCACTACCTTTCTATACTACATGTATATACTGTATGTGTATATAGGGTTAGGGGTTTTATATATATATATATATATATATATATATATATATATATATATATATATATATATATATATATAAATGTGTTTATTCATGGAAATACTGTATAAACCTTTTGTGACTAAAGCTGATTGAGAAATACCTGTGCAAATGTCAATTCACGTGAAACTTATTTCAAATACAAACTAGAGTCTTTGTCTTGTGTTTATTTCTTTAGCACTACATACTTCTGTAAGCCTTGTTTTTCTGTCACCACTGGAGTGTTGTGTCGTTCTGTTTATACCTCTGTACATTTAAACCAATTACCATAAATTAATTCCCTACTTATAGTTATCATCTTTTTCTATACAAACAACCTGAAACAATTAAAAAGCTATTGTCCCTGCATACTCTTTAGGTTCCTGGTGTAACATGCAGTTAGTTTACTAATATTTAACTGTAGTGACACATGTATCTCAGTATTATAGTTATTAGGAGCCTTCTTGGTTCCTTGCCATTCAGAATTAGCACTGATTCACCAAGTACTTGACAAGAAGGTTCCAGGGAAAGATGATTAGTCAAAATGGGATTTAGTTGACCCTCACAGCTTCCAGAGTGTTACGGCCCACATTTTTTTACAAATACACTACTGGTATAATTCATTTATTATTAAAATTGTATTAAAACTACTGGTTTAAACAGCTATTTGTTTTCAAGTGTTTGCTATGTTCAAGCTCTTAGTAAAGCATGTTGTATTCACTTGGCCATAATTCATGCCCCCAATTAAATTTTCAATAAACCATGGTGCTGAGATGACTTTATCAGTATGTATTGGAGTCTGGAGATGTGTTTTTTCATACTTAGTTCATGACCTGTAAGTTCATCTCCAGCAGCTCTGCAGGACCAGCACCGTCTCTTTATCGCAGGACATGCAGGAAGCTGCAGGGTCGATGAGAGCAGCAGATAGAGGGTTTATCTTCAAATTTTATCTCTACGCATCCATCTGAACACTAATGCACTGGAGTTGTTACAGTTTAGAAAAAAAAATCTCATTGCAGCACTGAAGAATGTTAATTATTTGGTCAAATTAATTATATTAAATGTTAACATTTTACTTACAAACAATGGTACAGTCTGCATTAAAATCATATTTCCTTAAATGTCTAAATAATATTTGACCAACAGAGCTATTTACTTATGATCTCTAACTGTTAAAGAACAAGAGGAGAAAAATAAAATGTTCTCACTTTCATGATTATGGGAATATGGAATAATATTAATATGAATTTCTTAGAAAATATTCAAGTACATTCTCAAATTAAACTGAAATCATTTGACCAAAGTGTGCTAAAAGATATTACTCTGTTTAATGAACCCAGTTTGAAATTTTCCAATTCTAAATGTTGAAGCCTGAAGCTTCTCCAGACAATCAAATTTCCTTTTTTCATCTTTGTCCTTTTTTATTAGCGCAGTTTTATTATTATTAACATTTTTAAACAATAGATTTCTTTACAACTTAATAATATATAAAATAATATTTTATAATAAAATTATGAATCAAATTTATGCAATATACTTTTTATAATATGAATTAAATTAAGAAATTTATCAAATTGGCACTAATAAAATTTATTAAATACAAAATGAAATAATTTGTAATGTGTTTCTTCTTCTAATGTTCCTCATTCAATTTTACTAAAATAAAACTTAGCAAAACAGCAGAAATAATATATCTGTTAAAGTCCTTTAAGACCACATTACCATCATTAATATTTTATTTTATTTATATTTAATCTGTCCAGCAACATCTGAACCAAGAAAAGTGTGCTTGTGTGTTGATGTAGGCATATGTGACTGCTTTATAAAATATGTTGATTTCCTTCTATGATTCATTTCTCCCTCAGGCAACAATCTATCCATCATCTCAGCACATGAATGTTCACATACTGTATATGCACAATATTTAACTTTTTTCCATCTCAAATAACTAAACTATTTGTTTACTACATCATCTCCAAGCACCACTGCAGATAATCAACAAACACTCACTGACAGCCTACAAAGAGGTGAATTTGGATGTCAGAATGTCAGAAAACTGACTGCTGAATGCAAGTTACGCACATGGCGCTGTCCGCGGTGCTGAAATGCGTGTGCGCGCACGCACACACACACACACACACACACACACACACACACACACACACACACACACACACACACACAAACAAACAAACTATTCACTATTTGAAATAGTCACTATTTTACAATAGCAAAGATAATAATATCCAGACTTCTTCTTCTTCTTCTTCTTCTTCTTCATTCGGCTGCTCCTATTAGGGGTCGCCACAGTGGATCATCAGTCTCCATACTACTCTGTTCTTTACATCTGCCTCTTTCAAACCAACTACCTGCAGGTCTCTCCTCACCACATCCATGAACCTCCTTTTTTGCCTTCCACTTTTCCTCCTTCCAGGTGGCTCCATCCTCATCATTCTCCTCCCGATGTACCCCATGTCCCTCCTCTGCACATGTCCAAACCATTAAAGATAATAATATACAGTATACTGTATGTAGTTCATTGTTATAATTAATAAAATCAAATAGAGGAAAACAAGTAGAAGAAGTAGGAGAAGGAAAAGAAGGAGGAGGAGGAGGAGGAGGAGGAGAAGAGGAAAAAATAAGTACGATGAGAAAAAGGAAATGAAGAAAAACAACATAAACAACAAGGAGCAGAATAAGATGCAGCAGAAGAAGAATCCTTTTTGTTGAAGTTGATATGTCTTGATCTGTTTCTTTCTTATTTCTTTTTTTATTTGTTTACTCGCTATATGAAAAAACATTATAATATTGATGTCATGCCACTAAAGCTTGAGGTTTGAGCTGCAGTGATGCACTGCTGACACTCAGCGAGAAACTGTGAGCTGCTCTGTTTTTCTGTGATTTTATGTGTTTTTTGCCTCAGGCAGGCTGCACTGTCCAAAGCCAGTCAAAACAGAAGCTTGATGATGACAGGGACAGAAATATCAGAGGCTCTTGTACAGAAATATTTTTATTTTTCTGCCCCTGCTCCTGTTCTGCACCTTTCTTAAGACGAATCCGACACGCTTGCCTGCACACTAATCTACCACAATTAGAGGCAGTTTGACAGCTAGGCCTTTCTGCTAATAGCCCTGTAGTCTGTTTTTTATTCTTCTGGCTGGAATATTCAATAGGGCTTTACAGTTCAGTTTTATTAATGGCATTCTACTGTATTTATGAGAGTTGTCTTGGACCGAAATGAAGGCAGAAAATGTTTTTTTAATTGTATTTTGGATATAAAAGGTAAAGAAAAAAAAAAAAAAACATTCTATTCCTCATGTTTTAAAGCATGTCAACCAGGAAAAAAAACCTGTCCTCTTATTATGTGTCTTTAAAGAAAATTGACATCTTAGCGATCGCTTCAGTTCCAATAAGCCCTGGAGAACACCGGTGACTAACTCCTTGTGTGTTTACCGTCCTTTGTTGGTCAGGAGCAATCTCTTGTGATTGGATCAGTAAAGTCCTGTTTTATTGGTATTGTGTGAAAGCAGTCCTGAGGAAATTCCAGACGGCAGAAATTTGAAACAAGTATCCTCCGTTCTCTTTTCTGTCTTTTATTTGTGTATTTATGTCAATTGTACAATTGCTTGTGACAGTTCACTCTTGTATCTGTGACTCTGTGTGCATGTGGTGTCAGTGAGAGGCTTACACAATTTCAGCACCAGGAGATTGACAGTACTGATACCCACGCGCCAACACCGATAACCATTTCTCTGCGCATTAACGAGGACCGAAATCAGCAGCAGGAAAGCTGATAGTGTTTTATACCGAGCTGGACAACACACTCATCTGATCTGAGGAAGTCAACAGCCAGGGCCTGTTCTTTACCTCCAGATAGAGTTATGATATTCGAGAGAGGAACAGGAAGAAGGAGGGAAGCCGACCTCTGTCTCTTTTTAGCCGACTTCCCTCAAATCCGGTGCTAATCCACCCGTGATTATGTCATTGCCGAGAAACGAAGAATGTTATCTTCGCCCTCCATTCGCCTACGAAGTGACAAGAGCAATAGAGATGGAGTAATTGCAATTCCACTCGGTGTCAAAGCAGAGAGGCGCGTTATGGTAATGCGCGTCAGCCAGACAGCGCACCAAGAGCACGTCGGATAATTTAATCTCTCCCGCACATGCACGCACACAAAACACAGGGAAGGTGAATGATATTTCGTGTCGCAGGATGATGGAGGAAATTATATATGTGTGTGTGTGTGTGTGTGTGTGTGTGTGTGTGTGTGTGTGTGTGTGTGTGTGTGTGTGTATGTGGGGTGGGGTGGGGGTATGAGGGGTTGGCATTATTCTTTTAAACCTGAACAATATGGAGCCTCAGTTTAATGGAGTCATTGAATCGCAAACATGACAAATCCAGCCAGAATCAGTTTCCACTCGAGAAGACGTTTTAATCCCAATAAAGAAAAGGAATCCATCAATGCTGGGCCTTTTTTCAATTTTTTTTTATTGATATGGATTTTAGTTGATAATAAAAAGCTGTGGAGCTTTGCCGTGACATACTGATTTGATCGCAAGCGTTATAACGGGTGTATTTTATTGTAAGATCTTCACTCATTCATTTTTTCCTGTACAGTGTTTATTAGGCAAATATAGAGACCACACAGAGTTATTGAACTGAATACCCAGCTGAGTTTTACAGCAATGGAATCATGCTGGAATCTAATGGAGCAGATTCATTTTTCCATCTGTTCACTTAATTCGTCAGCCATAAGGCCGTTTTTGCCATAATTGTGTTCATGTGGATTTCTTCACACACCACCACCACAAACCGCACACTTGCCAGGGATGCAGTCATAGCTGCAGCCCGAGTCTCTCTGGATTACTAAGATGATAAAAAACACCAGTTCACTGATTAACCAGTGTTACATATGAAGTAATCTTCTATTGCAATGTGATACCTGTATAACAGCACTTCCATCATGTGAAACAAAGCAAAAGACGGACCATTACTCTATTTTATCCAAACAGTAGACACAAGGAGGAGAAGAAGAAAAAGAAGAAAAGGAAAAAGAAAGAATAGGAGGATGAAGTGGAGGAGGAGAAGAAGAAGGAGGAGGAGGAGAAGGAGGAAGAGGAGGAGAGGAAGAAAAAAGGACAGGAGGAATAGCAGCATCAACAACAAGGAGCCAAAGAAAAGAAGAAGAATCATTTTGAAATAGTTGATGATAAGAAACACCAGTTATTAACCAGTGTTTTATATGAAGTGTCTTATGATGCATTGTGAAATGGAGGAGGAGAAGAAGAAAAAAAAAGATGAAGAGAAGAAGTAAAAGAAAGAAAAAGAAGATTAGAAAAAGAAAATAAAGACAATTACTACTACATTTTCTACACATCTTAAAAAAAAAAAAAAACATTTGAAACCCCCCAAAATTGAGTTAATTTAAATTACAATTTACCCCAACAGTACACACACATATTGCATTTTAGGGTTAACACAGGTCTATGGGAACTGGACCGAAACACACTGAAGAAAAGCAACTTATGTTAAAATGGCATCCCGTCATAAAAAAAAAATTAAGTGTTAAATGGTTTCTAAAAACTGATCCAAGATCAGATCTGTGTTTGTATGCTCCATCGTTAGAGCTAGAGAGTGTCGTCCTGTGTGTAGGTCCTACTTAACCCTGCATATGTCCTAGTTTTGTCTTTTCTAGGGTTGTTTCCACATACTGACTCAGGTCCTGGATGAATTTTATTCCAGTAAAGATCAGAAACAAATGGCACCAGGTGTACTATAAAAACGATACGAATGCATTAATACAAACTTGTGCTTTGGTAAGAAACTCATACGCAAACACCTCAAAGCAACTTTTTGTAAGTGCAAACTTTCTGCAGTTTTTTTGGATCCTTGCATACAGTCGAGTTTTTAATATTAAACACGTCACTCGTCTGAGACTCGTTATTTATTCATATGTTTTAAATTGATAGCTATAGGTTTGACTGACATCTCCACCCAGGTTATTGCTATTCACTGAGAGCAAGCTCTCATTTCTTTTATGATTCCTCTCTTCATCGTGTGCAGATTTATGCCATTAAAATCCACCAAGCAAGGTGATATTTGTCATTGACATAACATAACGGCAGTAAAATGAGACGCTGGGTTAAACTCCGACCGAGAACGATGAATTATTTATGGATGTTTCACATGTAATGGGTGAGTGAAAATAAATCCTGCACTGTATTTGTCTCTTTAGCATTAATTTGCATGTTCAGTTTAGTACAGTGTCTGTGTTTCTAGCATCATCATTAAGAAAAACACATATACTGTGATACATTTAAAAATTAATTCAAAACAAAAAACTGGAATTCACTCTTGACTTATGTAAATTAATGAACATTATTTGATAAGCATATAAGGTCCAAGGCATGAGGTCAAAGGAACAAAGTGCAAAGCTGAGACAGTATTGTGTTGATGCACAGATCTGGGAAGGGTTACTTTACAAATAAAAATCCAGGAGCACATAGACCTCCATAATTCTTAAATGGAAGAAGTTTAAATCTACCAGGACTCTAACTAAAACCATCTCCCTGGCCCAACTGGCCAATCAGGAAAAAAGGGCCTTCATAAGAGAGATGACCGAGAACTCAATCATTACTTTGGTTGAGCTCTGCTGATCACGTGTGGAGAACTTGCAGAAGGTCAGCCATCACTGTAACACTTCACTGCTCTGGGCGTAATAGCAAAGTGGCCAGACGGAAGTCTCTGTTCACTGAAAGCCTGTTCACCTCCTAGAATAAAGAGAGGCTATTTTCTGGCCAATATGATTATTTAAATCACCCTGTCTTTGTTACATTTTCTATTAGAGCTGATACAAGGTGGTATCAAAAAGTTTCAAGACTAACTCTGTTTACAAAAAAGTACTTTATATATCTACATTTACACACCTTTAAAATAGCCCCTTTGCATAGCAGAACAGTGCTTCCAGCGTTCCTGCCACTTCTGGAATGTGTCCTGGAAGTCTTTCTTTTATAGAGTGTCAAGCAACTTCTCCGATCTCCGCAGTAGTGTCAAAATGGTGACCTTTGAGCTGCATTTTCTGGGCAGAGGGCGAAGTCCACAATAGTCAAATCTGGCAAGTGGGGTGGGTGCAGAGGTGAGAATGTGTGGATTGTTTTTCGATGATCATCATTCAATATTTGCCAAATGGTTTCAACATTTTTGGGGTTTAAGCTCATTGAAGGTCTTCCTGATCGCTTGTCGTCCTTCAGTGATGTTCTTCTGCTCTTCAAGCGCACGTGCTTCTCAAAACACCTCGAACGACTCGTTGCAGCATCGCCGTTTTCATAACACTGTTTGTGGAGCCGTCTATTCCCTGCTGTAACACAATCACTTCAGCTGTGTCACACAGGTCACCTTAAATGCAGCATGTATCTTGTATTAAAAAAATTCTCCTGCTGTGCAGTCATATAGCAGGAGAATGTAGATGTTTGTTATTCATTACTTTCTTTCTTTCTTTCAGCTTCTCCCATTAGGGGTCGCCACAGCGGATCATCCGCATGTTTAATTTGGCACAAGTATTTACACTTGATGCCCTTCCTAACGCAACCCTCCCCATTTATCCAGGCTTGGGACCGGCACTAAGAGTGGCTGGGGTTGGTTCCCTGACCGGGGATCGAACCCGGGCCGCAGCGGTGAGAGCACCACATCCTAACCACTAGACCACCAGGGGGGTTCGTTATTCATTACCATTTTCTTTAAAGTTGATAATTTACCAGAAATCTATTTTTTTCTGCATTCAATAGATTGCTCCTGTTGGTTTTCTTTTTCCAAAACAATCACATGACAATTTGTTTATTTGGAAAGGTGATTTACCTTCCAAAAACAGGTAGATTGAGAAATTGAATGATGAATGCATAATTGGTGGAATGCCTTCTACCTTGCAGAGTCTTAGCCATTTCCTATATCACTATTCTCACATTACTTCAAATTATATATGCTGCAGTTATAAAAAGTTTGATGTAAAATTACCTTAATAACATCACCAGAGTGATGAGCAACGGCAAAGAGAAAGAGCTTTACCATTTCCACCACTTTTAGCTTTCAGCTTAATTAAAAACCTATTTGCAAATGGAGGTATCAATTTGCTTTGCGCATAATAGCATTATAGGAAGTGTAGACCATAGTATATACTGTATGTTTGATGTTCCACAGAGTTTCCATTTTAGAAAAAGTATTCTCATAAAAAAATTTAAAAAGACCAATTTTAATATTCTCAATAAACATTTTTTTTATAAGTTCTTTGTTCCTAGATTTTCTCAAAAAGCTAAGAATGGCCCCTAATCCACATCTGCTCAGTTGAGTTTTTGAGATAATGCAAGTCACTCTGGATCAGATCAATTTTTGAATGCAAGAAGAACAAATGTTCAGGTTATTGTGTGCATTGTAAACTGTGTGTGTGTTTTACCAACAAATTATTCATCAGGAAATTATCAAGAATTAAATATATAGATACCTTAGTAAGATTTTTTTCTTAGATTTTTGCTTTTTTCTTCTTCTAATTCTTTTATTTCTTCCTTTATTTTTTTTTATTTAAACAGTTAATTGGGGCAAACGAAAAAAATTTTAATTTCAGGAGTGTGTTAGTTTATCTGACCAATGATGTGATGTTACGAACATTAAAAGCTTTAGTTTTGCTATTTTTGGCCCCTTTTTTGCCGAGGAAAAAATACCAACTTGGTGTCAGTTTTTTTTATTGTGTTTATAGTGGGTAGAATAATGTGTGAGAAAAACTGAGAGAGTCAGAGAAAGATTGAGACAGAGAGTATATGTGTGTGTACTTATCTCTGATAAGTCCATGTCTCAGTATCGGTATAAGTTGTTGCTTAGCCACTTGCTTCCTCTGCACTCTGTCACGCTTCCTGCACTTTGCCTATTTGATGTTTGCCATCACACACACTCTGCTACTGAGACTGATCTGCTCATCTTACACAACCTGCATTAAATTTTCCTTGATAACTACCACATCGATTATAAGGATGTCGAGTAGTTACAGTATTTGTGTAAACTACTTGCCTCACACATGAAGCGAAGATACTTATTAAAAGTGAAAAATCTTCTTTACTCACAAGCCTGTAGTATGTGTCTTAGTTTTCTTAGTTGTAAAATGGAAATAAAAACAATAAAACATAGAAATGCATGCAAAGAAGAAGGCATGGGTGAACATGATCCACTTTTTCACTTTTCCACTTTGCCTCATTAGTAAATTTTTAATGAGCTTTAGTTTAGAGAGGATGGCAGCATTTCTGGATCATGTTCATGCCTTCTTCTTTGCATACTAGGGATTTAACCTGCATTTGTGGATGACATGGCAAACTGTGTTTACAGAAAATGACTTTGGGAGGTGTTTATGAGTCCATGCAGTAATTTTCATGACTGTTTTAAATGCAGTGCCATCTGCGGCCCTGAAGATCACAGCCATCCAAAAGTGATTTTCGCCCTTGTCTCTTGTGCAGAGATTTCTTCAGATTCTTTAAAACATTTGATAACATTATAGACTGTAAATGATAAGATATTTAACTGTTTTGCAATTGCAATTGAGGAACATTATCCTGAAATGTTTACAAGTTGTACAATCTTTCACAGATTATTAAAGCTCTGCACATCTTTATTTCTGAGACACTCTGTCTATCTATGATGCACTTTTTATACCCAATCATTTTTTCTGACCTTGTTGTCAATTAACCTCATTAGTTGCTAAATGTTTCTTTAACTGTTTTAATAATTATTTTTTCAGACTTTTTTTTTTGCCCCGTCCCAACTTTTTTGAGACTTGTTGCAGCCATCAAATCAGAAAGATTTGTTTTTTTCTTAAAAATGGTAAATTTTCTCAGTAAACAAACATTCAATATGTTGTTGATGTTCTATTCTGAATAAAATATGGGTTTTTGAGATTTTCAAATCACTGCATTCTGTTTTTATTTGTCCCAACTTTTAGAAATTGGGGTTGAACTTCCTTGGCCTTTTTACATGTTTTTCTTATTTATTTGACCCTGGGTTGTTTCTCAGTGTTTAGTTATGGATTATACTCTGTAAACCCCGCCTGCTTTTTGATCCCTAAAATGGACTATGAATCTCGGTTCAATCTCGATGAATTTAGTGCTTTGAGACAATATCCATTGTGAAAAGTGTTATAGAAATAAACTTGAACTTGGATAAAGAACTTTTGGGAATCTCTTCTAAATTCCTTCATAGTGAGTCACTGAGTTCATATTAACACGTATTTTAGTTATTGTCTGCAGTAGATGTTTACTGTTGTGAGTCATCTTAATACTTCTTTGTATTTTTACATAGCTGATAACTGACGAACAAGTATATTTACACATGTTTAACAAAATGCCATTAAACATACACTAACTGGACCAAAGTATTGGGACACTTGACGTTACCTGACATATGTGGTTCTTCCCCACACTATAACCACAAAGTTGGAGGCACACAATTGTATAGGATGTCTTTGTATGTAGCAGCATAATTTCACTTGTAGTACGAGACCCAACATGCTCCAGCATGACAATGCTTCTGTGCACAAAGCCAGCTCCATTAAGATATAAGTTACAACGATTGCCGTGTTAGGTTTGATTGGCCTGTTATGAAGATCTGACCTCAATTCTAATGAACACGTTTGCAATGAAATGAAACGCTGAGTTCACCACAGGCCTCCTCACCACACCTACATAAGTGCTTGACTTTAGTAATGTGGAATATGATGTTAAGAATCGCATACCAAACTTATTTTCAGATGCCCACAAATGTTTTTTATATTGTGTAGCTTGTGGAACTTTTTGTACATGTGTGAGTCTGTTTCAGGCTCGTCTTCTAAACCACTGTAATTAAGAGTGTGTGTTTGCCAAGTGCATACATGTAAAGCTAAAACCCAAATTATGTTGGCAAAAACAACTTCATTTCGTTTATTTAAAAAAAAAGGCCTCATTTAGCAGCTCTTTTTTCAGTGTAGAGATTTCAATCATTGTCATTCAAAGACGAGGCTGGTACAGCTGGCACTGTGCAGTGACACGACCCCCCTGTGTGCCGGCTGTGTGATTGACAGCTCTTTCTTTCTCTGGCTTGGACCTGTTCAGACGCTCCAGCTACTTAAAATGTACGAGCGTGTTTTCGGTTTTGCTCTGTCATCTGTGAGTAGATGCACATTAGCAGAGAAGCAGTGAAGCAGAGATGAGCCTCCAGCAGTTTCCTTCACATACATCTGTTACCGATCTAAACCAGAGTTTCTCTGTGTGTTTACACAGCTCCCTTATTGATGAAGTTCCACATCAGAGCTATTTATACAAACCTTGTATCAGTGTTTAGGTCTGTCACAGAGACGAAACTAGAAATTTCCCCACTGTGGGACGAATAAAGGGACATCTTCTCTTAAATGTTTTTATATTGTATATGGCAAGTACCCTTATACATCAAGAAATACATCCTAATAATGTTTTATTTGGTCATAGACTAAGTATAGAATAGTTTGTAAAACTCTTTTGGAGGAGAATATAGTTTCAAAAATCTAAGAATTAAGTGCTAATTTCAGTTGAGAAATGTTTCTAGCCAGGTTTTCGAGAAAAGTCTGAATTTTCCAGGGAACCTAACACATATAATATAAATACACATGGGATAAATACACAAATTTAATACACAGTCGCCACTGACTCGCTCATTAGGGTTAATCTTACAATTATAAGGAACAAACGTATACATTATTTAATACAATTTTATAAACACTTTATTTCTGTAGAGCTGCTTTGAGACACAGTCCATTGTTCAAAGCACAACAGATAAAATTTAATTAAATTTGTTTATCTCATAAATTGTTCATATATTTTTTTAATATAGTGATTTTTAAAGTGAGTCACTCTGAAAACCTAACAAAACCTTTCCTGGAAACCTGGCCTTGCTATTTTGTGTCAACAAAACAAATGTTTCCATTTGCTTTGATTCAGAAAAAGATGGAAGTAAACATAGAATTTGATTAATAACCAAGTCACCTGAACTGTCAGGTCTCTATTTAACAAACAATGCAAAACAGATGAAACAGAAATCCGAAATATTTACAAAGAATAGAGTCAGAAAGAAATTTAGAAATAAGCAGAACGACAGAATTCGACGAAAGAACTCACACTAGCAGGCGGACATGGTTGAGATATTGGAATTCTGATAATAAGGTTGTAAGTTCAAATCCCAACACTATCTAACTGCCATTGTTGGGCCTTTGAGCAAGGCCCTTAATCCTCATTTGGTCAAGATAAATGTATGTCACTGTGGAGAAGACTGACTGCCAGAAATGGGAATTTTACGTGAGAGTAGCTAAAACACACAAAACTAAACAGGTAACAGATGAAGTGTTCATTGCAAATTGCAAATTGAGGACTGGAATAGAAGTGAATCCTGCTGTGAAATCATTTACACAATGCCCCTAGAGTGACTTACAGATATATCAGTTATACATCTAAACAATTGATGGTTAAGGGCCTTGCCCAGGGGCCCAGCAGTGGCCGCTTGGTGGTGCTGAAACTTGAAACCACGACCTTCCACTCAGATGTCTTACATCTTATCCTATTCTACATATTATTCTCATTATCAGTTTTTAAATATAGTATTCAAATCTATTTTTGCCTATTTGTTGGTTTTTTTTTTTTTCAATTTTTGAAATTACTACATGTATTCATACATGCTAAATTCCAATATGTGTTAATCTTTATTTCCTCAGGGCACTCCAAGCTCCAAGCTCTAATTTCTCTTAATGTTGAGAAATTAAATTCAGCACAAGGCTTTAAGGTTTGTGTCGTCTGTTCATAAATCATAACGTTTTGTTTGTAACTGACATTATTATGTCTAAATCTGCAGAATTATCAACTGTTATTTGTGCTCCAGTGCACATACTGTATGGCAAGGTGTCTGAGAGAAACTTGTTATTGCGACTTTGAAAAAACTAGATTCAGTTTTTATTGCTTTTATTGTGTCGATCTGGTTCTGTGGCCCTGAAATCAGATTAAAGGAGGTCAGAAATACCTGAGAGATGAAAAACTGTTGAGAATCAGAACCATGTTTGGTGTTCATGAGAAAAAGAGTGTTACATGAACAGTATTGTTCCATTATACATTATTGTGTTGAATGAAATTATAAAGTGTGAAAGTCTCTGACTCAGGCCGGTATGGTATTGTATAAAAACTCATTCAACACACACACGACCTACGCGTTAATAAAATTTTCTTTGTTGTCCTTTGTGTTTCAGTGTAACTTAAATAAACTTCTAACTTCGCTCCCAGAGATATATATATTTTTTATTTCCCAGAATTTATATAAACAGTACATATATATACTGTATATAATTAAGATACATAAATGCATAAAACAAACTAGTTCAAGTGTTTCAAGAAGAGATCTTTGCCTGTCATTAGAAGCTTTTCAGACATTTAGGGGACATTTACTCATTCCATTCGGTGCCAGAACATAAAAAAGTCCTGTTGTATACCTACCTCTTCCCGTGAGAGATGGTGAGACCAGTCGAGCAGTGCTAGATGATCTCAGGCAGCGTGGTGCAGTTTGAGGTAAAAAGGGTGTTGGTCCATTTTTGGCTTTGTAGGAAAGCATCAGTGTTTTAAATATGATGCGGCGCAGCTACCAGAAGCTAGTCGGAAAAAAAAACGCAGCAGTGAGGTGGTGTGTGAGAACTCAGGCAGGTTCTAAACAAGTTGCACAGCTGAATTTTGGATCATTTGTAGAGGACAAAATGTGCTCAGATGTAGACCTGTTTAGCAGAGACTGAGCAGCATGTGTGGATAAAAATGTCAAATCTTTCTGATGTTGTAGAGAAAAATGTGTGTCATATTAGCAATATGTGAGGAAAAGCACAATTGATTGTCCATGGTTCCCCCAAGGTCCCCGAGCAGTGGCTGAAGGGGAGATCAGAGAGTTGTGTAATGATATCCTAAGATCAAATATTTTTCTCTTCTTTTATACAGAAGCTCTCTGTTTATTCAGTTGTTATTTCTAATGTTTGAAGGCAGAAAGAAGGTCTCCAGAGTATGGAGTCATTTGAAAAATACTTCCAGGAAACAGGGGAACTCAAAGTAAAAACATCCAGCATGTTTTGCTTACCTCACGCTAATAATTAATCAGCTATCAGCAGGCTTTTGAGTGCTCTCAATGCCAGCAAGAGCCCTAGAAAATTAACCTGTTTTCTTGATTTTGCATCTGCAGTTGGATATCATATCGCACAATTCATGACCCACGAACATGATCCAGAAAAGCTGCCATCCTCTCTGGGCCAAAGCTCATTTAAAATATACTTAGACAAAGTGGAAAAGTGAAAAAGTGGATGGCGGCATTTCTGGATCATGTTCACTTCTTTGAATAATAGAGATTTAACATGCATTTGTAATGGCAAACTGTGTTCGAAGAAAATGATTTCTGGTGTTTATGAGCCCATGCGGTGATTTTTATTACAGAATCATGAAAGTTTTAAATGCAGTGCTGCCTGAAGGCCCGAAGATCACCAGGATCCAATATTGGTGATATTAAAATTGCTCCAGATTAATTGAAGCTTTTGATGATATCATGTGTTGTAAATGATGACATACTGTTTTGCAATTCTATGTTGAGGAAAAATATTCTAAAATTTTCACAATTTGTACACACAGACTCTTACGAATTTGTAAAGCTTCATCCATCTTTACTTCTATACACCATTTATACCCACTCATCTTGCTGACCTGTTGACAATTAACCTAATTAGTTGTACCATGTTTCTCCAACTGTTTAATTTTAATAACTCTTACTTTTTTCAGAATGCTTGTTGCTTCATTTTTGAGACGCGTTTCCGCCATCAAATTAAAAATTACCTTATTTTTGCCTAAATTTCCTCAGTTTAAACATATGACATGCTTTCTATGTTCAATTGTGAATTAAATAGGGATGTATGAGATTAGCAAATCATTGCATTCTGTTTTTATTTACATTTTCCAAATGTTTTTTTAGATTGGGTTGAGTGTTTTAACTCTTTATCCAATTCCTAAATGAAAACCTGTTCTTGTCACTACAGCCCTATTTAAATGTTCTACACATTCTGTATTAGAAAATATTATCTCCTGGTTAGATTTAATAATTATTTGCATAGAACAACATTGAGTATTGTACTTAGTTTTACATTCAGTCCAATTAGATGAGAAAATCCACGTTCTATCCAAGAAAATTCATGGATTATCTGAGAACAAAATAACCAACATGGCGGCATTTCGGTGTGAATATTATTAATCACTGTGTGAAAATCCGACCTCTTGTGTTTCGCTCATAAGTTTCACAATCATCAAACAGAAAGCAATCTCACACCCGTCTTGAATAGAGCTGTATGAATCAGCGGGAAAATCTATGATATTGAACTGTGCTTTGTAATTTAGTTATTCAGAAGGAGAACAATAACCTTGGACGTGACTGTAAGGCTGACGAAAAGCATTGATATTCAGCAGGAGCCCTCATTAATCAAATCAGGAGGAGGCCTGCGTTCATTTCCGACGCTGTCTTTTAAAGAGGAGGACGCGGCCGAGTTTCAGGCTTTTGTGCCATTTCTATTTGTTGCTCTTTTATTATGACATACCTGAGTTACAGAAACTGAGGACATACTGTAATAGACAGAATTTCAATTTCAGATTTCATTTGTTATAGGACGAGTATAAAAAAATTATAATCCGTTTATTTATTTCAGTGGAACATGATTGAAAAATGTATCTTCCTGGTGTACTACAATCTATGCATTTTGTCTAATCCATTGTGTGTGTGTGTGTGTGTGTGTGTGTGCTTCAGATTTTATTGGTGTAGGAATTTCGAACCCTTTGAGCAAACAATGTAAACATCAGTTTGGGCTAATCTTCAGTTACACACTCACACACACTGCTATCCAGATGTTATCTCTGATGAGGTGGTAGCTCAGTGGTTAAGGCATTGGAAGGTCACAGTTTCAAATCCCACCACAACCAAGCTACCATTTCTGGGCCCTTAAGCTAGGCCCTTAAGCAAGGCCCTTAACTCTCCCCATCTCAGTCGCTCTGGATAAGGGCATCTGCCAAATGCTATAAATGTAAATCTCTGTCTTTGCATTTTACCACTTACTGTAGGCCAGATGTTCTACCACACCATACCACCGCTCTTGTTTCTCTCCGGGTGTCCAAGAGCGATGCACATCAAATATACCATGCTGATGCTCACCTACACAGCCAAAAGCCTAAATGAACTAGGACTTATCAACATTTTTCTCACCCCACTTTGCACCATGCTCCCTCCTTTCCCCAGCTACCTCTTAACTGGTCCCACCATCTTTTGAGATACATAGAAGATATTGTGGCAGCAAGGTTGTGGCCAAGTGCTGGTTTGTGAATGGCTTTGAATACTGCACGCCTGGTGAAGGTGAAATGTGTGTACGGGGATATCCACGAATACCCACTTGTATCAATCACTGTTTGATTCGGGGGAAAAAAACATAGAGTGGAGGCAGCAGTCCCGCTTCACCCATTCACTGATTCTGGGAATGAATTGGCCCGCTTTTCCTCATTTGTTGAGGGAAATGTGTTTGGATGGTCCTGCTATGAGGCGAAGCAGTTTAAGATGTGCGCTATGTTGGCTGGGAAGGCAGTGCCAGGGCCATCCACATCAGCTCCGCGACCGACAAACCAATCCCTCCCGGAAATCCCCCTTTAGGGATTTTCCCCTTGAGCAGACACAAGACGAAACCCTCATACACGCTTTCAACCAGGTAAGAATAATTGATGGTCAGCGAGTCCAGCCAAACATCATGCTTTCCTATCCCTACTTCACGGTTATTAAGGATAAGTTATACCGAGTGATGCAGGACACTCAAACTAGAGAGGGAACAACCCAGTTGTTGGTCCCAAAGAGCCGCAGGGATCTTTTATTCCATGCGGCTCACCATAACCCGATGGCTGGACACCTGGGCTGTGATAGAACCTTAGACCACCTAATGGCCCGGATTAATTGGCCGGGCATTCGCGGCGATGTGCGTAGATGGTGTGCGGTATGTCGGGAATGTCAGCTGGTAAATCCGCCGGCCACACCAAAAGTGTCTTTGAGCCCCCTACCAATAATCAAGGCCCTTTTCGAAAGAATTGGCATGGACCTCGTCGGACCATTAGAGTGGACGGCACGTGGATATTGTTTTGTGTTGTTTTAGTAGACTATGCAACGTGATATTCGGAAGCAATGCCCCTCCACAGCATCTTCGCACGCAGTGGGGGATCCCAAAAGACCTCCTGACTGATCAAGGCACGGCCTTTATGTCACAAACACTACGCAAACTGTACGGGATATTGGGGATTAAATCGATCCACACTAGCGTATACCATCCTCAAACTGACGGCTTAGTGGAGCCATTTAATGAAACCCTCAAAAACATGATCCGGAGGTTTGTACATGGGGAAGTATAGAACTGGGATCAGTGGCTCGAGTCCCTGTCATTCGCAGTATAAGAGGTCTTACAAGCCTCCACAGGGTTTTCCCCCTTTGAATTATTATACGGCTGCAAGGCGCACGGAGTGCTTGATATCATCCGTGAAAATTGGGAGGAGGGTCCTTCGACCAGTAAAAACTAAATTCAGTACATTCTTGACCTGAGAGCAAAACTCCACACCTTAGGACAACTAACACTGGGGAATTTGCTACAGGCTCAACATCCGCAATCCCAACTGAATAATATGGATGAGCAGCTGTGACAATTTTTACCGGGAAATATAGTCCTCAATCTGCTACCCACCTTAAGCTCTAAACAACTTGCAAACCTCATAGAACACCATATTGAGACGCCTCCAGGTATAATGGTGCGTATTCGCCCATACTGGCTACACATATAAAAAACACATTTCAGAATAAACTCAAAACTATGCTAAACATGGGGGTAGTCAAGGAGTCTCACAGTAATTGGAGCAGCCCAGTGGTCTTGGTTCCCAAGAGTGACGGGTCGGTCTGGTTCTGTGTAGACTATCGAAAAGTCAACGCAGTGTCTAAATTCGATGCGTATCCATTGCCTCGCATCTATGAGCTGATTGATTGGTTAGGCACAGCACACTTTTATTTGACACTGGATTAAACCAAAGAATATTGGCAGATCCTATGTCCACCCCGTTCGATTTACACCAGTTTGTTACACTTCTGTTCGGCTTGTTCGGGGCCCCAGCAATGTCTCTTGGATAGAATTCTCCGTACCCATAACAGGTACACCGCTGCCTACTTGGATGACATAATCGTCTATAGCAATAACTGGCAGCAGCATTTACAACACCTCAGAGCAGTCCGGAGGACCTTGAGGCGAGCAGGGCTCAAGTCAAACCCAAAGAAGTGTGCATTTGGGCGGGTGGAATTACGGTATCTGGGTTTTTACTTGGGTCATGGGCAGGTGCATCCCCAAATTGATAAGACGGCAGCGATTGCAACCTGTCTGAGACCCAAGACCAAAAAGAAGGTGAGAGGGTTCCTGGGGCTGGCTGGCTATTATTGGAGGTTTGTCCCTAAGTATTCGAACGTCACCAGCCCGCTGACCGATCTCACTAAAAAGTAAGCGCCAGATCCAGTCCAGTGGACAGAGTCGTGCCAACAGGCTTTTTCGCGAGTAAAAGCTTCACTCTGCAGTGGCCCACTTTTAAATGCTTTGAAATTCTTTCTCCCCTTTATATTGCAGACTGATGCAAGGACAGGGGTTTGGGGGCCGTGTTGTCCCAGGTGGTGGAGAAGGCGGCGCGCAAATTGTCGATGCGGGAAAACCGGTACAGCACCATAGAAAAGAAGTGTCTGGCCATCAAGTGGCCCGTCCTTACCCTCCGATACTATCTGTTGGGACAGGCTTCATTCTTTGTTCAGACCACGCCCTGCTCCAGTGGCTCCATCACATTAAAGTTATTTTCTCGTAATCTCACCATAACAAAAGTTGTTTTTTCGTGATCACGACAATCCTCTTTATAATTGCTACATTTTTTGTGGGTTTTTTTAGCAAAAGAACATGTTCTAGATGCAGCATCATAGATGATCCATTCACTTTAACTTTGATCAGTAACTTATTCAAACTGAGATCTGAGAATGTAGTGCAATGATTATTTTTCCTAAATAAGTCCAAGGTGCAAGGCTGCAATATAGTGGCCCTTGTTGATTGTGTTAATGTAACACGTGAGATGAACAGCGTGGGGTTTACATTGCTGTAATGGTAGAGTTTAGAGCAGGTCAGAGATAATGGTAGGTACTTGGTGTTGTTGATCAGGTTGGTGTCTCGAATAAAAAGAATGTTTTTGTTGTGTGAGTTTTGGTCTTGATGATCTGCAGCCTACTGACAAAGGGGAGTGATTTAAAAAGCCTGATTCGGGGTCCTGGAGATGTGGAAGATTGCAGCCAATCACCTGCTCACCAGAGTGAATAACACTAATGCTACAGTCTGCTTTTGTCTTCAGCAGTGGCAGCAGTGTCCCAGATAGTGATGGAGAAGGTAGGTATGGATACCATGATGGAGGTGTAGAAGTGCACCATCCTTTTCTTTGGTAGGTTGAACTTCTTCAGCTGCTGGAGGAAGTACAACCTCTGGTGTGCCTTTTATTTAATCAAAGAGCTGATGTTATGAAAGTAAGTTGCTCTATATAATTGAAAATGCAATTGAAAAATGCTAATTAAATTCCAAGGTTCTTTTGATATTATCGTTTTATTTCTATACAAATACTGATGATAGGACTAGACAAAGGTCTACTAGGTGTCCACTCTGTGAGATGCAAGTTGCCTATTTAATGTCTGTGTTAAATGGTTTAAGAATTCAGATGCGGATCTGACATAAAACTCAGAACTAGAGAGCAATGTTTTATATAGAATTTTTATTTCATAAAGACTTATGAGATGGTCCAAGATGGCGGCGCGGCAGTAGCTCGCAGCGGCCTCTCCGGATCCAAAAATGGTGCTTTCACCATATTTAGCCCGACCTTCCACAATACATGGACACCAGAGTCAGCTGTGTTCATGTGTACGACCACCAGACACTGCTACAGTACAGGCATCATGCAACCAACAATCTGCATGATGATCTTATTAACAACCTTCGCGACCTCGGCTTGCTGCGACCTCGGCCACAAAGACCAGGCCCCCAGCCCTCGGTGTTACCTGATTCCGGTGGCCGGGAGAGGAGACGTCGAAAGCGCTGTTCGAGGAAGCGGAAGCGCGGCAAGCGGGTGGGTGTCCATGCTAGGCTAAATGCTAACCCTAGCCGGCCGGCTCTCCCGTCCATTCTTCTTTCCAACGTCTGCTCCCTGGACAATAAACTGGACTACATCCGACTCCAGCGAACCACACGGCGAGAGTTTAGAGACTGTTGCGTCTTTGTTTTCACGGAGACGTGGCTCAGCGACAGAGTTCCTGAAGCCGCCATCCAGCTAGACAAGCTAACCGTGTTTCGAGCCGACAGAAATGCAGCTCTGTGCGGTAAGACTCGCGGTGGTGGCGTGTGTGTTTATATCAACACGGAATGGTGTAAGAACTCTGTGCTTGTTTCATGCTACTGCTCATCGCTAGTGGAGTTTGTGACTGTTAGATGCAGACCTTTTTATTTACCACGGGAATTCACCACAGTTTACATCGTCGGAGTGTACATTCCTCCCAGTGCTAATGCTAAGAAGGCACTGTGTGAACTCTACGGCGCTATTATCGACCTGCAGAATGCTCACCCCGACGGATTGTTTATTATCGCCGGAGATTTCAACCATGCAAATCTCAAGACTGTGCTTCCTAAACTCCATCAGCATGTGGACTTTGCAACGAGAGGAACGAACACGCTGGATCTTGTTTACAGTTCTTGTTGTCCAGGTGGGTTAGGGCCAGATGGAGAGTTGTGGAGATGGCATCATCTGTGGAACGGTTTGGACGATACGCAAACTGCATGGGGTCCAGGGAGGGTGGAAGCTGCGTCTTGATGTGCCTCATGACGAGCCTCTCGAAGCACTTCATCACGATGGGAGTGAGCGCGATGGGACGATAGTCATTGAGGCAGGAGACAGTAGATTTCTTTGGCACAGGAACGATGGTCGTTGTCTTGAGGCACGTGGGAACAACGTTGCTGCTAAGGGAGATGTTGAAGATGTCAGTGAAGACATCTGCTAGTTGTTCTGCACATTCCCTGAGCACTCTGCCAGGAATGTTGTCAGGTCCAGCAGACTTCCGTGGGTTAACTCTGCATAGAGTTTTCCTCACTTCAGCTGTGGTTAGACAGAGCACCTGGTCAGTAGGAGGAGGGGTGGTCTTCCTCGCCTTCACGTTGTTCTGTACCTAAAACCGGGCATAGAAGTCGTTCAGCGCATCTGAGAGGGAGGCATCACGGTCACAAGCAGGTGATGTTTTCTTGTAGTTAGTGATTGCCTGGATGCCCTGCCACATGCGCCGAGTGTCTCCGCTGTCCTGGAAGTGGTTGTGGATTTTCTTTGCGTGTGCGCGCTTTGCCTCTCTGATTGGCACGGGACAGTTTGGCCCTTGCTGTTTTTAAGGCCACCCTGTTCCCCAGTTCTGAAGGCAGAGTCTCTTTGTTTTAGCAGCACACACACATTTGCAGTCATCCACGGCTTCTGGTTGGAGCGTGTAGTGATGGTCTTGGAGATGACATCATCAACGTACTTGCTGATGTTGCTGGTCAATAATGATGTGTACTCCTCCAAGTTGATGGAATTGCCATTTGTTGCAGCCTCTCTAAACATATCCCAGTCAGTGCACTCAAAGTGCTCCTGAAGAGCAGAAGTAGCTCCTGCTGGCCAGGTTTAACAATTAACATAACAGAGCAGTGGTCTGAGTATCGGAGATGGGGGTGGGGCTCCGCACGATAGGCGCCGGGGATGTTTGTGGAAACAAGATCCAACGTGTTCGCTCCTCTCTTTGCAAAATCCACATGCTGATGGAGTTTAGGAAGCACAGTCCTGAGATTTACATGGTTGAAATCTCCGGCGATATCAAACAATTCGTCGGGGTGAGCATTCTGCAGGTCGCTAATAGCACCATAGAGTTCACTCAGTGCCTCCTTAGCATTAGCGCTGGGAGGAATGTACACTCCGACAATGTAAACAGTGGTGAATTCCCGTGGTAAATGAAATGGTCTACATCTAACGGTCGCAAACTCCACTTGCGATGAGCAATAGCGTGAAACTAGCACAGAGTTCCTACACCATTCTGTGTTGATATAAACACACACGCCACCACCGCGAGTCTTACCGCACAGAGCTGCATTTTTGTCGGCTCGAAGCACGGTTAGCCCGTCTAGCTGGATGGTCGAGAAGGTTATTGATAACATAATCATGCAGATTATTGGTTGCATGATGCTTGTACCTTAGCAGTGTCTGGTGGTTGTACACATGAACACAGCTGACTCTGGTGTCCATGTATTTTGAAAGATCAAGCTAAATAACGCGAAAGCACCATTTTTGGATCCGGAGAGGCCGCTGCGAGCTACTGCCGTGCCACAATCGTGTTAGGCGCCAGTGATGGAGGCCGAAGCACCAGCAAACAAAGCTTTAAGGCAATCACAGCAGTGAAAAACACAAATACTCTCGGCATGTAAGGAAAGCCGGGTCGCGCTTAGAGAGTGCGTTCGGTAAAGTCCCAAACTGACGAGAGAGTCCGTGAAGGTATGGCCAAGGAGCGCTTCAGGGGGAAAGCGTGAATGGAAAAGCTGGTAACAAAATGTAGCAATTGACAGTGCGTACATAAGTCCAGTAGCAACAATAACGGATGCCAGAGAGGAGTGAGTGAGGTGCTTATATGTGCGCGTGAAACGAGTGACAGGTGTGCACAATCAGTACGATGGCGAGGCGGGAACAGGAGCACTACAGAAACGTTGGTGGAGCTCGTGGAAGGCCTCCCGAGCCTCCTTGTTCCACCTCAGGGTTCGTACCTTACCCCTGAGGAGCGAGGTGAGGGGGCGGTGATCCGGCTTAACCCTGGATGAAGCTGCGATAGAAGTTCAAGAAACCCAGGAAACGCCGGCCAGGACCAGAAACCAGATCTCATACCGATGAAATAACCCCACCTGTAGCGTCACCACCGGCGTGCAGTACTTCACCCAACCCCTACCCAGAGGGGGTCCCTGGATGGTTTGAACCATTAGGTCCTAGGAGCCCCTCTCTCTGGGGAGGCGTAGGCGGTCGAGGCAGGCCTGGGAGATGAAGTTCCCCGCCGAGCCGAAGTCGACTAAAGCAAACACAGAGACAGAGAGAGTGGGGGTTAGGAGAGTCATGGTGAGCTTGGACAGGGGTGAAATGTCAGTTGGAAACTCAACGGTACTCACCGCAGCACGAGCAGGGCACGTGGGGCACCTAGTGACGGAGTGTCCCTGTGACCTGCAGTATAGACACATTTCAGCGGCCAGGCGGTGGTTTCTCTCTCCCTGGGACAGTCTCTGTAAACCCAACTGCATGGGCTCGACGTCCGGGGCGGCCGATGCGCCTTGTGGAGCTCCTGGCCGAGGAGGAGTTGGGTGACATGCTGCCAAGCGCTGGGAGAGCCCGATGGATTTTTGTATAAAGCTCTCCAACCCCACTGTGTCCTCATGCACCGCCATTGCCTGTTTAATCTCCGGATTGAACCCCAGCTGATAAACACTGAGCAGCGCTGACTCGTTCTGACTCGTTCCAGCCACTAGATGCCGCCAGGGTGCGGAAACGGCAGCTGCAGTCCGTGTAGTCCATGCTTTCATTCCCCTGACGTAAGCTGAGCAGCTGGTCGGCAGTGGTAAGGACTGAGCGTAGGAGTGTGTAACCGGGCTGGCAGCGTCCCACAGCGACTGCGCCCAAGCCAGCGCTCTCCCGGAGAGGAGGGAGATGAGATAAGCCACTTTTGATCGTTCGGTGAGAAATCTCTGTGGTTTCATCTCGATATATAAATTCACCTGGAGCAGGAGGCCACGGCATTCGGAAGCTTCTCCGGAAAAAGCTGCTGGGAGCGCCATGGGACTGCCGGTGAACGTCGGGGGGGTTTGCCGAGCTGCGCCGGAAGCACGGCGACAAGATCCCGAACCGGATCGGATGTCGAGCTGGGTTGCGGATCCATCGCGAGGTGAGAGCCGGATAAATCCCTTCTCGTGTCGTTTAATCGGTCCGTTATTCTGTTAGGCGGCAGTGATGGAGGCGGAAGCCAGCAAACAAAGCTTTAATGCAGTCACAGCAGTGAAACACACAAATACTCTCGGCGTGTAGGGAAAGCTAGGGCGCGCTTAGAGAGCGCGTTCGGTAAAGTCCCAAACTGACGAGAGAGAGTTTGTGAAGGTATGTCCAAGCAGCGCTTCGGGGGGAAAGCGTGACTGGGAAAGCTGAAAACGAAATGTAGTGAGTGACAGCACGTACATAAGTCCAGTAGCAACAATAACGGACACCGGAGAGGAGTGAGTGAGGTGCTTATATGTGCGCGTGAAACGAGTGACAGGTGTGCGCAATCAGTACGATGGCGAGGAGCTCCGTTCAGACGGGGTGCGCACGGGAGGAGAAGCAGGATGCTCCCTCACAACTAGACCAACGTATGTAAATGTAAATCTGATTAATCTTCCTTTTCGCTGTGACACAGATGGTAGCTAAGAATATGTGAATGTGTTCTACATTAACGGTATCATTCCAATGATACCGATAATGGAGAACACATTCTAATATTCTAAGCTGCCATCTAAATACCTAAATAAACGTCTTAATACCAATCAAGCATGATTTAATGTTGTATAAGGATCATGCCTGAGGATTTGTACTGACCATGTACATACAGTGGTGTGAAAAAGTGTTTGCCCCCTCCTGATTTCTTTTTTTTTTTTTTTTTTGCATGTTTGTCACTCTTAAATGTTTCAGATCATCACACTTGGATTTTGTTTACCCTCAATAATAAAAACTTTTATTTAAAAACTGCATGTTGTGTTCACTTGTTTTATCTTTTACTAATATTTAAAATAGTTTGATGATCTAAAACCTTAAAGTGTGACAAACATGCAAAAAAATAACACAAAACACACAGAAAAAGTTATCTCAAATTGGGTCCATAGCATGCCAGTGAGGCTTATGTATTTCAAATAAACCCAGTCATTAAGAGATTACCAATAGGATGTTGTAGAAAAAAACATTAGAAGGTTAAGATGAATGGTTAAGGCTATTCTGAGAGCAAAAAAAAGACATCCTATTTGATATTATTATAGCAATCTTAATATATAAACTCTGCGTTTATATAGGACACCTAATTAGTTTATCTGCATTAAGTTAAATCAGCTTTTGAACATCTCTATTTATAACTGTTCAACAAAGTATGCTCAAGAAGAAATCTTTATGCAATAACATATGCATTCAACTAGTACAGAACTGCAAAAAATTTACATTCAGTGCCACCCAGATGAGGACGGTTTTTTGTTGAGTCTGGTTCCTCTCAAGGTTTCTTCCTTATACCATCACAGAGAGTTTTTCTTTGCATTTGTCACCCACTCACTCTCTCATTAGGGATAAACAATTATGAGAAACAAACTTATAGAAATAAATGTACACATTCCTTTATACATCCTTAATCACATTAACACTGTAAGAAGCACTAAACAAATGAAAATTAATTGAATTGATTTCAGTACAGTCATGTTATGCTACAAGGCAGGTAAACTGGAGTAGCTCTTTTGACTATTTAATCGTTTAGAGGACAGATTTGTTTTCAGCTAATTGTCATGTACTGGAAACAAGAAGGTGGATGCAAGTGCAGAAAAGATTTAATTAAAGTCCAAACATATAAAAACAAAGAACCAAAACACCCAATGACATAAAATATAAAGATTCAACCAAACAGTATGGTGGGGGTGCAGCGGTACTCAAATATATATATAGCAAATTGGGACTAAATGTGGAATGCAATGCTTAAAAATCACATACCATACTTATGACCAGGTGTCCCAATACTTAGAGTATATATAGTGTTTTACATCTGTAACTATACACTACATAGTGTTTTATAGATGTTACTATACACATGATCATGTTTTCAGGTGTAATTATACAGTACATATAATAGTGTTTTACGAAAGTTACTATACAAATCATAGTGTTTTACGCTGTTGCTATATCCATGATAGTGCTTTACAGATGTGACTATACATATGAGTTTAACAGATGTAACTATACATATGATAGTTTTACAGATGTGACAATACATATGGTAGTGTTTTACAGATGTCAATTACTACAGTCTCTCTCCCCTCTGTCATGGACATTTACACTTATGCTGCGTCCACAAAGCTAGTTGAATTGTGGCCGACCACACTCTTCACTCTCCTAGCATTAGGGAAGAGGTCCCAGAACTGAACTGGAACTGAAACACACACACACACTCACTCACTTAATTATGTGCTACCTCTGTGCACAAAGCCATATAAAGATATGTTTTACAAGTGTTGGAGTGGAAAATCCCCTGCTATAAAGCTCTGACCTCAACCCTACTAGACACCTATGGGATAATCTGGAATGATTGCTGAACCCCAGCCCTCCTCACCCCACCTACATCAGTACCTGGCTTCATCGTAACCCTTGTGGCTGAATTACTTAAAACTCCACAAGCACACTCCAAAATCTAGTGGAACATCTAGCCAGAAGATTTGAGGTTTTAAAAATAGCAAGTGGAGACTAAATGTGGAATAGGATGTTCAAAAGCAAATACCAATCCAATTGTCACATATCCACAATCTTTTGTTAATATAGTGTACTTATAGATCATTGAAACAAAGATCAGTGCCTGGTCATTAAAATGGCACTTGAAAACCTATATAACTCCACATTGTGGGAACTGACATCAAGCATTATGAATAATTTTCTATTTCTACTCTCTTTTATGTTTTGTGTTCTGCTTTATTACTTTAGAGAAAGCAGAAAATACAGTAAGAGCAGGTATTTCAAGCCTGTGAGTTACCCACAATGCCCTGGTGGGTGGTTGATGAAATTTCTCCAGCTGCTGTGACTCTGTGACCTTGGCTTTATGAGTTAGACATGGACACTGCGTTTCCTCAGAGAGACGAACCCCTGAGCTGTGTCAAAACTGCAGGACAGAAATTACCAGCCTTCATAAATACCAAAGAGAGACAAATCTGTACTTCTCTAAGAGGAAAATTACCTTTCGACCAAAGCAATTATTTTGTGTCAGGTTCTTGAGCTGGGTAAATTTCCCAAAGCACATTTTCTCAGTAATGATCTCACAGATCCTGCAGCTGATGACAGGAATATTATGCTGTTATTCTTTTCAAGTAGAAAGTTCTTGAATATATAGTATAACTGATTTATCTATCTATCTATCTATCTATCTATCTATCTATCTATCTATCTATCTATCTATCTATCTATCTATCTATCTATCTATCTATCTATCTATCTATCTATCTTAATTGATATAGTTGCTTAGAGCTGCAATTGCTATGAAAAGGTGTTAGAATTCATTTGTCCATCAGTAAACATTTACATTACAGTTAAACTTCGAAAAATGAATGGACAATCAGTGTCACCCAGATGATGATGGTTTCTTTCTGTCACTATTGGTTCCTCTCAAAGTTTTTCCTCCTACCATTTTACCTACTGTCACCTTTTGCACCACAAAGTGGGATCATTGCAGATTTATCTATCCGTCTGTCTGTCTGTCTGTCTGTCTGTCTGTCTGTCTGTCTGTCTGTCTGTCTGTATTTATAATCTGCTTTATAAATGTATTTAACCTACTGTATGTGATACATATGTGAATAGAGATACCAATAAGACTTTTGTTTATTTGATCCAATGTGTCTCATTGTAATTAATTAGCTGTAGGTCATACAGTTATACGTGATTATGGAAATGTTTTGCTCCACTGAGTGAGAACTAAGATCCATTTGTTACATTTATGACATGAAACAGCCTTCAGCTGGAATTTCATCCTGCCTGGTTAAACCAGCATCAAATACAGTCCCCCAGAATGCAATTTGTTGATAAAATTAAAGCAGATTGGAGCAAATCCATTATTTAAATTCCTTGCGTTCTTGTTCTGTCTAAAATTAGTAGAGCATCATGAAAAATAAATGTGGGGCCTGTTATCATAAGATTAGTCACCAACAGATGGTGTGTATCTCCAAGTCTCTGACATAATGGACTTTGTGTGATGATGGGATGTGATGGGATGGTGGAACCAGGAAGTGTTCAAATGAGAAGAGCTTTGAGACTCTGGATACACTTTGGAGGGAAAACTATTACATCACACTGGCTAATCTCACAGATCAATCTGCTTTACACACTGACCTATGACTCCATAACAGTCCAAGCTCTGTAAACTATCCTGGAACGTTCTTGCTGATTCATCTAGCTGTTTCTTAGGTTCCTCAGCTAACAAGGCACTTTGAACTCAGGACATATTTTATTTTCTCACATCCTGTTGAGTTATTAGTGTGGTATTGTATCAGAAATGAGAACACAAATATAGAATATTCCTTTTGTGAATTTTTACATCTGAAATACTGTTACTGCATAAAGAGACACAGAGAGTTGGACAATCATCAATTATGACATTAGTCCTGGCTCAAAATTGTAATTTTTGGCTCCAAGATCTTGGACCTGGCTCTCAGTCAGAAGTAAAAACTGTACAATATAAATGACAATAAAATAAAATGTTGCTTGGCTTAGTGATGATATGCTTGGCATGAAAGCATCATTTAATGAAGCGTTTAGCCACTTAAGCATCTTTAAAAGTACAAAAGGGGAGAACGTCAGTTCAACAAGCTTTTCAGGAGATATTTATCTCCTTAACTGTAGGCGATGTGTTTATAATTTACTGCAGCAAAAGAGACCTGTGGCATCATCAAACATATAATAAAACTCAAATGGATCAATAAAGCAAAGTTAGCCTGAGGCTACCTGCAAAATCTGCACTTACTGTAGCCTGGGCCTGGCAGAGAATCCCGAATAGCATCCTGCCCATCCGACCATGAAGGCCAGCGTGATCATTTTAATTTCAAAATCAATGGCAATATCTCTGTGGTGTGACGGGACAAGCTTTTATCCTGCTCTAAAAAGAAACTGATATAAAAGTAAACGAACAAGGTTAAATTGAAGAGACGAGTAAATGAAACAAATGTGACATGTCCAGCTCCATCAGCAAGTCTCTTAACCCTTATATTCTATTCATCGATCAGCAGTGGGAGTCTCTTACCCAGAGCAATTCTGTAACTTCTATAACAATAAAATCAGGAGGTTTTTTGAAGAATTGTTTACTACCTATTGCTTGATTGCTTGCTGCTTGATAAAGTGTGTGTTAAAGTGGAATTGTAAATTAACTGTCAAGAAAAATCACCTTTTTGATTGAAGAGTTGATTTTCTGACAGTTGCATTTTGTGAATGTGAGAATGGCCTGTTAGTTATTTACATAATATTAATAAAATATATTTGGAATATTTGAAATAGATAGATTAGATCCATAATTTGAATAATAAACAAGGATTAAGTTCTCAACAGAATATATCACACAATTCACAATTCCTCAGAAATAGGTTTATCTAGATTTCTCTGTCTGCTAAATCTTTTAAGAGGTTTATCTTAAATCTTATGGCTTTAAGCAAAGAATGTGTTTTCTAAGAGTGTGTAATCTCTTCAGTAATCACACACACACACACACACACACACACACACACACACACACACACACAAGACTGTATACATGGATTCAGTTTTTTTTCTTTTAATCATATCATTTCTTGCTGCAGGTTGGTTGTATAACAACAGAGCGACCTCAGGGCAGCTTTTATCATACACTAAAAACATCACCTTCTGTTTGTGTGCACTAGAAGATTGAAAGAAATTGTATAGAGTCAAAAAGATTAATTGTGTTTGTGTGTCTTGCTTAGTTTTTGGTGGGTTTTTTATTTTATATATAAATTAATTTATGTTTTAAATAACTAGAGGAACAAATAACACACGAATCTGTATGGAGTGATACACATGTGAGTGTACTACATTTCCAGAGCATTATCATTACTTATACTATACATATCAAAATTATATTTATAAAATTATATTTTTAAATTAGGACTATGAAATTAGTTATACAGCTATTTTTGCACAATAACACTGAATTTCTTCTCAGATGGAGAACTTTCTGTAGATTTATAAGAAATCTGCATAAGCAGAATCTCAGATGAACATTTATTATTAATGATTAATGACCAATAAATATTCAATGTAAATGATAACAATTAATTGTCACTCATTTATATAATCAATTAATTTAATATATATATTTTGTCCATCCACGCATTTAAACTGTGGACTCATCAGTCCAGTACACCTGCTGCCATTTTTCTGCACATTTTTTTGGCCACAATTATTCTGTGAAAACCATTACTGGCCAGATTCTCCAGATAGTAGATAGGTGTGCCTGGGTCAAACTGGTTTCTGGCAGTTTATTGCTGATGGCACTGCTGGACATCTTGCAGTGATGAGGAAAGTACGCATGATATGTCTTTCCTCTGCTACATTAAGTTTCCTTGGCTGAACACTGCATCCACAGTCCTTAACATTACCCGTTTCTTTGAACATCTTGAAACTTCAGTCTACATTAAAATCTTTGCCTGGAAGAGACCTTGCTGATGCAGTAGTACCTTACGTCTTGATGCTGTGCTCAGTTTTGCCATAGTTTTTATCCTGAGACATGAAACTGCTGTTTCTGTTTTAGATCATGACTGCGTTTTACCCTACATATGAAACTGATGATCATTTGCACCTGGTTAGTATTATTGGTATTATACATATGACGGTGGACAAGTGTAACACCAAATACTGATTTGGTTTATATATAAGAAAGATATATATTATTATTTATAATATACTTTACAGCATTCCTTTACTCTTTTGCACAGTACAGACTTACTTATGCAACAAACGACCATTCGACTTTACGACCACAATCGCTAGCCGCGGCGTACGTTATTTTTTTACCAGCTTCCGGCATAATTTCACAGTACTCTACATATAGCCTACTCTACATATGACCAAATCGTGCTACGACTGTCATACGCCGTGGCTACGCCACTAGCCGCAGCGTACGACAGTGTGTACCAGCTTCCGCCATCATTTCACAGTACTGTACATATAGCCTACTCTACTTACGACCAAATCGTGTTACGACCGGTCTGTCTGTCCCAATCGCGGTCGTAAGTCGACGACTACCTGTACTGTATATTAGTAGGATCAGTTCACATAACTGTGTATAATCATTTCCCCAGGTTTCCATCTATTACTTTTGATTGACTTTTGATTTTGTGAGGAAATTTCTAGCACTAATACTGCAAATATTTGAGTTTGATGAATACATCTTAGTTTCTTAGAGATGGCCAATTTATGTGATGATTTACTGAAATACTGTTTTAAATACTTGTATGTTTCACAAAATCCTACAAATCTTCTATTACATGATATGATTAACCACGGAATAATTGAGTGTGCATGAATGTGTATGAAGCAATGTGTGCAAATTAGACTTAATCTCTTGTTACCTGCTAATCAGAGTCACAATACTGAGAGAATCAGTGCTTTGTAATTGATTGTTCATGGTGTGAAGGGCTAGATGTCTTCTGTAATTAATCAGATGTCATCCTTTGTCTAGGATATTTCATGCTCTGTTTGTGATATTGGAGTATTTTCTACATTCAATGCCACCCAGATGAGTATGGGTTCCCTATTGAGTCTGGTTCCTCTCAAGGTTTCTAATACAGTACATGTTTTTCCTTGTCACAGTCACTACTGGCTCGCTCATTAGAGATAAGCATACAATAAGCACTAAACTTATTCTTTATATTTTACTTTATATCTGCCACTGCCATCCCTGAAAGCTGCTTTGGGACAATCTCCATTGTTAAAAGCACTATACAAATAAAACTGAATTGAAATGTTTGTTGTATTAGTAGTAGTAAAAATGGTTGTAATTGGAGTAGTAGTAGCAGAAGTACTACTGGATCAGAAGATCACAGGTTCAAATCCCACCACCACCAAGCTGCCACTGCTGGGCCCTTGAACAAAGCCCTAAAACCCTCCCCTGCTCAGTTGTAAGTCGCTCTGGATAAGGGTGTCTGCCAAATGCCGCAAATGATAGAAAAAAAAAAAAAAAAAGATTTTGTTGGCTGGAATATCTCAACTCTAAGCTACGCTTAGCTAGAACAATATACTGCTAATGTCCTGAATAGGCACGGTGGACTCCACGGACAATATTTCACTAATGTCACTAAATTAGCTGCAGATTTGCCATCTGGATGAGTAAAATATTCATGTCATACCTGGCGTAATGTGGCATCACTAATGCAGTCTGAAACCAGCTGGACAGGGGACGGCACTGCAGAAGGGCCTGTTGTATTAAACGGCTGATGGATCTCGTGACAGTTCGCATCGATCATAATGGACGTGAATACTTTTTTTTTTTTTTATGTGGCCCTTCATTCAGTTGATGTATTTTTTGAAATATTATCAGGGTGCAGTGTCCATGGATCGAAGAAGAATACAAGACTCACACAGACTCTGTGTAGAAATCTAAATATTATATGAGTGGAAAGGCCTTAACTGCATTTGTACTAGAACATTTAAAAGTGTTTCTACAAGATATTTCTACTATACTAGTGCCTTGGTGAATTCTAGATTATTTGTTATTATAATATTTCTATAGTAACAGCTCTCTCACAGAACTTGTATGTGGAAGATTGCGCATAAACTGTGACTAAATGGATAAATAAATGGCTAAAAATATTTCTTTTACACAAAAAAAGTATAAAAATAGTTTGAGGATTTGAAAAGGAAAAAAAATATATGTTTGCCGTATGACTATAGTGTCAAGATTTTAATGTGGTAAAAATATTGTGATTATTTGTGAGAGTAGGGAGCAGGTTGAGAAGAGCCTGGAGAGGTGGAGGTACACGCTGGAGAGAAGAGGAATGAAAATCAGTAAGAGTAAGACAGAGTACATGTGTGTAAAAGAGAGAGAGGGCAGTGGAGTGATGCGGTTGCAGGGAAAAGAGGTGGAGAAGGTGGAGGAGTTCAGGTACCTGGGGTCAACAGTGCAAAGTAATGGAAAGTGTGTTAAAGAAGTGAAGAAAAGAGTGCAGGCAGGGTGGAGTGGGTGGAGAAGAGTGACAGGAGTGATTTGTGATAGAAGAGTATCTGTGAGAGTGAAAGGGAAAGTTTATAGGACTGTGGTGAGACCTGCGATGTTGTATGGTTTAGAGACAGTGGCATTGAGTAAGAGACAGGAGGTGGAGCTGGAGGTAGCAGAGCTGAAGATGTTGAGATTTTCGTTGGGAATGATGAGGATAGACAGGATTAGAAATTAGTTTATTAGAGGGACAGCGCATGTAGGACATTTTGGACACAAGGTGAGGGAGGTGTGATTGAGATGGTTTGGACATCCTCTGGATGTGCAGAGGAGGGACATGGGGTATATCAGTAAGAGAATGCTAAAGATGGAGCCACCAGGAAGGAGGAAAAGAGGAAGATCAATGGGGAGGTTTATGGATGTTGTGAAGGAAGACATGCAGATAGTTGGTTTGAAAGATTCAGATGTAGAGGACAGGGGGTATGAAGACGGATGACCCACTGCAGTAACCCCTAATAGGAGAAGCCGAAATTTGAAGAAGAAGAAGAAGAAAATTATGCAAAAATTAATACATCTCTTAGACTTTCCAAGTGCAGAAATTTGTAGTTTTGAAAGATTCCCTTATATATTAACTGATATGAAATTGTCAGTGCTAGCTTTATAACAATTAAAACTCAATATTATTATCAATATAACGTTAATACTGTAATTGTAGTTTGTCTGTTTCACCCTTGTGCCTACATTTAAAATCCTGAATTCTTGCATTATCCTGACTCTGTACAGAAAGGTGAGAGTGACTTTGGTTAACCGAGCCGTACATCTGTTGCCCATAGTGAGGACTGCTGCTGAGTTGATAGACGAATCTCATTTATAAACTATATAAATGACAGATTTTGAGTAATGGCTTTTAAAGCCTCCTCTCGTGCTGGTGTAAACAAGATGCAGCAACAAGGACATTTTCACTATTGCGTTAATAGACGTTAAAAGGTTTTAGCTTTGAGATGGTTTCTGTTGTAATATTTTAAAACAGAAGAGATCGATCCTGGAACACGTTACGGATCGAATTATTTCCTTTCTTTTATCGTGCAAGGGCGAGTCAGGTTAATGCAGCCTCGTGACTCAGGTACGTCGTGCCTCAGCCGATTCATATTAAAGACAACAGGGAGAAGAACGACAGAGCTGCCATGTGAATCAGGTTCATAAATTTTCCACAGTCGAACTCAAGCAGGATTTGAATGAATAAAAAATGTTATCTGACTTCTGAACTTTTTTTTAAAGAAATAGAATACAGTTTATTTTTATTATATAACTAGATGGGGATCATGCAAGGAATATTAGTGAATATTAATATAATAACTACTAGGACACTGTTTTTATTTATATAATTGTAGGTTACATCAAATGATCCTAATGTGGGATTGTAGTGCAAGAAGACCTTCTTTAAACAATTTACAACTATTTAAATATTAAATTTCATTATCCTTTTCTTGTGTGCATGCTATCAACAAGATATACACAAAATGGCAAAAAAAATGGGACACCAGAGTTTATATGTAGTTCTTTTTCAAAATGTTTTCACAAACACAATTGTATAGGATGTCTTTGGATGTGGTGTTTTTTTAGGGTTTTCCAAACCTGTTCCCGAATGACGATGCCACTGTGCACAAAACCAGCTTCATGAAAATATGCTTTGTATGGATTGTAGTGGAAGATCTTCTACTATAGAGCTCTGACCTCAACCCTATTGAACACAAACGCAGACTGCGCCACAGGCCTCCTCACCTCACGTACATCGCTACCTGACTTTACTAACACCCTTATGGCTAAATGAGCACAAATCTCCACAAGCTCACTTCATATTCTAATAGAACATCTTTCCAGTTGAGTAAAGGTTATAATAACAGCAAATTATGACCAAATCTGGAATGCAATGTTCAAAAATCACACACAAACTTATAGTCAAGTGTTCACAAACTTTTTTCTACTTCATACTTAAAACCACACCTTCAAACCATCCAGGCTGTTTTCCATTGCTGTGTGTGGTAAATAAATGAAAGTGGATCGTGCTGGGAGTTTGTTTGAGAGTGTAGCATAAGTTTGAATAAAATGTGAAAAAAAAAGAGTTTTGGCTACTGTTTTTAGATTTTGTCCTATATAGAGACTTATAGAGACAGGACCAGATAGAGAAATTTTTTCAGTAAATTAAAAAAAAAAAAAAATATATATATATATATATATACACAGTACAGACCAAAAGTTTGGACACACCTTCTCATTCAAAGAGTTTTCTTTATTTTCATGACTATGAAAATTGTAGATTCACACTGAAGGCATCAAAACTATGAATGAACACATGTGGAATTATATATGGAATTATATACATAGCAAAAATTGTGAAACAACTAAAAAATGTCATATTCTAGGTTCTTCAAAGTAGCCACCTTTTGCTTTGATTACTGCTTTGCACACTCTTGGCATTCTCTTGATGAGCTTCAAGAGGTAGTCACCTGAAATGGTCTTCCAACAGTCTTGAAGGAGTTCCCCGAGAGATGCTTGGCACTTGTTGGCCCTTTTGCCTTCACTCTGCGGTCCAGCTCACCCCTAAACCATCTCGATTGGGTTCAGGTCCGGTGACTGTGGAGGCCAGGTCATCTGGCGCAGCACCCCATCACTCTCCTTCTTGGTCAAATAGCCCTTGATGCCTTCAGTGTGACTCTACAATTTTCATAGTCATGAAAATAAAGAAAACTCTTTGAATGAGAAGGTGTGTCCAAACTTTTGGTCTGTACTGTATATATATATATATATATATTTATTTGTGCTCAAATAACCTGAATTCTAGAAAACACAACACACAATGTTAATACATCATTTGTGTTGATTCTTGGATTGCTCACTGCAATAAACTGAATATGCAAATGTCAAACTATGTGCAGTTTTATGCAAATAAACCATAAGGACTAGAAAAAAAGAAAAACCTAATAAAAATAAAGCTGAACTTTTGAACTGCTTTTGACTCCCCAAATATTCCCAGGCTGGAATCCGTCTTCTCTCTCTGCTCTGATGGTCTATTGATTTTCCTCTGCTCTATGATCATTGTAGGATTTTCTCATTGAGATAATATCGTCGTGATATCATCTGAAATCTCCATCGAGTGCCAAGGGCCCTAATCCTTATCTCCCCTAACAGGGAAGCCGACTTGAACTTCACTCAGGAGGTTGTTTCTGTGACCTGCTGAAAGCCTTCACTTTTCTTATTTTTTTTTTTTTACATTTTCAATCATTTGCACTGAGCTAAGATTCTTCAGCGATTTGAGAATTATAGAGGCAATAACCATAATAATTGGTATTTGCTCTGATCTGCACTGTCAGTTGTTAGACCATCTATAGAGGTGTGTGCCTTTCCAGATCATGTCCAATCAATAAACGTTTCCACAAGTAGATTCCAGTCAGAGTGAAGAAACATCAAAGCAAGGATCAAGAGATTTTAGAGGCACCAGAGCTAATTTTCAAGTGTTGTTGCAAAGCGTCTGAATACTTTGAAATATTTTTGAAAAATATCAGTAAAGTATCAGGCTGAGAAAATAAAAAAACTGAAGGGGGTCAAAATACTTTCCAAATGCACTACATATAATTTAGAGCTTGACTAAAGAATAATTAAATCCAATGATGATGGAACACGGTGCAGTGTGGAGTGAGTTAAATACACTCTTCTGCTCTTAAAACTCAGTGTCATTCAGACGAATATTTCGACACAGAGACAGTCACAGAGAGTGTCTATAAGATATCTATAAGATATTGAGACACAAGGAGAAAGTTCAAATCTAAATAATTAATATTTAAACTTTCTCCTAGTGTCTTAATACCTTATAGATAATGCACAGCTTTAAGATAAGATCGCAAAGCTATATTCAGCTTTTAATTATGTAAGATAAAAGCTAAGGGAAGTGTATGTTCATAGTTAAGGTGACATAGTGAGGAAACAATGCAAAATATTCACAGATTCGCATTCAGATTCTAACCTTGAACTTCAGCCTGTTTTTCCGTTTCTTTTTATTTCATGATGAAACATACTGTAAGCAGTATGAATACATTCAGCAATAGTGGAATGCAATTCACGTGCAATATTTACCAGTGTTTTTCCGTCTTGAATCCTGCCTAGGTTTTATGTTTTCTGTCAGTGGCAGAAGACGCATTCTCAAAAACATGGTGACTTTCTGACCCGCAAATTTTTTAAAATTTCATCTTGAAATTGAGTGAAATTTATTTATTTTAATAAATAATAAAAAAAGATTTTTGCATTCAGTCACTAAACTTGTTTCATAAGCACAGGCAATTATACACTTTTAGTACCACCAGTGACAAAAATTACTAAATGATCATATTAAATCTCTTTTATAAGTAAATAAATATTTTACAGGAAAAGCAAAACGTGTAAATCTTCATGTCACAACCTTGACACTGAGAGCACAAATGCACAACTTTTTGTGATATCATAGTATAAATTTCAAATAGCTGAAAAGTCATGAACAATGTGTGTTTATCCCTGATGAGCAGACTGTGGCAAGGAAAAACTCCCTTAGATGTTATGAGGAAGAAACCTTGAGAGGAACCAGACTCAAAAGGGGAACCTTTCTCATTTGGGTGATATTAGTAGTGTCAAGTCAAATCAAGTAAGAGTAAGTAAGACTGATATCAAGAGTGATATCAAGACTGTCAATAAATTAAAATATTTAATTGCAATTTAATTGTCACACATTAACTCGTGATTATTCGCATCTTAATTTTTATCTGTTCTATAAGTACCTCAAATTAACACTTTTTGAATTTTTAATGCTATAATCAACATGGGCATGGACAAAATTGTGGAGTTTTAAATTATGTAAATCATCAGGACACCAAATGGAATTTTTGCTGTGTTTCCACACGGACGGTTTTAATTGACGGGTGTATGCACCACGGCATCTTTTGTTGTGTTCAATTTGAGACTTTATTAATTAAAATTTTTCGCTGGAGCTTTTCCATATCCGAGTAAAGAAGTGAAGTCGTAAATGAATGTGTTGTGTTAAAGGTTTTCATTTCACCACATTTTTATTTTTTTATTTTTTTTTATCAAAATAGTCACAGAATATAAGTGCCATTATTAAAGCATTAATTTTGACAACCCTGATATTTATATATATGTGGATGCTTTATGCAAATGTATGTTTAATAATTTATTAATATTTATATATATCAGTGGAACCCGGTTATGTCGATGTACTAGGGGGTTGCCAAAAAGCATCGAGATAACCGATGATCGAGATAAACGAAAATCAAAATGGCGGCAATATATTAACGTGCTTGAAATTTCTTTATGTACATGATGTGCGTTAATAAATGAGAATGTGCATGCACGTGTTTTTGGAGGTTTTTTTTACACAACAGCGTTGCCGCGATTTGTTTGATGAAGTCATGCTATAAAAATGTACATACATGTTTGTTAGCTGTCAGGAATCCACCTGCCACGCCCCGTTCGGTGTGTCAGGTGCTTTCTCGGCTGCTTTCTCTGAAGCTCCCGGCTTCAATCGCGCACATATGGTGCTCGTTTAGCATCATCACCAGCTCCTATTTAAACTTCCACACTCTCACTGTCCGTTATTCTTCTTTATTCCCAAAGCGCATCGCGGATTCCCCCCCGATCCTGCCGGTGTTCATGCTATGCTTTTGCTTTTGCATCCCACGTTCCACGCCACGCCCCTACCAAGCGTAGCTTTAGCCTCCCGTTCATCGCATAACATTTAACAACAAAAGGCATATGTGCACTAACTAACAGCAGAGATTCACCAGTATACAATACAACACCTGTAGCATCTGTAAGACTTGATTTTTTTCGCCATTTTTGCGAGTTCTTCGGCTGAGAACTTCTCAACCTCTGCATTCATCAGATCAGTTTCATTCAGCTCGCCAAAACCCTATTCTGCCCCTGTTAGGAAGTTTGCTCTCTAGCTCGAAGGACCATATAAGGATTCTCACTATCTGGTATATGCTGATCAGTGGATTGTACTCGCCCCAGCGTGTTAGTAAAAACACGATACAGGATTCAGAACACTCTACTTTACTGGGTATAGAATTGATTGTATATGAGGTGATTCTTGCTGTCTTCTGCTTGCTGCTGTTCAGTAGGTTGCGTGATGCAGAATGCATGCAACGGCTCGGTGTTCTGGCCTTTTATACTCTTGGTGGAGGACGGTGTACTGTGATGTCATGGGTAGCTTGTCATTGCTTGGTAAACTGTATATCTGCATGGAATTACAACTAAATAGGAATCCTTTCTAACACTGCCGCCCCCAAATATGCCTAGCATATTTGCTTCTAAATCTTAGCTAAAAGTCTGTCGATTTGATCTTGGTGTCATCTTCAACTGATATCTCTGGTTGATTAATGAGTCAGGGTAACTGGCCGTATGTATAATCGACCTTTACCGTTGACCTCTGCAGACCTAACTTGTCCGTCTGCTCCAGGAAATGTCTTTGACACTCTCCTGATCAACCAAAGGGCTCGTGGTAACTGGGGGTCAACAATCATAACGACGGACCCGACTGCAAGGGTTTTAGTCTCTGCATACTATTTTTGGTGTAGTTGGAGATTGGGTAAGTAGTGTCTCACGAAGCTTGACCAAAATTAATCAGTGAGAACTTGACTTTGTCTCCATCTACGTCGTCCTATGAATTCATCGGCAGGGTATTTCACTTAAGGTAAAGAGCTGTCTAGCCGCCCCATGAGCAGAAGATTTGGGGTGATTGGGTCTATATCTGCTACATTGGATAAATAAGGGTTTGCTATTAAGGATTCCTTCTATTTCGATAAGTACTGTTTGAAGAACTTCTTCTGTTACTGTTTGTGCACCTACTACTGTACGGATGGCATTTTTAAGAGATCGGATCTCCCTTTCCCAGCTGCCACCAAAGTGAGGGGCATTATGTGGGTTGAACCGAAATTTGATCGTCTGTTTGGCAAGATGTCGTTGAAGTTCTTGGCTGCAATTTTTTAAGGCATCTCTTAACTCTCTCTCTCCACTCTGGAAGTTAGTGCCTTGGTCAGATATCAGTTCTGAGGGAGTGCTTCTACGTGCTACAAATCTCCTCAAAACCATGAGGAAGGAATCAGTGTCTATAGCTGTGAAAAGCTCAGTGTGTACACATCGAGTTGTAAGACACTTAAAGATTATTCCCCATCTTTTCTCTAAACGCCTGCCTATTTTGGTTTGGAAAGGTCCAAAACAATCCATACCAGTACTATAAAAGGGTGGTTTATGAAGTCTCAAGCGTGCTGGAGGAAGGTCAGCCATTTTAGGGTTCTCAGGTTTAGCCTTCCACTTACGACACTCCATACAGATATGTTGGGATTTTCGAATTGCTTCACGACCTCTTAGTATCCAGACACTTCTCCTCAATTCAGCAAATACTCGTTCTGGTCCTGGGTGACATAGCTTACTATCATAGTCTTGAATGAGTAATTTGGTGGCTTGATGATAAGGGTCTAAGACAATAGGGTGAACTGTTTGGAGTTCTAGGCCTTCAGCACGACGTAGGCGTCCTCCTACCCGTATAAGCTGACTGGCTTTGTCGAATTCTGGGGCTAAGGTGAGTAATCTACTTGTAGGGGATACGGGCTTACCAGAGCTTAGTTGCTCGTATTCTTCTGGGAAACTATCTTGTTGAATATTGCGGAAGAAGAGATGTTCTGCTGTCACATAGTCCTTAGCTGTAAGTATACTAGATTGATCTAAGTAACTTGGATGTTGTTGAACTATGGCTTCAACAAGGTCTTTCCAAGAGTGGTACTTACTAGGGTCTAAGGGCTTTAATGTTTGTGTGACACCACAGAATATACAAGCTCTCCTTTCCACTTTATCTTTAGGGATCTTAAGAGGTGGCAGGGTTGGCCACTCTGATTCTGCTTTAAGTAAAAAGGGTGGACCTAAACTCCACCTGTTAGGTGTAACAAGCTCTACTAAGCTACGCCTCTTTGTCAGATCATCGGCTGGGTTTCTGGCTGTATCTACATATCGCCAATCATGTGACTCAGTTAGGTCTTGGATTTCTGCTATTCTAGTGCCTACAAAGACTTTAAAACTGCAAGATTCAGATCTTAGCCATGAAAGAACTGTAGTTGAATCTGACCATAAGATCACTCGGCTGATCTTAAAAGTGAGTTCATTTTCGAACAGCTTCGATAGTTGGGCACCAATTAGGGCTCATTAACACCAATTAAAGCACATAGCTCTAGTCTAGGAATGGTTTGTTTACATTTAGGGGCAATTTTGGATCTGCCAATCAGGAAAGCAAGCTGCATTCTACCTTCTTGATCTTCAGTTTTTAAGTATGCTACGGCACCGTATGCTTGCTCTGAAGCGTCACAGAAGATATGAATTTGTTTTGTGGTATTGGGCCTATCCATATCTGGTGTAACATAACATCCGGGAAGTGTGACCTGAGAAAGAATGGGTAGTTCATTCTCCCATTCACACCAGGCTTTCACCAAATCTGTGGGCAACATGGGATCATCCCAACCCCTCTGTTTGTTCCACAACTGCTGAATTAGAATTTTGGCACGGGTGGTGAATGGAAGGATGAATCCCAAGGGGTCATACTGTCTTGCTATTATCCTATAGATGTGCCGCATAGTGGGTGTGGTTTTGGGTGTTGGGCGGTGTTTGTAACCAAGTATATCTAAGTTATAATTCCATCTCAGTCCAAGAGTGGATTCATGGGGATCGGTCTTGTCATGTGATAACCAAAGCTCAATGCTATCCGAACGGGCCTCTTTGGGGAGATGATTAACGACTCTTGGGATATTACAGGCCCACTGTCTAATCTCAAACCCACCATTAGCAAGAAGGCCACATAACCCATCCACTACTTGCTTGGCATCATCTGCGGTCATTAAGCTTTTAAAACAATTGTCTACGTAAAAATTTATTTCTACTGTCGATCTAAGAATATTGTTAGGTTGAGTGTTATCGAGAACATGGCATTGCAAGGCATAGATGGCGCAACAGGGGCTACAAGTTGTGCCAAAGGCTAGTACTTGCCACTCATAAATACTGGGAAGGTTATTAGTTTGAAGGTCACGCCATACAAAGCGAAGGAGTGATTTGTCTTCAGGCAGTAGGCGGACCTGATGAAACATACACTTAATATATCCACTTATTGCTACAGAATGTTCCCTAAAGCGCAACAGCACTCCTAAGAGGGAAGGGCTAAGTGTAGGTCCAGCAGGGAGGTAATTATTCAGATTCTGGCCTACGTGTTCGAAAGAACAGTCGCATACTACTCTATTCTTCCCATTATGTTGTACCATATGATGTGGAATGAACCATGACTCTTCTCCGGTGTTTACAGAGTCAGTGGTGAGTTTGACTACATAGCCGCACTTCTCTAGTTTCTTAATCTCTTCGTTATATACTACTGCCTTTTCAGGATCCTTTGTCAACCGCCGCTCTATACTTCTTAAATTAGGCATAACGGAGTCCTGAGTGGTACAGAGTTGCGGCATATTAGCTTTCCTTAAAGGGGGGTTGCATAACGATTCATTCCATCTACCATTACTCTAGTTGTTCTAGTTTGTAATAAATCTATTGCCACTTTATCCTGCTTTGATCGCTGACTAATTTTTCATTCCTGTGTGGAATAGTATCGCTTTGCCAGAATCTCTCTACGTTTCGGGATAGTTCTTCCATTTGGGGAGTGATAGAGATATGTAAGCATTGTTGAGGCTGTATCTGCTGCTGCAGAAAGCGCGTTGGACCTTGTAGTGTCCAGCCTAATCTAGTTCTAATAGCTGCTTGATCAGGGCTCGATTGTTGTGTTGTAATACAACGGGAATCACTTTCAGCAGGACACGCTTGGAACCTTCTGGCCTGTCCAGATACAGATTTTTGTTTGTGGAACTCACTAAACAGGTACTCTCCCTTTGAGGTTAGCTATTAACCTCATGAAGAATTTGAAGATGTTTCCCACTGCATAGACGACAGGGCTTCTTTAGGGTACAGTCTTTGGCTAAGTGTGATCGCCCACATTTCCAACAACGCTTGTTGTCTTTGATCCATTTGATCATCTGCTCTGTACTAAACGCCTGGAAAGTGGTACACTGGCTTAAATAATGTTTGGTACTTTGGCAGTATGGGCACAGAGGTCTGCTCTGTTCAGATCCCCGTGCTGGCTTGGACTGATGCGAGGGCGTCGGCACCAGAGTAACTGTTTCTGGTGGTCGGTCAGCTCCATGCAGGACAGAAGCAAGTTTATGCTTTGCCACTGGGCCTGGTTTGGGCCGCACCATCCTACTTATCTGATCCTTCCCCTGATTTGATTGCTCAGAGTCTTGAAACCGGAATTCATTCCTGAGCCACTCTGCCAGATCCGGTAGAGTGTAGGAATCTTGATGGGGCAGGTGTCGTTTGAATGCAGCACGCAAATCCGGGGGTAACTTGGTGAGTAAGCGGGCTGCATGTGAGGTGCAACTTAGTTCGCTTTCTCCCTTTGAACCTAATGAGTTCAGGAGACCCACGAGGGCCTGAATTTCGAGGGCGAACAGTTTAAAACTAGCTGTATCTCCTGTCTGTACATTAGGAGCATCCATGACTTCTGGTATCTTAGCTAGGGCTAACTGGAAAGGTAGTTCATATTGGCCATTAAGCATAGTCATAGTGTCTGTGTATGGCTGAGAGGAATACAGGAATGAGTCTGCTATTAGGCGAGCCTCTCTAAATTTGAGGTGTCCTAAGAGAATCTGATATTTAAAGAGTTCATTTGCATCTGGAGGGAGGATATTATCAAGGGCTAACTTTCTTCTTCTTCTTCTTTCGGCTGCTCCCATTAGGGGTCGCCACAGCGGATCATCCGTCTCCATACCACCCTGTCCTCTACATCTGCCTCTCCCACACCAACCACCTGCATGTCTTCCTCACCACATCCATGAACCTCCTTCTTGGCCTTCCTCTTTTCCTCCTACCTGGTGGCTCCATCCTCAGCATTCTTCTACCAATATAATTCATGTCCTCCTCTGCACATGTCCAACCATCTCAATCTCGCCTCCCTCACCTTGTCACCAAAACATCCTACATGCGCTGTCCTCTAATAACTCATTTCTAATCTTATCCATCCTCGTCACTCCCAACGAAAACCTCAACATCTTCAGCTCTGCTACCTCCAGCTCCACCTCCTGTCTTTTACTCAATGCCACTGTCTCTAAACCATACAACATCGCAGGTCTCACCACAGTCCTATAAACCTTCCCTTTCAATTTCGCAGATACCCTACTATCACAAATCACTCCTGTCACTCTTCTCCACCCACTCCACCCTGCCTGCACTCTTTTCTTCACTTCTCTAACACACTCTCCATTACTTTGCACTGTTGACCCCAGGTACCTGAATTCCTCCACCTTCTGAAGCTCTCCTCCCTGCAACCGGACCACTCCACTGCCCTCCCTCTCATTCACACACATGTATTCTGTCTTACTCCTACTGAGTTTCATTCCCCTTCTCTCCAGCGCATATCTCCACCTCTCCAGGCTCTTCTCAACCTGCTCTCTACTCTCACAACAAATCACAATATCATCCGCAAACATCATAGTCCAGGGAGACTCCTGTCTGACCTCGTCCGTCAACCTGTCCATCACCACTGCAAACAGGAAAGGGCTCAGGGCCGATCCTTGATGCAGTCCAACCTTCACTCTAAACCAGTCTGTCGTACCTACTGCACACTTCACTGCCGTCACACTGTCCTCATACATGTCCTGCACCACCCTCACATACTTCTCTGACACACCTGACTTCCTCATACAATACCACAACTCCTCTCTCGGCACCCTGTCGTACGCCTTCTCTAAATCCACAAATACACAATGCAATTCCTTCTGTCCTTCTCTATACTTCTCTATCAACATTCTCAAAGCAAATAAGGCATCTGTGGTGCTCTTCCTCGGCATGAAACCATACTGTTGCTCACAGATGGTCACCTCTTCTCTCAGCCTGGCTTCCACTACTCTTTCCCATAACTTCATGGTGTGACTGATCAACTTAATACCCCTGTAGTTACTGCAGGTCTGCACATCTCCTTTATGCTTAAAGATCGGTACCAGCACACTTCTTCTCCATTCCTCAGGCATCTTCTCACCTTCCAAAATCCTGTTAAACAATCTGGTCAAAAACTCCACTGCCATCTCTCCTAAACATCTCCACGCTTCTACCGGTATGTCATCTGGTCCAACCGACTTTCCACTCTTCATCCTCTTAATCGCTGCTCTCACTTCCTCCTTACTAATCCTATCTACATCCTGCTTCACCAACTCCACATCATCCAACCTTCTCTCTCTCTGATTTTCCTCATTCATCAGCTGCTCAAAATACTCCCTCCACCTTCTCAACACACTCTTCTCACTAGTCAACACATTTCCCTCTCCATCCTTTACTGCTCTAACTTGCAGTACATCCTTTCCAGCTCGGTCCCTCTGCCTGGCCAATCGGTACAAATCCTTTTCTCCTTCCTTAGTGTCCAACCTCTCATACAGCTCCTCATATGCCTTTTCCTTGGCATTCGCCACATCCCTCTTAACCTGCTGCCGCATCTCCTTGTACTCCTGCCTACTTTTCTCATCACTCTGTCTATCCCACTTCTGTTTTGCCAACCTCTTTCTCCTTATGCTCTCCTGCACTTCCTCATTCCACCACCACGTCTCCTTGTCTTCCTTTCTATTTCCAGATGTCACACCAAGTACTTTTCTAGCTGCCTCCCTCATCACTCCTGCAGTATTTGCCCAATCATCCAACACCTCCTTAACACCACTGAGCCTCTCTCTGACCTCTTCCCTGAACCTCACACTACACTCTTCCTCCTTCAGTTTCCACCATCTTATTCTTCTTTCAGTCCTCACTCTCCTCCTCTTCTTCTTCGCCTCCAAAACCATCCTACAGACCACCATCCTATGCTGTCTAGCTACACTGTCCCCTGCCAACACCTTACAGTCGCCAATCTCCTTCAGGTTGCATCTCCTGCATAGCACATAGTCCACCTGTGTGCACCTTCCTCCACTCTTATACGTCACCCTATGATCCTCCTTCTTCTTAAAATAAGTGTTCACCACTGCCATTTCCATCCTTTTAGCAAAATCTACCACCATCTGCCTTCACATTCCTCCTTAAACCATACTACCATCACCTCCTCGTCACTCTGCCCATTAAAGTCCGCCCAATCACAACCGTTCTTCTAGTACACATCTACCACTTCATCTAATTCACTCCAGAATCTTTCCTTCTCCTCCATCTCACAGCCATTGTGGAGCATAGGCACTGATGACATTTATCATCATCCCTTCAACTTCCACCTTCACGATCATCACCCTATCAGAATCAAGGGCTAACTTTAAATGAGTGAATTCTCTGGGGTCTGGACTGGAGAAATCTGGAATTGTTGGATGCGGGCCCTTATAGGATGTGTCCGGAGATACAGAATTCTGAAGCCGCCCCATCAAGGAAGGATATTGTAGATTATGTTCGAGATTGGGCTGTGGTCTTGTCCCGCAGGCACATGTATCTGTATCTGATTTAAAGGGACTTTTATTAGGTGGAACTTGGGGTCTGCAGGGTGTATACCGCCGAATACAGTGCACTGGCTGTGGCACCCCTGCCTCAGGTGGTTCATAGGTAGCTCTGAGCAATGGGACTGGAGTCTCTATGACCTGCTGTGGTCTGGGAGCTAACAGAGCTGCCTGCGGATTTACTGTTAAATTCTGCATATCCTTATAAAGGGTTTTAAATTGTCGGAATTCCTCGTGAAAGGCCATTTGATTTTCATACAGTTGCTTAACTATCTTCTCCAGGTCTTGAAGCTTTGAATTATGCCTGACGGATGTGGGTGCAGCCTTGTCTGGTTGTAACAAAGGCTTCTCCTCTTCATCACTTTCGAAAGGCTGTGTGTTAACATCTGAATGCGGAGCGCTAGTAGCTCCCATAATTGCGTCAATGTCACCAGTATGTGAACTTAGAGGAGGGGAAATACTGTAATCGAGAGGTAACATACTAGAGTCATCTCTCATCGTGCTTAGCTGTGTTTCCTCTTCTTGTTCACGTGAACGCTGTGTAGAGTATTGCACCTCATAGTCTTTAAGGTGTGGTGGGGGCTGAGTTCTATGTCGTGGGCGCTGACACTCGCAGGAAGGTTGCTCTGACATCCTACTTCTGTGGTAAGCACACTTATCTGGCTCGAAGGACCAAATGTTAGGAAGTTTGCTCTCTAGCTCGAAGGATCATATAAGGATTCTCACTATCTGGTATACGCTGATCAGTGGATTGTACTCGCCCCAGCGCGTCAGTAAAAACACGATACAGGATTCAGAACACTCTACTTTACTGGGTATAGAATTGATTGTATATGGGGTGATTCTTGCTGTCTTCTGCTTGTTGCTGTTCAGTAGGTTGCGTGATGCAGAATGCATGCAACGGCTCCGTGTTCCGGCCTTTTATACTCTTGGTGGAGGACGGTGTACTGTGATGTCACGGGTAGCTTGTCATTGCTTGGTAAACTGTATATCTGCCTCTAGTGGTGAAGCATGGAATTACAACTAAATAGGAATCCTTTCTAACAGCTTTTTTTCACTGACCTTTTCATTTAGAAAATAGAAATAGAAACAGCTTTGTTAATGACTCTTTTGATGTCTGAAATTCGGGAAAAAATAAAACGTTGGTAAGAAGCACTGCACAGATGCATTATCAGTAAACAATGTGGCATAATGATTCATTTTCAGGGTTGTTTGAGTTTGCACATCGAATAAATCTGTGGCTTAACGCTGTTTTCAGAACTGTCCTGGCATTATTCATCATTCTCTAATCCGGCACTGATCAGGAGAAAAGAAACACAAACAAATACAGCACAACATTCAATAAACAATTTTACTGTATTTAGCATGAAATATTACTGACATTAGAATGCAGATCTTGACATTCTTGTCAGTTTGACAGACAGACAGACAGATTTTCTGCATTATATTTTTGCATTAACTGTCTGAAACCTGTAAAAGGAAAGTCTGCATTGACTCGGCGTATGTGTTCATTAAACGATTTCTGAAGTATGTTCTGTGTTGCTCTTTATAACAGGATTGTATACAGCATGTAAATTGATTTTTCTTTTTTTTCTAGCTACCACAGCCTCAAGGTTGAACTGCAGTGCTGTCAAAATCTCCCTCTAATAGAATCATCATTCCATTAAATTAAATACGTTGCTGTTGAAGGCAGTTTATCCAATTACATCCTGACCCTTAATACCCATTTTAGTCACAGAGTATAAGAAAATGAATTACACTGCATCTGGAAAGTTTTCACAGCACTTCACTTTTTCCACACTTTGTTATATTACAGTCTTATTCCGAAATGGATTCGATTCATTATTTTCCTCAAAATTCTACAAACAAAACCCAATAATGACAACATGAAAGAAGTTTGTTTGCAAAAACTTTGCAAATTTATAAAAAACTGAAAAAAAATCACATGTACATAAATATTCACAGCCGTGCCATGACACTCAAAATTGAGCTCAGGCGCATCCAGTTTCCACTGATCATCCTTAAAATGTTTCGACAACTTGATTGGAGTCCACCTGTTATAAATTCAGATGATTGGACATGATTTGGAAAGACACAAAACTGTCTATATGAGGTCCCACAGTTAACAGTGCATGTCAGAGCACAAACCAAGCCAAGAAACCTGATGGTCACTCTGGAAGAGCTTCAGCGTTTCTCTGTGCAGAGAGGAGAACCTTCCAACTCTGCAGCACTCCACCAATCAGGCCTGTATGGCAGATGGAAGCATCTCCTAAGTAAAAGGAACATGACAGCCTGCCTGGAGTTTGCCAAAAGGCACCTGAAGGACACTCAGACCATGAGAAACAAAGATTGGCCTGAATGCCAACCGTGCCATGATGTGGGGGTGTTTATCAGCGACAGGAACTTGGAGACCAGTCAGGATCAAGGGAAAGATGAATGCAGCAATGTACAAATACATCCTTGATGAAACCCTGCAATAGAGCTTTCTGTACCTCTGACTGGAGCCATGGTTGATCCACCGATCGGACAACGACCCTTAGCACACAGCCAAAATACCAAAAGGAGAAGCTATGAGTCGACTATGTGAATGTCCTTGAGTGGCCCAGCCAGACCCCAGACTTGAACCCGATTGAACATCTCTGGAGAGATCTGAAAATATCTGTGCTCTGACGCTTCTCTTCAACCTTCTGGAGTTCTGCAAGAAGACTTCTGCAGAAGAATTGGGAAAACTGCCCAAAAATATGTGACAAAGTGCTTCAACAAAGTATTAAGCAAAGACTGTGAATACTTATGTACATGATTTTTTTTTTGTTGCTTTTTTATTTGTAATAAATTTGCTAAGATTTTAAACAGACTTCTTTCATCTTGTCATTATGGGGTTTTGTTTCTTTACTTATTACTGTGATGTCCTTAATGTTTTACAACTGAAGTCAAATTATGAACTTTAATGACCTCATTCAGACTGTGAGATTGAAAAGACTGGATTCTAAAATGTACAGGACTTTAGTCATTTTAAACTGGGATTTTTTTTTACTTTTTAAAGTGAACATGAGCAAGAGTTTAAAATATTTATCATGTCCGAACTGTCAGCAGTGTCATTTCTGTTGCATCAGCACTGTTAAAACCTCCAGATCACACTTTTACACTGCATCTATTACTTTCTTTGTGTGTGTGTACAGTATGTGTGTGTGTCTCACACACAAAGAAAGAAATAGATGCAGTGTAAAAGTGTGATCTGGTAGTGCATTGGAGGTTTTAACAGTGCTGATGCGTGTATGTGTGTGTGTTCAATTCAATTAATCTGTATACGTTTGTTCCTTATAATTGTACGTTTATCCCTAATGAGCGAGTCAGTGGCGACTGGGGGAAAAAACTTCCTGAGATAATATGAGTAAGAAACCTTTAGAGGAATCAGATTCAAAATGGAACCTGTGATGGGTGCTTACATGCAAAAGTGTTTATGCAACCTGTGGTCCTGAACCATTGTAGAAGATTGTAGTATTTTATATCGAATACAGTCCAAATTCATCCTTATAGTTCTTGAGTCTATCTATCTATCTATCTATCTATCTATCTATCTATCTATCTATCTATCTATCTATCTATCTATCTATCTATCTATTTGACTGTCCTTGGGAGTATTGGCATTATAATTTGCCTTTAGTTGAACTAGGAGATCCAAAGCTGTTAAAGCATGACAATACCCCTGTGGGGAGCTCCATAAAGATATAGTTAACATGAGTTGGAGTTGAAGATCCCCTGCTATAGAGCTCCGACCACAACACTATTGGGATGAATGTAAACGCCAATAGCAGGCCTTCTCACCTTACATACATCAGTACCTGACTGTACTCACAAATCTCCACAAGCACACTCCAAAATCTAGAGGAACATCTTCCCAGATTGGAGGTCATTATAACAGCAAATGTGACTAATGGGACTAAATGTGGAATGAGATGTTGTCTGACTCATTCATAAGACTGACATTCTCTCAAATACCCTGAGCTCAGTATAACAGATCTGAAAGAACTGAATAATGAAGAAACCATAAAGCAGAATTTGCATACAATCATTTTACAATTCAGATTTCTTTGAACATATGCGGTGTTTGGGAATAAGAGATTCTGTAATTAACACTTATTAAGCAACAGTTGAATGTATGGCTGTAGATTCAAACCTGTTAAATAGACATTAACTGGATTCCACTGAGCAGAACAGAATTTACTCATTGTTTATGGATATAAATGATGTCTGATCAGCTCAGGCTGTTTATAATTCTGCAGAGACCATTTAAACGGATTCAATTAATCGCCTGATCGCTGGATGCAGTATGCGTTGGATTTTGGGAGTCCCAGCAACCCTTCGCTTCCTGTTGGAAAATTGATGTCCTCACTTTAGTGCCATTTTTTCCTTAGCATGTCGTTTATCATAGAAAAGAGCTCTGAGCTCTGTTACCTGGTCTGTTTTTTTAATCTGCTGTTTCCTATGTGATACAATGTATATTCATTGGGGTATTTCATTTGGGCTTTTGTGTCTGTGTGTGTGTGTGTGTGTGTGTGTGTGTGTGTGTGTGTGTGTGTGTGTGTGTGTGTGTGTTTATATATTATATATTAGTGATAATTGTAAAAAAAATAGTAATAGTAGTAACAGTAATAATAGGGATATTAAAGCTTGTTCTGACTATCTCAGAACAGATGAATGCAAATTCTACTCCATAACAGACCTTAAATTCAAAAATGAAAATCAGTTTGCCACGTCATCAACAAATGCAAGTTAAATCTTTACCAAGCAAAGATTAAGTCATGAGTGAAAATGATCCAACAGTGCCTACATCCTCTTTAGACCAAAATGGACCAATTTGGAAATGTGCTTAGGCAAAGTGGAAAACTGTTCTGTGTTCCAACAAATTAAAATTGACATTTATTTTTGGAAACCATGAACACCACATCCTAAAGAGGATCTAAAGTGAGAGGGATCATTTGGCTTAATATCAGCGCTCAGATAAAAAAATGCACCGCTGATGTTATAGGAGCGCAGCTGCCCCACTTGTGTTCAATCTGCCCAAGTTCTCCCACACCACCCCATTGCTGCGCTCCCTTCACTGGCTTGCAGTAGCTGCACGTATCAGATTCAAAACACTGATGCTTGCCTTTGAGGCCAGAAATGGACCAGCACCATCTTACCTCAGAGACCTTATCACGTCTCACACTGCACCACGCTGTCTGAGATCCTCCAGCACTGCTCGACTGGTACCACCTTCTCTCAGAATGAGAGGTAAGTATAGTTCAAGGCTCTTCTCTGTTCTGGCATCAAGGTGGTGGAATAAACTTCTGCTAGATGTCGATACAGCGGAGTCCCTGACTATCTTCAAGCGAAGATTGAAGACCTACCTCTTCCTGAAACACTTAAATTAGCACTTTCCAAGCTTGCTTTGTAGAATTCAAGAGTTATATTTATATTAAGTTTGTAATTTTGCGTACCAGTGTAGATTTATTCATTACTAGAGACTCAAAGCACTTTTGTACGTCGCTCTGGACAAGGGCTACAATCTGCTATATGCCGCAAATGTAAATGTTATGCCTGTGGAATGGGCAGCGTGCACATTTGGAAAGGATCCATCAATGCTGAACGGTATATACAGACAGTTTCTTTCTTTCGGTTTCTCCCAGACAGTATATACAAGTAAATGTAATTCATTACTGTACTTAAGTAGCTTGTTTTGTGTATCTGTACTTTACTCAAGTATTTTCATTTAGGGAGATTTTTACATTAACTTTACTACATTTTAAAGTCAACTATCTTTTTACTTTTCACTTACAGTGCCCTCCACAATTATTGGCACCCCTGTTTAAGATGTGGTCGTGGACTTCTAAAAATTCTCCTTTTTTTTAAAACAACATAGAACCCAAATGCAAAAAAAGAGAAAAATCCAATCTTTCATTTAAGTACATAACTTTGGTGGTAAAAAAAATCATACATTTAGGAAAAAAAAAACTTGAAATCATGTGTCCCACAATTATTGGCACCCCTAACAATTCCTCTGAAAAATTTAATAGTTTTTTTTTTTTATATATTTTTCTGTAGTTGCTAAGGTTGGTCAGGGTATCTAGGGACTTTTAATTAGTAATTCATGATTTTCTGTTTCCCTGGGGTATAAATATGACGTGACACAGAGGCCTAATTCTCTTACCCATTTGTCAACATGGCAAAGACAAGAGAACACACCATTCAAGTAAGGCAGATGTGTGTCGACCTTCATAAGTCAGGCAATGGCTACAAGAAAATAGCCACTCGCCTTAACTTGCCGGTATCTACAGTCAGAGGAATCATTAAGAAGTTTAAAACAACTGGAACAGTGACAAACAAGGCTGGAAGAGGTCCCAAGTTTATCTTGCCACAACGCACAGTGAGGAGGATGGTAAGAGAAGTAAAAAATTTCCCAAGCTCACCGTCACAGAATTGCATCAAAGAGTGGCATCTTGGGGTCACAGAGTCTCCAAAACAACCATCAGACGCTCTCTACATGCCAACAAGCTGTTTGGGAGGCATGCAAGGAAAAAGCCTTTTCTCACTAACACTCACAAACGTAAACGTCTGGAGTTTGCTAAGCGGTACTGGGACTTCAACTGGGATCGTGTGCTTTGGTCAGATGAGACTAAGATTGAGCTTTTTGGCAACAAACACTCTAAGTGGGTCTGGCTTAAAACAAAAGATGAGTATGCCGAAAAGCACCTCATGCCCACCGTGAAGTATGGTGGAGGATCTGTGATGCTGTGGGCCTGTTTCTCTTCCAAAGGCCCTGGGAACCTTGTTAGGGTGCATGGCATTATGAACGCTTTGAAGTAACAGGATATTTTAAATAAAAACCTGATGGCCTCTGCCAGAAAGCTGAAGATGGGTCGTCATTGGGTCTTTCAGCAGGATAATGATCCAAAACATGTGGCAAAATCTACACAAAAGTGGTTCAGCAGTCACAAACTCAAGGTCCTCCCATGGCCATCTCAGTCCCCAGACCTCAACCCAATCGAAAACTTGTGGGGCGAGCTAAAGAGAAGAGTGCATAAGAGAGGACCCAGGACACTGGATGATCTAGAAAGATTGTGCAAAGAAGAATGGTCAAAAATCCCTCTCTCTGTGTTCTCCAATCTTGTGAAATGTTATAGGAGGAGATTAAGTGCTGTCTTGTTGGCAAAAGGAGGTTGTACAAAGTATTAACATCAGGGGTGCCAATAATTGTGGCACACATGATTTCAAGTTTTTTTTTTTTTCTAAATGTGTGATTTTTTTACCACCAAAGTAATGTACTTAAATAAAAGGTTGGATTTTTCTCTTTTTTTGCATTTGGGTTCTATGTTGTTTAAAAAAAAAGGAGAATTTTTTGAAGTCCACGACCACATCTTAAACAGGGGTGCCAATAATTGTGGAGGGCACTGTAACTACAGGATATATACATTATACATATACATATACAATGCTTGCTCATGCACAGTTAATTTAGTTACTTTGTCATAACTTGCTAGGTCAGTGATAGTCAGAAATCAGAAGGTCCCAGACGTTGTGCTCGATGCTCCATTCGTTTATGAGCCTTCTGTATGTCTCTTCTGGTCATAGATTTGCAGTAAGACCAGACTACATAATCCACTAGGTATAAATGATTTCAGAAAGTTTTAGGAATTTTACATTTATTTGCCAGACAATAAATAATAAACAAATGTCAAATCTCGAACAAATAATAGAAGAAAGTTAAACAACATGATCATGATTATCAATGCAGTTTACAAAAGAATTGTTAAAGAGTCACTGTACCTGTTAATAGAGACACGCAGAGACTGTGTGGGAAGTTTTGACTACAGAATGCTTCCCTGGGTATTTTCGTAAAATTTCCTTAAATACCCAAACCACCATTAACCCTTGTAAATTCAAAGTTCCAAATCGCAAACCCCTGGGACAGCAGGTGACCTTAAACCAAATACCACCTAAAGTAAAAAACCAACACCTAATAAAGATCTTCTTCCAAACCTGAAATCTTTATTTTTGGTCTGTTCTACTGATATGGGACTGAGATCATATTTCCAAAGACCTTTAAAATTATACCAAACATGTGAAGGTAAAATTCCTACATTTCAAAAATTTAATAATTACAGTATGCAAGCATAAACTTTCTTTCGGTTTCTCCCGTTAGGGGTCGCCACAGCGGATCCTCCGCATGTTTGATTTGGCACATTTTTTTTTTTGCTGGATGCCCTTCCTAACGCAACCCTCCTCATTTATCTGGACTTGGGACCAAGTATATTAGCTTGAATTCAGGGAACTTCTAAGTCACTTTACCATGACATATCAGGAACACTCATACCAACGGTAATTATAATGCCCATGCATTTCAGGCAAGTCTCTAATCAGCGAACCATGCAGCAGCAGCACTACGCAAAAAACAAAAAAGATACGGGTCACATCCAGATCTTTAGATGATATTTACATCTAACATCCGAAGGTGAGAAAAGCACTGACTTGTGTGTTTTTGAGTATTGGAAAAACTAGGATTTTCCAGCACAATTCTCTGATTTCATACAGAAGGGCACAAAAAAACTTGAAAAAATCCAGTTAGTAACAGTCCTGTATGCGGAAAAACACCTTTTTGATTAGAGAGACTGCTTTGAGCTGACAGGGGGGTGCAGTAATTTAAAAAAGCATGTGTTGCTTAATACCCGTACAGAAACTTCAAGACCTTCTAAAGCAATGACCTTCTAAAGCAATGCGATTTTATTTATAGATCAAAAATGTCCTATGTTTTAGATGCTTTTAGACCAGATTTAAAGCATTTTATTTTATACCGTTTGCAATTTTTCTGTGTTAACATAAAGAGAAGTGATTTGTTGGCAGCCATAGAGCATGGCTTGGCTTCATGCATCACTGCCAGGGCCCGAAAGCCTGCATCATAAATAACACTTTACATAATAATGCATACGAATAAATGCAAGAAAAAAAACTATTCATAGCCCTTTTTTTTTTATTCTGTTTATACAAAGTGGGAAAGCACATTCTTCATGTAATTGCTCACACAGCACTCACTCGGGACCGAGCTAATGTATGCAGGATGGCATTTCTGGAAGGATTTACTGCCCCTGACACTTAATCTTATCAGTGTCTGATAGATGAATGAAGTGATCTTCCACTTACATGATAATAAATGAAAATGTTGTTTGACTTTTCCAGCCATATGTGTTCCTTCCCCAAAATGTTACCACAAAGTTCAAAGCACTTTTTGTATTTGACGTCTTTGCAGTAGAATATAATTTTTCCCTTCACTTGAACTAGGAGATTCAAACTTGTTCCAGGATGACGATGCCCCTGTGCACAAAGCCAGCTCCATTGAGATATGTTTTATATGGGTTGAAGTTGAAGATCTCCCGCTATAGAGCTCTGACCTCAATCCTATTGAACACCTTTGGGATAAATGTGAAAGCACCCCAGGCCTCCTCACTTTACCTACTTCAGTACCTGACTTTATTGCCCCCCCATCCCCAAATCCCCCCCCCCCCCTTGTGGATAAATTAGAACAAATCTCCAAAAACACACTCTTAAAATCTAGTGTAACATCTTCCCAGAAGAGTGGAGGTTATTATAATTATTATGATTATAATTATAGTGACTATCTTTAAGTGATGGGTGAAGACCCACATCTTCCTGAAACACTTAAACTAACACAAGTTGACATTGTTTACAAAAAGAAATACCTTAGCAGAGCTGTAGACTGATTTATCTTAAGTTTGTAATCTAGCGTTCCAGTGTTGATGAATTCATTGATAGAGACTAAAAGCACTTTTGTGCGTCGCTCTGGACACAGGCGACTGCTAAATGTCGCAACAGCAAATGCAGATTGAATGTGGAATAGGATTTTTAACTTTAATAATTTCCTTGTGGCTGATTGAACACAAATCTGCACAAACACACACCTATAAAATAGTAATTGTAAAAAGCTGAAGATACAGTGTTGTGAAAAGGATTTTCCCCATTTCATGATACAATATACTTGATATACAGTATACATAAAATATAATAGACATATAAATTTGAAAATATTGCAGCCTATATATTAATTTTGTGGAATTTCCTATGGTAGAGTTGCTCAGGGGTGAATTATTACAGTAATGGCACGGTAAGCAGTTCAGCCTCTGGATGACCTTCCGTCTCGTTTTCTCTCAGCACAAGGAGTTTAGATCTATAAATACTAATGATTCGAATTGTTTTAATTTTTTACTTTTCTGCTGTGTTTGCACATTGTCTGTGCACTAAAAGTGTCCATGGTGGAGAGCTGAAACTCTAAAATGTTCTGCTGCTCCAGTGCATTTTTTCTCCCTCTTTATGTGTAATGTATAGCTGGTTATATGAACCTGGGACCTTTAAGGAATGCATTGTATTTGTGATGATCATGTATTCACTGTATATTATTTTGAGGAGATCTAGCATCATCATCCTGAACATCTTGAATGCTTTTTTGGGTCAGAGTCTTGTTAAAACTTTACGGTGTGCGGTGGGACACATGCTTCTTTCCTGCAATACGTGCTTCTCAGATACTATTGATCCTGTCCTCCTCTGCTTTTTGGACCGGTCTGAACCAGCTGTTGCCCTAATAGAGTTATCAATTGGAAACCATTCACTACTACTAAGGATGGCCCAATATTAATAATTCAAAGATCTTTAAAACTACTGTGAAGGTTCCACTTGGTTCCAAACCAGGAAAATGGCTTTAAACTGCACTTAATATGAAAAATTCTCAGTGCACTCATGCCTCCATCATAAACTGTTGATAATGTCGGAATTCAGGAGCCATGTCCGAGTAGACACAACAATTAAGTGGCCTAATACTCAAATCAGTTTTACCTATTCACTAATCAATTATTCAAGCCAGTCCCATGGAGCTCTCGGAAGAGAACCATCCTGACAGCAATGGCACGCGTCAGCTTTTACATGCGAGTGCGAATTTGATATAAAGAATCCTTACTTTTTATATCTCACACCTAGTAAAATGTACATATTTTCTGTAATATCTCCTCCCTAACAATTTACATACACCAATCATAGTACGAGGCTTTGCATATCCCACCTTTTGCTTACTTGTTTGCTGGTAAGTTTCTACCTATTCTTAGTAAAATTCCACTCATTTCCAAGAGACCTCATTCACCTCCATACAATTCTAATTTACATGTACAAAAAATATCTCTTGATAGTGAGCTTTTCTTAAAAAAATCCTCCGATTGTGCACATAACAATGCAACAGATCATTCCCAACAATATTCACACCTTTTCTTAAAATCTCGTCTGGGTTTTTTATCACTATCTGCAAATCGTCCATTTTGTTGTTTTGTGTACACTTTGTATAAAAACGTGTTTTTCTAGTTTTACAAACCAGGGCTTTAGTTTTAACACACCAGCACTTTCTCCAAATGCTTTTCCTATTTTTCATTGCTTTTGTAATCTATATAGTTTGTCTAGTTTTTCTTAAATTCTTTACAAAGTATATTTCTTTCTCATCCTGCCTGTACCTTTGTCACGGATAGACCAGGCATCAGAAAGCGGGAGTAAAACAGAATGTCTTTATTTTGCTTAAACATACAAACACAAGAGAGCTAGAGATAAGACTGTAGCAGATGGCAAACTTAACTGAGTGCTCCCTTTAGAAGCGTAGCCAGGAGCATGGAAGCACAGGGAACAAGAGAGTTCGGAGGTCCGGGTGATCTATAGTCGTAACTGGTAGATCGGACCCTGAGTGAAGGGGAATAGGGACCTCATAAAGGGGACGGGTAAATGGAGGGCAGGTGTAGGTGATGTGTAGGAGGAGGACAGATGTGGGGGATTAGTAGCAGAGAGAGGCTGCGTGAGAGTGTTGAGTGAAGGAGGGAGGCGTGGCTGGTGACTCCCTGACCACCTTAAACTCATGCTCTAATAGAAAATCTTACTTCCTGTGTTTTGGGCATTGGATCTCATATAATTTCTTGCAACTATTTTCCTGTGTTTTTTATTATCAGATGATGTGTTGTGCCTATTACCCTATTACTCTTCTCAATTTTGATATTTTTATATATTTTTTATATGATTTTTGTTACCAAAGTTTCTACTTGAGCTTTTAATATATATATATATATATATTTATATATATATACTGTTTAAGTAAAGTTAATGCATGTTGCCTGCGTGCTGCTTGCTTATTTTATTATTTTTTTTTCCAATTATATTTTCTTATCTTTTTCTTACGGCCGACGCCCTTTGCCTGGTGTGCATGGTCGGCACTTTCTACTGGTCATGGCGTATATCTATTTTCTGGAGCGACTATTGGTCCTCATATGCGTCTCTATTTTCCACCTCAAATTACTTAATTAGTTCATACTCATGGCTCCTCGACTTAAACTGATCTCGAGCTACTGATCGAGCCTTTTTTTCACCTTATTTTTCTACAACTGCTATTTTTTTCTAATCCCTAAACTAATCCATCAGCCTTATCTGCTCACTGGCCTTTAAACCATGTATTTCATTTGCAACTTTTTGATTATATAATGTTTGCTAAACTTTACATATGATAAACTTTACTTTACTTTATTACATGGGTAATAAATTACATGGGTTACATACAAATACATGGGTGAACTTTATGCACCCTATTATGCAAAATAATTCAAGACGTCATGCGGTCTTTCTGTTTTCTCCGCATTGCCAAGGTGTTTGACCACATAGGCATCAAATGTAATATATATTCAAATATGTAAAATAAATGACTTCTGCCTGAATTTTGCACAGTGCATGATGCACCTGCACATGCCTATTCTCTGGCTGATTTTTTGCACACTGTGCACAATGGACCTGCACTCACCAATAAACCCTACAATTAAACACGACTTTTCTACTATTATTGCTGTTAATATTATTTTATATGATATAATATTATATATATATTTATTAACATTAAATTATAATCCAAACTAGCTACATTTCTCAACAATAACCTCAACTATAATTAATAAATATTTGGTATCACCCAGATGAATATGGGTCCTCTTTTGATTCTGGACCTTCTCAAGACTCCTTCCTTATGATGTCTCGAGAAGCTTTTCTCACCACTGACACCACTAGCTTGTTCATTAAGTTACCGGGACCAATTTATGAGTTAAAAAATTCACAATCATAATTTATTTATTTCCGTATAGCTACTTTGTGAAGGTGTCACCCTTCCAAACTGCAATACATATACAATTGGATTGAATTGATGTCCATCCAAGCAACTGGGGCAGTTTATCATTGCCAAACCACCAAATACCATATTGTATAAAGGAAACGTCACACAGACAGTAGATCAGATCAAGATTTTTTAAAGCTATAAGGGAGCTACTGTACCCTTCATGCCACTCTAATGCCTCAATCAGCATTTTATCCAATAACAAATGTACTTTTTCATTCATTTGCTGTTGTTATAAACCTTTCTCAGTGTGACACACACATACACACACACTCAGCAGGTACAACATCTTGACTGCAGGCTGTAACACACACCACACATGGAGAGCCACAGGAAATCCCATGAAAATAAACACCACACACCAGGCACCGAATTTCTATATGTGATGGATTCCTTGATGTTTCTTCATGTTTTCTGTCCTGCTGTTCCCACAGCTGCATGACTCTCTTCCAACCTCTCTCTCTCTCTCTTTCTCTCTCGCTCTCTCTCATCATTTTAATCAATACAGAGATGGAACGAAAGCTGTTGCATGTTCACTGCTGTTCTGTGAAGGTTACAAGCACTTGATCTCATCATGATATGTTCTGCTATTTTTATATCATATCATAATTAGGAAATTACAGGATATACAAAAGTTTTTGGACACCTGTTCATGTGTGATTTTAACCATCTTATTTCACATTTAGTCCCTATTTGGTTTTATAATAACCTCCACTCTAATGGAAAGATGTTCTACTAGACGTTGTGGAGATTTGTGCTTATTCAGATGCAAGGTTGTTAGTAAAGTCAGGTACTGATGTAGGGTGATATGAGGAGGCCTGGGGTGCAGTCAGTCAGTGTTCCTATTCATCATGTTATAATAGTAATAAGGTTGAGCTCAGAGCTCAAAAGCAGGGGATCTTCCACTCTTACCCATGTAAAGCATATCGTCAAGCAGCTGGCTTCGTGCACTGGGGTATTGTCTTGCTGGGACAGGATTGTACTTCATTGAAACAGTTTGGAAAGGATCCACATATGGCTGGAAATGTCAGCTGTCCCAAAACTTTTGTCCATTTCTAAAGAATTTGGGATAAAAATACAACGTGTGGTTATAGGAAAGGAATCAGCAAAGCATAGCAAAACACTCTGAGGTTGATTATTTTCCAAAAACTACATTTAATATTACAGAACAGGCATAGGGCAAATGAGCTACTGTATAAACAGTAGTTCCTCCTCTTTCCATCTTCTTTTTGCCCTCAAAACATGACCTCTGACTGTTGACATTGCAGTGACACTGAAACATATGTGTAGCCTTCACTATGCAATCTCTTTGTTACCTGTTACTATTAAAATAATAAAGTATTTAAATGGCTGCATTTACATTTATTAACAGGGTATTCTGGCCAAGCAGAATTAAAAATTAAACATTATTTGTATTAATAAAACACATATAAATGTGATTTGCTGAATGCTGCGTATAGTGTAGGTGGTACCAGTTTTCTGCAAAAATCAATCACTCTTTTTAACTAAATTAAGAATTATTAAGAGAAATAAAAAAAATCTGACCTACAGTTTATTACTTTGAAAATCGACTCGTATTTTTGTTCAATACCACGGAGTCCGTCGCAGATTATATGGATAAAAAGTCACAGATCATTGCTTTCATTTTCTGCTGCAAATATCATACTTTTAAAAATATAATTATTAACATTATTAAAGTAATTAACTAAGCAATTCATTATGTCCTGGGAGCTCACGTTGAGATTGGGAGATTTGGAGGACAGCCACTCACTGTTTAAAATCAATCTCTTGCTATCTACCATCATCCCTGAATCTCTGCAGATCATTTCATTACACCATATAAAAGTTCACTGGAGCAAAAGGACAAAGGGTTTCCTGATGATGGTAATGATGGTGATGATGATGATGATGTCTCTAATGGTGTCACTCGAGGCAGGATGTAATTTAGCTTCATGGCAATGAGGACAGAAAGAAGAGCCCATATCTCTTATATAAAGGTCATGAAACTGACTATAAAACATGGTCAATAAATTTCTTTATGCTCTCTGCCAGTAATTACACAAATTTATACTGGAATGCTGAAGATCAAAATCAAGAATGAGATTTTTTTGTATGTCTTAATTATGACTACAGCTGCAAGACTACATCTATCATCAGCCAACAAAACTACAGCTACCATCAGCCGACAATACAACATCTACAGTACCATCAGCTCATTGGACTATTTCTCCAATCAGTCAACAAAACTACTTTTACAACCCCAATTTAAAAAAGCACACTGGCACACTGTGTAAAATACAGAAAAAAAACCAGAATGCAATGATTTGCAAATTTTTACAAACCAATATTTTGTTCACAGTAGAACATTAAAAACATATCAAGTGTTTAATTGTTAAGGACAATTTTAAGGGAAAAAAAGTCATTTTGGATTTGATTACAAATGTGTCTGTCTGTATACATCTGGCAACTGAGAAGACCAGTTGCTGAAGTTTTGGGAGAGGAATATTTTCCCATATGTGTCTGATACGGTGTTTAAGCTGTTTAACAGTTCTGGGTGCCCTTTGTTGTGTTTTTTGTTCCATGCTATTGTAATAGATGCATTTTTCAAATAGCATTGTCTTCAGCCAACAAAACTAGATCTCCCTTTAGTCAACAAGACTTCTCTATCAGTCATGAAAACGGCATCCCACTTCCAAACACATCACAACCTGCCATAGCAACAGAGCACCCTTTGTAGTTGAGGGGTAAAGGGTCCAGAATTGGCAGCTTGGTGTTGCTGGGATTTAAACTGACAACAAATAGAAGTTTAACAGCTTAAGCACTTAGTTAACCATTGAGCTCTTATGAATTTAAGTTTCATCTTGCACTGTAAAGTGCATTATCATCCATGGCTTTTATTTCTAGATGTTTCCTTGCTTCATGTTCTATTACGCAGGTTGTTGGTCATTACTTCTTCATCATATTAACGTTTTTGTTTATTAGTTTATCAGGTATGTTTGCACTTTAATAAATTAACCGCATCTGCTTCTGCCCATATCACCATTCAACAAACTTTTTTCTACATTATTAGGTTCATATTTCTCATTGATGTATTTGGATTTTCTTTCAATTCTTTATTAACAGGTTATGTTTTTTCACTGGGCCCTCTTACTGTTTTGTAAGCTAGGAAGACAAAAGCAGAAAACCCCACCGATCTCAGCCTCGCTTTTCATTTCACAATGTTAATAATGTTGACATTTTAAAGCAGAAGTTCCTAATTTCCAAAACAATGCCATGAACAGGGGATGGCCCGGTGGCTAAAGCCACTATTCCTTTACCCCCACATCTTAAAGTGTTCTATTTAGTTCCGCTTAAGATCCACTGTCTCCGCTAACCCATGTTTTCTCACCCATTCAGCATAACTCACAATCTATTACATTATAAACTAAGCTTAATAATGGACAAGATAACTACAGGAGGACAGCATGCTGGGACCAGGATGAAACAAAAAAAACACACACACAAAAAAAAAACCCTAAAAAAATAGGGCAAATTATTTATTATTTAAATTATATATAATTATTGTATAATGTTTTAGCGAATTTCTACGAACTGCAATGCACATGCTGTATTTTTGCACTACAGAATTGCAAAGTGTGGCAGCACAATTCTTCTGATTTTAATATTCTCGGGTTTCCATTCATTATTTGCAGATATTTGTTCAATATTCTTGCTTTTTTGTTTATATTCATTCCCTCGCAGTATCAGTATGCTTTCAGAAAATCATATTAAACAGCAAAAGTGGATGGCACAAAGATAAGTTTCTCTTCAAGTACATGGAGGCATTGGTGTGTTCAGTTCCACTCATTAGTCCTGTGTTTTCTGCTAGAGAGAGACTTGCTGCTCCAGCTCACTCAGCTTCGATGAGAATAGCGTCTTGGATCCTGATGCCTAGTTGGAGGCTTTCTGATAATTATGTTGTACTTTATTGCTTTCTGCTCTTCGGGCTGTGCTTTTGAAAGCACTCAGAGCAAAGATGACTGCCGTATGCAGCACTCAACTCCAGTAACAAACTCGAGGGCTTTCTAAGATAGTTAGCTATAGTGTTTGAAGAAGCTTTTTTGGCAGTGAACTCATTCTCTTTCTCCTTAGGTTTTTATGACCTATTTTTTTACCCTTGTTTGATGGTGTCAAAGTACAATGTGCAGATCACTTTGTGCAAAAAAATACTTTGGGAATAAGTTTATGGTGTACACTGATTAAACTGTATGAAGTTAACTAGGAATGCAAAAGCTTTTTCATGTAAGAAATAGAAGATGCAAACGCTGGCTTATGCTATGCCAACACTAATTCGGATAAATTTGTGGTTTTGGTCTAAAAAAAGCTCCGTTCCCACTCTTTTTCTTTTTCAATTGTTACCCAAAAGTTGCTCGTCCACATTAAAACATCTGAAAAATTGAGCTACCAGGAAGGAGGAAAAGAGGAAGACCAAGGGGGAGGTTTATGGATGTGGTGAGGGAAGAAATGCAGGAGGTTGGTTTGAAAGAGGCAGACTCTTTAAGCGTTATTTAGAAAACAAACAGTCAGCTGTAGTGTCTATCATGAAATGGTCAGTCACCACACCTAAAACCTGTTGAACTGCTCTGGGATGAACTGGATCACAAGATGTAGTGAAGAACATCTTTGGTAAGTTTTACAAGTGGCACAGTGTTAGATTTTTATCATGCCCAAACAAAACATAATTCTTGGAGACATTTTCCATGCGGTCTACAATGCCCGTGGTGCCTTTTCTGATCAGGGAAGAATCACACAGCACACAGAATGGCACATAGGTTCTTCTTCAGTTTAATGCAGATAACAGACAAGTATATATACACACTGGAAAAAACCTGAGCAAAACTGTTCCTGATTCGGTAAGAAGACATAATATCCAGAGAAGTGTATGCTCAGATAAAGACTTCCTGTATACCTTACATGCTTACATCCTAAAGATCCTATAGACACTGAACAAACAACATAGGAATGTGTTTAGAGAACCAGTGTGAGGTACATCTTAACAGTAACAAACAGCAAACTATTTTAGCTGAAAGTTTGAAGAAACAAAAGGTCTGGATGTTGAGAGTGTAAAGCTGGTGTTTATACAAAAGGAAGAAAATATCAAATATTTGTTTGGTCAAAGAAAATCTTCATACCATTGAATAACCAAGTTATTGCATATAAACAAAAGGTCCATGTTTGTGTTTCTCAAAAAACATAAAAGACTTGGTGTTTCCCAACTTTTAAAAGGTACTGCAAAGGACAAAACAATGGTGCGAGAATACCATAAATGAGATGAAAACCCGGGAATACAAAATGTGAAACAAATTGCTTGGCAAGATCAGGCAGCAGAACACTGAACATGGGGTGTATAAACACAAACTAATCACAGGGGTAAACAGATACAGCTGAGGACAAAGCGATATGTAAGGCAAAACAAGTTTTGACATGACAGGGGTGGAACATGACACGAATCAAAAGAAAGACGCACATGGCTAAAGAAGGCTTTCATGAGAGCTCTGGAGGAGGATAACACAGTATCTGACAGCTAGGTACAAAATGTGTGGCAAAAACAGGGCAGGATTTGAGGTAGCAAACATGGTATTACAGCTGGGAAGTGACAGAAGCTGGAAGGTCAAATGAGAGTATACTTAGCAAACATGTGAATGAGGAAAAGTCTTTTACATGCTGTAAGGCTTTGAAAGCTGTAAGGTGCATAATTACATTCTTAATCAATAGCTTGGTAAAAGTGAGAGCTGTAAGGTGTGGAAAGGAGTTCAAGCTGCATTTTGTGTTGACATGCATCTTTATGGGAGGACAATTTTGAGTCAATTAATTAAGGGGTGTTTAAGCCAAGCGTTTCGTTTTACAGTTTTTAAATGGTTGCTAGAATTGTAGTACGATACTTTTACTACTTTTCCTAGTTTGTATTGGCTGTGTTTATATTTATAATTTTATTTTTTTAAAGTATGCTACAAATTCTCTCAACTGAGTTTCCGGCTGGTGGTATCTTAAGTTTGTAATCAAACAAACCAGTGTTGATTTATTCATCAATAGATATTTAAATCACTTTTGTATTTTGCTCTGGATAAAGGGATCTGCTAAATGCAGTAAATGTAAATGTACCACAAGCAGTAGTAAGTGGCTCGTGTGTCCTATTACCGATAGGTGGCGCACATGTCACGGATCAGTCCAGGGACTGTTAATTAAGAGGGCAGATAACATTGTTAGCGTGTACATGGAACATCATGTGCTGATGAAGTTTCTTGTGAATGAAGACATAAAAGCTGCAGACATCTACAGAAGACTTCAAGCTCAGTATGGTCAGTATGGAATCAGCCTCAGTAAGACGTGTGTAAGTGTTTCAAAGGTCAGCGACAATCCCGGCCATGGTGTCTCCCTGACGACGAAGTAAAGCAGGCTGTCCTCAAATAGTTCAGGCATACTTATATATCTTTCTATACTGAATCTTTCCAGATGTAAGTTCAACTATGGAATAAATGCAAGTTCCACTCCTTGAATTTTTTATTTTTTTCCTTTTATAAACTCAAAGGTCTTGGTTTGACTTGAATACCTGTTGTACAAATTACTGTTTCTGTGATATATCTGCATTGGTTTTGAAGGTCACCAAAGAAAATTAAATTAATACGTTCGGAAATTTGTGCATAAAAAGTAATATTGTCATAACTCGGATTATATAACTGTCAGGGGGCCACTAGCCACGCCTCCCTCCTTCATACAACACTTTTTTCTCAGCCTATCCCTGCTACTAATCACCTACACCTGTCCTCCATTTACACATCACCTTTATAAGGTCCCTATTTCCCATCATTCACTGTCCGATCATCCAGTTACGACCATAGATCACCTGGACTTCCTACTTCTATCTTTCCCTGTGCTTACATGCTCCTGGCTACGCTCCTAAGGAGCACTCAGTTAAGTGTGCCATTTTGATAGTCTCTTCTCAAGCTCTCCTGTGATTGTATTTTGAAGACAAATAAAAACGTTCTATTTTACTCCCGGTTTCTGACACCTTATCTATCTGTGACAATAACAACCATGGGAAGTGGTAGCTTCCCATGGGTGCTCAGATTTAAAAAAAATGTAATTCAATTTAAATGAGGCATCTGCCAAATGCCCTAAATGTAAATGTTTACTTCTTCACCAATGTCTTCCAGCTCAATACTATATCCGGCTTTTCTTTTCCTCTTTTATAAATGAAATCTTCACATATGCTTTATTCAACCCACTAATATACATAACATCAATTACACTCCATACTATGATGATGTCTGAGAAGTTTTGAACATGGTTATGGTAGAACTGTCTCTAAACAATGTTCCTATATGCGCTTGACACTTCATTGAGAGATTAATCATAATAACTCCAATGTAAATCCATCGTCCTCTTCTGAGCTGTAAGGTGATGTAGCACCATGTTTAGCTCTCTCAGTTCTCCAGTGAGAGAAATGTTCTGCACAGGGGATTTGATTTCCCTCCAGATTCATTTCCCACTGAAATCCAGGACAAAGAGGATAGTCCTATAGTTTTGACATGAAATGATATATTAAGGTTGGATTCCTTGCATATTTTTAAGTACAACTACCTGCTGAGTCCCCATTTAAATACAGAAGCAAGTATTTTCTTTACTTAATGGAATTATTTAAGTTTTTCTCATTATTATATAATAAACAATTCCTGATTAACTCTTTAAGATCAATTTAATGTAATCTACTTGTCATATTTGATGTATTGCTTGTATTGTCATTTTAACCAAAAAAGTTTTTGAGCCTAATGGTGTAACTGGTGCTATTCTGACCACGTGTGTAACCACATCTGCAATTTCATCATAGACAGCAAGTTAGAACAACGAGCAAACGTGAAATTTTGTGTGAAACCGGGCAAATGAAGTGTGCTTCAAAAGCGGAAAAACATCACTGGAAGACAATGTTAGATCAGGAAGACCATCGATGAGCTTCGCCATTTGGCAACTTGTGCATGATGATCGTGGGAGAACAATCCACATGATCTCACTTCCGCACCCACCCTACTCACCAAATTTGGCTCTTGCGGACTTCGCCTTCTTCTCGAAGATGAAGATCCGGCTCAAAGGTCACCGTTTTGACACTGTTGCGGAGATCCAGAGCAAAAAACAGAAGGTGCTGGACATGCTTCAAAAAGAAGAATTCCAGGACACATTCCAGAAGTGGCAGGAATGCTGGGAGTGCTGTATTGCTGTGCAAGGGGATAGTGTGTAAATGTAGATAAAATAAATACTTTCTTGTACATCTCGTACAATGAGCATTTTACATTGGATCCGAAGGTCATGAGGTCAAATCCCAGCCACACCAAGCTGCCTCTCCTGGGCCCTTGAGCATGGCCCTTAACTGCATATATGCTCAGTTGTTTGAACGAGATAAATTAAGTCGCTCTGGATAAGGATGTATACCAAATGCTGTAAATGTAACTGTAATGTAATTATACAGTTGATTTATTACAAATTGAAACAAAGCAACGTTCCTCTGGAATAACGTGCTTCATAAAAAACTTAAATAAACAGTAAATTACACAAAACTAACTAACATACGGCCCTAAACCCAGGGCAACGTGAAGTTCTTTGCTTAATGGTTTTGCGTATTTATTTTGTTATAAAGCAACAAATAACAAAATAAATAAGCAAAACCATTAAGCAAAGAATTTTATTGTAACAAGAGAACCAATGAGATGCAGTATTTAAATTTGTCAACATTTAGGTAAGTTGTAACTCAGTAGATTAAGGTGTTGAATGTCTCAGCACCACCAAACTGCCACCATTGGGCCGTTAAGCAAGGCGTTTAACCCTAGTGTTTATAACTACTACTAATAAGGATATCTAATAATTCATATAACTTTTTTCTCTTCTCTCTGCTTCTTGCTCCTTTCATCTTTTCTCTTTTTAGATTTTCTTTCTAGCTCTTCATTGAGCTACAAATGCTTCTGAGATCCCAGTGATCCTGTTTCCCTCTGTCTTTTTTATTCAAATGTCGAACAGTAAACTGTTAATTACTCAAAAACAGTGATGGAACAATATCAATTTGACATTAGTCCCTCTCAAGGTTTCTTATATAAATGTATAGAGACTAATTTGTTATGTTAAAATGTATATTTATATTTATTTAATTCTGTGAAGCTGCTTTGGGACAATCTCCATGTTGGTATGAGCGCTATGCAAATAAAACTGATTTGAATTAACGATCAGCTTCTCAGTTACTGTCGCTCTGGATAAAGTAAGATTGTAAATGTAAGAATATGAAGCTTGTTTATCGTTATAGCCCCTATTTTGGAAATTAAACCAGCATTAAATTCCCTTTGACATTGTTAATCTGGATATAATAAATAGCAAGTTTGTTTTGGTGATTTTTCTATCAAAATGCCAGGGGTGTAATGAGTACCTGTAAGTACTCATACCTGAATAAAAGTATAGGTACCTTACTGAAAAACTCCCTCCATTATGAGTTAAACGTCACCAATTTCAATATAATGAGTAAAAAACGTTGAGTATCTGATTTGAACAGTATTTCATTATTTGACTCATATTGAACCGTAGGCTCAAAGATGCACAAGTCTTCAACCCCAATACACATGTTATTAAAAAAACTAAAACAATTGATTTGGTTTTATTTCTTAAAATACAAATCAAATTGTACACCTCAACACTGCATTAACCCTCATCACAACAACCTCTTAAACACGCCAGAATGAAACCAAGAACAAACAAGTCGTTCAAAAAAAAAAGTAGTAAAACGATCTTTCAATAAAGGAAAGTATTATGTCACAAAGTAGAAGAACCATCAGTATTCAATAGACAAATTCAATTAAAGTCAATTATTGTAGATAAAATAAAATCAAATATTTAGAGTATGATTTGATGCATCTCTGTCTTAGAGAGGCCTGATATTTGTATTCAACTTTCATTAAAGCTGCTTCTTTACATCCTCTCAGCTTTAAAATGAGGCCAAATTTCAAGAAAAAAATGCTCACAGGCAGCGGATGTGTGTAGGGGAGTGTTAATAACATCTTCGACAGAGGTGTAAAATGTAAATGGTAAATGTAATTGGGTTAAACGAACATTTATGGAGTCATAATCATGTAGTAAAAGTAAAGTAAGAGTTGTTAAGAAAGTAAAAGTTGTTTAGATCTTTGTTACTCAGTAAAACTAGAAAGTAGCAAAAAAATTACTTAATTACAGACCAGAGCAAAATACAAATGAATTTATCCATCCATGATACTACCAAATTGCGTACCAAAAAGCATGAACAATAAATCTGTGTTGTGCTGAATATCACGAGAAAACCACTTTGGTATGTGGAGATCATGAGAACATGAAGTCTTGATCATGAGACAACACAAAAATAAATAATAATAATAATAATAATAACACTGTGTGGCCACTGTGTTAAGGCTTCTATAGAATACTATACTATGGAATACCACTGCTGCACTGATTTTCTTCTTCATTACCCAAGACTGTATGTTTTAGTGTAATTCGAGTACCATCTGTTCAAACAGTTCTCATCTGTTTTTGTGTTAACGTCTTAATGCGTTATCGTTTTATTATCATCGTATGTTTACATTGCGATCTATATCCCATGTGCTTCTAAAAATATCTTGCTCCATGATTAAGAATTCAAATCCATCTAAAAGATCTCACCAAAGTTTGATATGGAACGGAACAAAAGGTCTTTAAAAAAAAGCAATATAAATAAGGGAATGTGTTGCAAAAGTTTTTGGACAAGAGTGGTATGTGCTTTTTAAACATCCTACTCCATGTTTAGTTGGCATTAGTTATTACAGTACAATAACCTCCACTCTTCTGGGAAGATAATGCACGAGATTTTGTGGAAATTTGTGCTCGTTTAGATAGTAAAGTGTTCGTGAATTTAGGTACTGCTGTAGGTGAGGTCAGGAGGCCTGAGATGCAGTCAGCATTCACATTCATCCAAAAGGAGTTCAATAGGGTTGAGTACAGAGCTCTACAGCAGAAGATCTTCCACTACAATCCATGTAAATCATATTTTCATGTAAAATGTTTTTGGTCTCCTAGTTGAAGTTCAGGTCAAATTTAATGCCACACATCCTAAAACATCATATTTAATTGCGTGCCTTCATCTTTGTGGTAACAGTTTGGAGAAGAATCACATATTCTAGTCAGGTGTCACAATACTTGCCGATGTAGTGTATATTGAAAGCAGAGTGTGTGTGTGTGTGTGTGTGTGTGTGTGTGTGTGTGTGTGTGTGTGTGTGCTCATACATCGAGTGATGCAGTTGATTTATTATCCTCCCAAGGTGACCTGATTATATTTGCATGGTGGTACTATAGAGTCTGATTGCTCTACAAAGATCTGCTGATAAATGAAGTGAGAACAGTTGAGAAGGGTGCACGTGGCATCGAGCTTATAATTAACCGAGAGCTTCGCTGATTTCGTTTGCACAGCAGAACATCCGAGTCCACACCAGACTCACAGAAACCCAAACGAGGTTCAGAAACCGTTTATGTTTTATTTATGATGATGTTTCTCATTCGCGACTCATTTTTCCTTCGCTCGCTTTTTCACAAGCTATTCGTCTGGTATTCCACAGATGAGCTGCCTCACCATAGGTGGTGTTTACTCTGTATGGTCAACCTAATGGAGTCTGTGAAGTCAGAAAATTGCTTTAATTATGTCCCACATCACACACGCAGATGGAATGTTAAAGTTCTCAGTATGGAACTGAAATGACCTTCTTTTGTGTTGAGGTTTCCTCTGAAGCTCTCTTCAAAGATGAAGGATCTGAAATGATGAGGTTATGTTAAATCACTGGTTTATATATATATATATATATTATATATATATATATATTATATATATATATATATATATATATATATATATATAATTTTATTTATTTATTGATTAAAGCACAAGGCACCTTCCATTTTATACCCTGTTTATATTGTGGAATTCCCTCAAAATATGTTATACTGTGTTAAAATGCAGCTACTTTCTTTTTTTCCCTCTTTTTCTCTCTTTTAAAAATCTTGAAGAACTACTAGTGTCATGATTGTTACAGCTTTAACCCCAACTGTGACCGCAAGTGCTGGAACTGGAGACTCCTTCCATAAACAGGAAACAAACATCTCCTTACAGAAAATGGTATCAACACATATTTTTTCGTTCACTTAGGCAGTGTCCATAAATCCCATAAGTCCCTTGCTATAAAATATAGGCTTGACCCAAATAGTCAAATATTCGAGTTTTAATCGGAGGATCCTGGTTTGACTACCCAAACTCACAGTCGAATCTTCACAGAGGATCATACCATTTTGGTTATATGGAGGTGCTTATTGTTTGATTTTACACAGAACTACTGGTTTTCTCCCAATAAGGTAATATCCATCTTATAATGATTATGTTGCAAATAAAAACGTGCATGAAAAAAAATCAAATCCTTCCTGTAACAGATTTCACTTTACATTATCGGTGAGCAACACAAGAGCATCTTGGAAGCAGAAAATTTATATTTAACAATGTCTGGAAGATTCTGTAAAAGTATATTTTATACTAATTTACTTCTGTAAATTAATTTTTGATTCTTTTTCAGTGAGCCGACGTTGCGCTGTACTTAAAGGAAATTTGGCTGATTTAATTGAATTTGCCCTCATGTGAAATGCAAAGCGTGTCTGCATCTCATTCACTGAGCTACCCATTCCCCAGGTACCAGATTGATCATAATTAAGCTTGAGTTCAGCTATAAAAAAGGTCAGATTTATTTAATTTTTCTTCTAATGATCATTAAAAGGTTTCTAAATGCTTAGCCTTCATCTTTCTCACTAATAGCTTCTTGGTTAAGACATTGGATCTGAAGGTTATGAGATCAAATCCCAACCACCTCAAGCTGCCACCTCTTGGCCCCTGTGCCCAAGTTGCTCTTTATCAGGGCATCTTCCAAATAAATGTAATTCAGATGTGGGAAGTGGTAGCTCATTTATTGACTATTATGATAATGAGTAGTGAGTTGTACTCGCATGACCAAGCTGCCACTGCTGGGCCCTTGCACAAGGCCCTTAATCCTCAAGTGCCCGGTTGTAAATATGAGATAATTGCAAGTCAGTCAGGATAAAAGCATCTGCCAAATGCGTAAACGATTTTTTTGAAATGCTAAATGAGTGACAGTTTAATATTAGAATATTAACACAGAGAAATCCATTAAAATGACATAAATGATGCATTTTCATGTCTGGTTTTATGGTTCCTAAACTTGTCCCATGCTTTTCAGTGAAGTGTTTTTTAAGCCATGTTGCAGTGGTCATGCCAGACAAGCGCCATTATTTACTGTGTACATTTTAATAAAAGATCTAATTATGCCATAAACATGTCAGGATCTATTTTCAGTTGAGGACAAAGACACACAGGCAGTGATTTGTATGTTATTAACTGACTGACAGCCAAATTATTTAGAGGCATCTCATAGTAATAGCTAAATGCCAAGTGAACGGAAGTCATCATTGGATTTTTATGTCGAAATTATATAAACAATAAAACAAAAAGACAGATTTGATTGGACAAAGCAATACACCTATTTCTAATACAATGGAAAGAAAATGGTCTTGAAAATATATTTTCTTATTCGCACTCAATATAAATACAACAGTTTATATACATTTTTTTCACTCAAATTTAAAATATACTTTATCCTGATGAGGATTGCAGTGGCTCAAGGGTTTATCCAGAATTTTGGAACACTTGGCATCTGTCAAACACAGTACACCGTTCATATGCATTCAAGAAGATATCAATTCTACTTAAACAATGTATGTACCAGTATTATGATTACCATAACAGAATACTGTCACATTCACATTCGTGTACCATGCAAAACTCCAGCCTGATGTCAAGGCCATGAAACTGTAAGGTGGCAGGTCCACTTTTAGGGCCACCTCACCTAGAGCTTTATTTTTATACAGGTTTTTTTTCGTATTGTCTGAAATTCGAAATGGAGTCAAAGGACAACCCATTCAGCTGTTGTTTGCATTGATGCTGCAGCCTCCTGTGTGTGCTGTGATAAATGAAAGGACTGTTTTGGGTCCTGCAGAGCTGCTAGACAAAAAAAAAAACACATGCAAGTCAGATGCTGATTAAAAACATATCTCCTGTCTGCCATTCAATACAGTTAAACTTCAGAAGCAGCATGACATCACAAGAACATGGTGTGTAATAAAATATTGACAGGAGAGTTTTTGAAGGTCAGGGAGATACCAAACTCTCATACGGTGCTTTGACTTTGATGCAAAACGTCCAATTCGTTCCGATATTAAGAAAAAAGGGACAAGTTTAAAGGCAGCATCTCTGATATTTGATATAATGGTAATGAAGCAGTAAAAAAACAAATATATATATATATATATATATATATATATATATATATATATATATATATACACTGTATATATAAAAAATCAGGCGTCTGAATGCAAAAGTCATAATACAAAGAAATCCGACTGCCAAGGAACATGAAAGTCAATACATATTCATAGTTGGCTTTGCTGCAGCGTTTTGCATATTTATACCCGTTCTTATGAAATGATTTTAAGGATAGGCTTGACATTCTAATTTACTTCATAAAGATGCAGCGGCTTTTCTTGTTGCCCTTTCATCGTTTCCATGCTTTAGACCTCCTACGCACCTAAAGCAAAGAAAAACGACGAGAAACTTCACTTTTTATGTTATAATATACAGACTCATTAGTTGGGGCAAATCTAGTTTAAGAGCAACAGTAAATTTTCAACTTCAACATACCTAAAGCTGTATGGACTAAATATATTGCATGTCATTATCCTCTCAATGACCGTGGTGTAAAATATTGTAAAGCTGCACTACAGCTGGGTTTAATACTTGCTTGGAATGCATGTCTCTCGGCAGATCTGATTTAATGTCCTCTGTGCGTTATTAAGAGGGCCGAGATACACACTTTAGGAAGACACACTTTCAGGACAGATACATCAAAATGATAAATGTTCTCTTGTTTATGAGGTACTCAAAATGTTCCGTTTGTGAACGCATCAGTGGTTTTGAACGAATCGTTCTCGTTCACTTCCATATTCTGGTTATTTCACGTAAATCCCACCCTTAAACATTTGCATTTTATGAAATTAGGTAGATGTGCTTATCCAACCCAGCCATTAGGGTTGCACAAGCCAGTGCACTCTGAGTGCCGGTCCCAAGCCAGGATAAATGTAGAGGGTTTGTGTTAGGAAGGGCATCCAGTGTAAAACGTGTTGTGGCAGCGTGGGCGTGGCCGAGCGTCGGTTTGTGAATGGAGAGCGGGGCCGGGAGCAGGTAGGCGGGGGATTGCCTCACCTGAAGCTAATATGACCTAATAAGTGTTCTCTGTTTTCCAGTGATCAGGGGGTGCATTTAAGGAGGAGAGAGTGTGTGTGAGACGGTTGGTGTGTGTACGCGCGTGAGCCAGAAGACGTGCTGCATGAGACACTGAAACAAACATACATGCAAACCTATAATAAAAGTGGCTGTGAAGCTTTTACACCTGACCTGTTGTGGCGTTCCTTCGTCCCGCATCTATACGCTCTCCCACACATGTGCAGAATTAAATATGCGGATCACAAATCAGAATTTCATACCGGATCAGTCGAGGACCGGGTTACCAACAACCGCCACACGTATTGTTAGCCAACAGGGTACCGGTGGAAATTGGGCTACTGTTGGCCGAAGGAGGAGAAGGAGAGGAGGAAGACGTCTACCGAGACGGGAGGAAAAGGATAAGTGTAGGAGAGCGGCGGTTTGGGTGGGCACTTTAACTGTTGGTACTATGACTGCTACAGGGAGAGAGAGGTGATATGAAGGAGAGGAGAAAGGTAGATATGTTGTGTGTTCAAGAGACCAAGTGGAAAGGGAGTAAGGCCAGGAACATTGGAGGGGTTTAAACTGTTCTTTCATGGTGTGGATGGAAAACTAAATGGTGTAGGTTTGATTCTAAAGTAAGAGTACAGTAAGAGTGTAGTGGAGGTGAAGAGAGTTTCTGATAGGGTGACGAACGTGAAGCTGGAAGTTGAAGGGATGGTGATAAATGTCATCATTGCTTATGTTCCATGAGTGGGCTGTGAGATGGAGGAGAAGGAAAAATTCTGGAGTGAGTTAGATGAAGTGGTAGAAGGGGAACCTAGGAATTAACGATTGGTGATTGAGGCAGACTTTAATGGGCATGTAGGTGAAGGGAACAGAGGGGATGAGGAGTTGATGGGTAGGTATGGCTTTAAGGAGAGGAATGTGAAAGGGCAGATGGTGGTAGATTTTGCTAATAGGATGGAAATGGCAGTGGTAAACACTTATTTTAGGAAAAAGGAGGATCATAGGGTGACGTATAAGAGTGGAGGAAGGTGCACACAGGTGGATTATGTTCTATGCAGGAGATCCAACCTGAAGGAGATTGGAGACTGTAAGGTGTTGACAGGGTCAGTGTAGCTAGACAGCATCGGATGGTGGTCTGTCGGATAGTTTTGGAGGTGAAGAAGAAGAGGAGGAGGAGAGTGAGGACTGAAAGAAGAATAAGATGGTGGAAACTAAAGGAGGAAGAATGTAGTGTGAGATTCAGGGAAGAGGCCAGACAGGGGCTCGGTGGTGGTGAAGAGGTGCTGGATGATTGGGCAACTACTGCAGAAGGGATGAGGGAGGTAGCTAGAAAGGTACTTGGTGTGACATCTGGAAATAGAAAGGTAGACAAAAAGACGTGGTGGTGGAATGAGGAAGTACAGAAAAACATAAGGAGAAAGAGGTTGGAGAAACAAAATTGGGATCGACAGAGTGATGAGAAAAGCTCTCTCTCTCTCTCTCTGGACCAATAGCAATTGCCTACCTATTTCCAATTTGGATGCCATTTCCACGGTGATTTATTCGGCCCTGACTCACCTGGACAACCCCAGACACTCATTTCTTTGGAAATGTAAACCGTGTAGTGCTATCTATCTATCTATCTATCTATCTATCTATCTATCTATCTATCTATCTATCTATCTATCTATCTATCTATCTATCTATCTATCTATCTATCTATCTATCAATCATATAATTACAACATAATAGGTCTCACCACAGTCTTATAAACTTTCCCTTCCACTCTTGCAGATACCCTCCTATGACAAATCACTCCTGCTATCACTCTTCTCCACCCACACACTTCTAATACAGATGTTTGTGGGTGGAGAAGAGTGATAGCAGGAGTGATTTGTCATAGGAGGGTATCTGCAAGAGTGGAAGGGAAAGTTTATAAGACTGTGGTGAGACCTATTATGTTGTATGGTTTAGAAACAATGGCATTAACGAAAAGACAGCAGGTGAAGCTGGAGTTAGCAGAGCTGAAGATGTTAAGGTTTTTGTTAGGAGTGATGAGGATGGACAGGATTAGATATAAGTTTATTAGAGGGACAGCACATGTAGGACGTTTTGGAAAGAAGGTGAGGGAGGCGAGATTGAGATGGTTTGGGTATATCGGTAGGAGAATGCTGAGGATGGAGCCACCAGGAGGGAGGAAAAGAGGAAGGCTAAGGAGGAGGTTTATGGATGTGGTGAGGGAAGACATGCAGGTAGTTGGTGTAAAAGAGGCAGATGTAGAGGACAGGGGGGTATGGAGATGGATGATCTGCTGTGGCGACCCCTAATGGGAGCAGCTGAAAGAAGAAGAAGAAGAAGAAGAAGGTAGCTGCAACTAAAATATCATTTAAACAACTGAGTGAGCAGTTGAGTGTTAATGGCCTTGCTCAAGGGCCCAACAGTGGCAGCTCGGTGGTGCTGGGATTTAAACTCACAACATTTCAAATACTGAATCCCCTACCCTGTAAACACGACTGTTTTGGTAACCCTGTAGAAAAATCTCATTGGTGTGGTGCTATTAAATAAACAGAAAGCCTTGATATTGGAACTGAACAAAAGGGATACTGATTGTTGGTCAAAATGAAAGAATGAGTCACTAATTCAGTTCAGTAGTGGGTCTCATTGGTTTACTAAGTGAAAAAAGGAGTGGAAACATCTCATGATGAGAGTGTAGCACTTCAAAAAGATTTAGATCTGCACATAATCCAGGTTATGTAATAATCGAGGATGGCCTTATGCACCAAACATGACGTGTTCAAAAATTACAGTGTTGGTTGGTTTATTATTATTATTATTATTATTATTATTATTATTATTGTGCATTGTAAACTACATTGACCAGGCATAACATTATTACCACCTGCCTAATATGGTGTTGGTCCCCCCTTTTGCTGTCAAAACAGTCATGACCTATTGAACATTAACAGCATTAACTTCTTCAGCAGTTTGAGCTACAGAAGCTCGTCTGTTTGATCAGACCACACGGACCAGCCTTCGCTCCCCACGTGCATCAGGGATCCTCGGCCACCCACGACCCTGTCACTGGTTCACCACTGTTCCTTCTTTGGAGCACTTTTGATAGATTCTGTCCACTGCAGACTTGGAACAGCTTATAAGAGCTGCAGTTTTGGAGACGCTCTGACCCAGTCATCTAGACATCACAATTTGTCAAACTCGCTCAAATCCATACGCTCACACATTTTACCTGCTTCCAACACGTCAACTTTGAGGACAAAGTGTTTACTTTCTGCCTAATAAATATATCCCACTGTCTGCTGGTTTTTGGTTTTTGGACTGATTTTGGTTTTGTCTTACCCTGCGTTGACCTGTTTGCCTGTGTTTTGACCCTGGACTGTTTATTGGACTTTGTGTTTGCCTTTGCCCCATTAAAGCCTTACTCCAGTGGAATCCTGCATTTGGGGCCTCACTCACCTAATCACCTAAACACCCCTGTTCCATGATTCCTGACAGTTAAAGGGAGGTTGGAGTCTATTATTAGGATGATAACAATAATAATATTTTATTAGTTCATTCTCTAATGAAGATGAAAAGCACTGGTAAAAAAAAAAGCATTACAAATCAGCCTGTCTCTTGGGTTCATATACCCACATGCAAATAAGAGCTACATAAATTACATATATAGTTTACTGATGATCTAGACACTACTTATCAACCCTCATCTCAGAGGCATGGACTACACAGTGGCATACTGTAGTTTTAATAATATAAACAAAATGTTGACCTAAGCACCTGCGTACCCCTCAAAATATGAGAAACTTTCCTGGCTTGAAGTCGCCATAACTTCTGCCAGCTCACTTAGTTCAGCTTTCAAAACTTTCACTTCTTTAAACTCTACAAACTCTGACATGCATCTTAACATTGAAGCTGGAGCCCAAAACTATATTTGGAAATGATGATGTCTTCCTTTCTGTTTTTATCACGCCATCTGGATCTTGATGATCTGTGCGATTTGGATGTTGTCTTGTCTAACCTAAAAACAGCCATAAAACATGTTGCAAGAGTTCAGACAAGCTCATGCTCAGGGCTAAGCTAGAGGCCAGGTAAACTCAGTTGAGTTTACTGGAGGGAAACTGCGAGTGCAGTGATAATGTGTTACAAATGCATCATTCAGTTTCTCATTCAGTGCCCTCTTTCTCTGCATTTAGACCTTTTACATTTACTTTATCCGGAATGCCAGCTGCAGAGATTCATTACCAACCAGCCTCAGGCGATTTGGGTCTGAACTCACCTCTGGGAACTTGTTAATGTGGGTGCTGTATGAGGTGCTAATGCAGTTGCTAGCCTTGGTAAAGTGGTACTTAAACAAAAGGCACGACATTAAAAAAAACTATGCGTAGGAAGCAGCAGCATCAGCAACAGTGTACTGTGAAGCAGGAGCTTTTCTATAACATGCCTGTTGGCATTCGTTTTTTCCTTGCATCCCTGGAGGGATGGCAGCCCTGAGGAAACCAAACAATTTATCATGGTCCAGTAAACATGATGAACCTGTTGCTCGAATGGTATGGTCTTTTCATTCCATTAATAAAAGAAACACATTCTTACACCACAGGGAACAAATTAACACCAGAAGTTGTGTTATGTGGCATCTGAATATGTCTAAACTCTAGCAGGAGTGACAAAAAACATTGACACTAACAAATGCAGGTATTTTGCCACATAGAAAACAGTGTCTATGCCATTCTGGTAAATTAATTCATTTGTAATAGCATTATCAGTGCTGTATTTGAGACTGACAGTGTCAAGTCTAAGGCCAAGACATTTGATGCCACCCAGATGAGGACAGGTTTCTATTTGAGTCTGGTTCTCCTCAAGGTTTCTCCCTCCTGCCATCTCAGGGAGTTTTTCCTTGGCTCACTCATTGGGGATTTCTTGCCACCCAATTCCTTCATGTCCTTCGCTGGCTTTCTAGTATCTGCCCACATCAGATTTAAAATACTTGCCAACAAAGCCAAAAATGGACCAACACCTACAGTACTTACCTCAAAGCATTTTCTATCAGCCCACACTGCCCCATGATCCATCTGTGCCTTTAGATCCCATCTGTGACTGATCCCATCCTCTCTGAGGGTACAAGGAAGGCATGTCTCAAGACTCTTTTCTGTTCTGGAACCTAGGTTTTTGGAATGAACCTAATGTCTGCACACCTGAGTCTCTTTTAATCTTCAAATTAATAATTCAGTATCTCAGCCAGTTCCCTGCATTTAAACTTTTTACATTTACTTTTGTGAAATGCCAGCTTCAGAGATTCAGTGCGATCATTACCAACCATCCTCAGGCGATTTGGATCTAAATTCACCTCTGTTGACTTCCTGTAGCTGCCCACATCAGATTTAAGATATGTATTATTGCCAACAAAGCCAAAAGAACTACCAACATCTACTTGGTCCCGCTATACCTCTGAGTACAATCATTTCACACCTCAGGATCCTTCTGCATTCTGGAACCTAGGTAGTGGAATGAACTTACTTCCAATTTATGTTTAAACTACTTAGTCTCTAGCAGTCTACAAATGGTGTCTAAAGACCTACCTTTTTACTGAAGTACTTAAAACATTTAAAACATTTATTCCTTCTCAACCAAGATTTTTTTAACCGATATTATTCTTAGTCTATCGAATAATGATCCAGTGTCAGGTTGTATTTATTAATAGGAACTTTAAATCACTTCTGTAAGTTGTTCTGGACAACGCCATATGCCACAACATCAGGATCTGAGGTCCTGTCCGGACTTGGATCCAAGATCCAAGATGGCGGCGCGGCAGTAGCTCGCAGCGGCCTCTCCGGATCCAAAAATGGTGCTTTCACCATATTTAGCCCGACCTTCCACAATACATGGACACCAGAGTCAGCTGTGTTCATGTGTACGACCACCAGACACTGTTACAGTACAGGCATCATGCAACCAACAATCTGCATGATGACCTTATCAACAACCTTCGCGACCTCGGCTTGCTGCGACCTCGGCCACAAAGACCTCGGCCACAAAGACCAGGCCCCCAGACCTCGGTGTTACCTGATGCCGGTGGCCGGGAGAGGAGACCTCGAAAGCGCTGTTCGAGGAAGCGGAAGCGCGGCAAGCAGGCGGGTGTCCGTGCTAGGCTAAATGCTAACCCTAGCCGGCCGGCTATCCCGTCCATTTTTCTTTCAAACGTCTGCTCCCTGGATAATAAACTGGACTACATCCGACTCCAGCAAACCACACGGCGAGAGTTTAAAAACTGTTGCGTCTTTGTTTTTACGGAGACGTGGCTCAGCGACAGAGTTCCGGACGCCACCATCCAGCTAGACAAGCTAACCGTGTTTCGAGCCGACAGAAACGCAGCTCTGTGCGGTAAGACTCGCGGTGGTGGCGTGTGTGTTTATATCAACACGGAATGGTGTAAGAACTCTGTGCTTGTTTCTCGCTACTGCTCATCGCTAGTGGAGTTTGTGACTGTTAGATGCAGACCTTTTTATTTACCACGGGAATTTACAACTGTTTACATCGTCGGAGTGTACATTCCTCCCAGTGCTAATGCTAAGGAGGCACTGAGTGAACTCTACGGCGCTATTAGCGACCTGCAGAATGCTCACCCCGACGGATTGTTTATTATCGCCGGAGATTTCAACCATGCGAATCTCAAGACTGTGCTTCCTAAACTCCATCAGCATGTGGACTTTGCAACGAGAGGAGCGAACACGCTGGATCTTGTTTACACAAACATCCCCGGCGCGTATCGTGCAGAGCCCTGCCCCCATCTCGGATACTCAGACCACTGCTCTATTATGTTGATTCCAGCATACAGACCGCTCATCAGACGCTCTAAACCGGTTCTGAAACAGGTGAAAACCTGGCCAGAAGGAGCTACTTCTGCTCTTCAGGACTGTTTTGAGTGCACTGACTGGGACATGTTTAGAGAGGCTGCAACCTACGGCGATTCCATCAACTTGGAGGAGTACACATCATCAGTGACCTGCTACATCAGCAAGTGCGTTGAAGATGTGACCATCTCCAAGACCATCACTACACGCTCCAACCAGAAGCCGTGGATGACTGCGAATGTGCGTGCGCTGTTGAAACAAAGAGACTCTGCCTTCAGATCAGGGGACAAGGCGGCCTTAAAAACAGCAAGGGCCAAACTGTCCCGTGCTATCAGAGAGGCAAAGCGCGCACACGCGAAGAAAATCCACGACCACTTCCAGGACAGTGGAGACACTCGGCGCATGTGGCAGGGCATTCAGGCGATCACGAATTACAGGACCACATCACCTGCTTGTGACCGTGACGCCTCCCTCCCAGATGCGCTGAACGACTTCTACGCCCGGTTTGAGGTACAGAACAATGTGGTGGCGAGGAAGACCATCCCTCCTCCCACTGACCAGGTGCTCTGTCTAACCACAGCTGAAGTGAGAAAAACTCTATGCAGAGTTAACCCACGGAAGTCTGCTGGACCTGACAACATTCCTGGCAGAGTGCTCAGGGAATGTGCAGAACAACTAGCAGATGTCTTCACTGACATCTTCAACATCTCCCTGAGCAGTAACATTGTTCCCACGTGCCTCAAGACAACGACCATCGTTCCTGTGCCAAATAAATCGACTGTCTCCTGCCTCAATGACTATCGTCCCGTCGCGCTCATGGACTCATATGTACGAATGCTGTTCATTGATTTTAGTTCAGCATTCAACACAATCATTCCTCAGCACCTGATCGAGAAGCTGAACCTTCTGGGCCTGAACACCTCTCTCTGCAACTGGATCCTGGATTTCCTGACTGGGAGACCTCAGGCAGTCCGGATCGGGAACAGCATCTCCAGCACCACCACACTGAGCACTGGAGCCCCTCAAGGCTGTGTGCTCAGTCCACTGCTGTTCACTCTGCTGACTCACGACTGTGCACCAACGCACAGCTCGAATCATATCATCAAGTTCGCTGATGACACGACCGTGGTGGGTCTAATCAGCAGGAACGACGAGTCAGCATACAGAGAGGAGGTGCAACGGCTAACAGCCTGGTGTGGAGCAAACAACCTGTCTCTGAACGTGGACAAAACGAAAGAGATGGTTGTGGACTTCAGGAGAGCACAGAGCGACCAATCTCCACTGATTATCGATGGATCCTCTGTGGAGATCGTCAAGAGCACCAAATTCCTTGGTGTTCATCTGGCGGACAACCTCACCTGGTCACTTAACACCAGCTCCATCACCAAGAAAACCCAGCAGCGTCTCTACTTCCTGAGAAGGCTGAGGAAAGCACACCTCCCTCCCCCATCCTGTCCATGTTCTACAGAGGGACCATTGAGAGCATCCTGAGCAGTTGCATCACTGCCTGGTTTGGGAATTGCACCGTCTCGGATCGCAAGACCCTACAGAGGATAGTGAGGACAGCTGAGAAGATCATCGGAGTCTCTCTCCCTCTATCATGGACATTTACACCACACGCTGCATCCGCAAAGCACACAGCATTGTGGACGATCACACACACCCTCACACACATACTTCACCCTCCTACCATCAGGAAAACGGTTCCGAAGCATTCGGGCCGTCACAACAAGACTGTGTAACAGTTTCTTTCCACAAGCCATCAGGCTTCTTAACACACAGAACTGAACAGAACTCACACACACTCACTTACACACGCACACACACACACTCACTGTGTGTTACTGTTACTGAACTGTACAACCTGGACTAAACACAATCATCACTCATCTCAATCCACTCCACCACCATTTATATATTTATTATTATTTATACTCGCACCTTATATTCAGTACAATGTTTACATGCTGTTTTTGCACCTTTTATACTAAAATAGAATGTTTACATGCTGTCTTTGCACCTCCTTGCTGCTGTTTTTTGCACTACATTGCTCTGTTCTGTTGTACTTTTTCCTGGGTATAGTTTTTACATTTCACCTCACACAGTACTGTATACTTAAGTACAGTAGGTTTACTAGTCGGCGCTATACTTGGTTTTTGTCTTTTGTCTTGTCTTGTGTTGTCTGTCTGCACTCTGTCTGTCTGTACTGTTCTTTTGTTTGCACTGTTTGCACCAGGCTGCACTCGATGCACTTTATGTTGTTTTGTTGTTTAGTGTAGCACCAGGGTTCTGGAGGAACGTTGTTTCGTTTTTACTGTGTACTGTGTACCACTGTGTATAGTAAAAATGACAATAAAAGCCACTTGACTTGACTTGACTTGACTTGACTTGGCTTGACTTGACTTGACTTGGAATGAAAGTTTTCCTTTTTCCCACCAGGTGTCGCTATTGTCTACCATGCTGTTTCCTTGTACATCCTTCGTTTAAGCTAATTGTTGTCACCTGTGTTTCAACGTGTCTATTTAAGTTTCCACTTTAATCTGTCTTTAATCACCTCTGTGTGATGGATCCTTTTTTCTTTGTAGCGGTTCTTTGTTTTTAACAGTTTTGTTTTTTTTTCGTTTTGGATCTGTGGATCTTTGGACACTTTGATTTTCTTAGATTTTTTGTATTTTTTTATTTGTTTACGTTTTTTTTTAGTTTTTGGACTTTCTAATAAATTCATTATGGAGCCTTTTAGCTTTTTACTGAGTCTGTCATTGTGCATGGGTTCACATGCCCCTTCTTTGTGGCACATTTTGCGAGGGTCCAGCGTCTGACTTTCACACGACTAATGCTGGTTTGAGTCCTGACCCTAACAAAATATGGCTAGAAATGCAATACTAATTGACTTTGTTTGCGCATTAGTCCAATGATTTGGTAATGCTTTCCGGAAAGAAAACTACAATACAAGAAAAAACAATACAAACATATATTTTTATGTACACACACATACACATACACACACAGGGTGGGGTAGGAAAACAGGAATTTGTAACTGGGAGTTGGTGAACCCGGGGTGTCAGCAATTGTTTGAAACCTGAGCAAAAATCCCATGCTAGTAGTTATAATGGAGCAGTGTAAATGAGAGACAAGTATAAATGACAATATTCTATATCCTAAATGGACTTGAGTCTATGAATTGATGCAAGCGCTATACCCTTTACAATTCAAATTAAATCGAAGTCTCCGCACATGTATACATTATATTTTATTTCCTATAACTTTTACTTTAAGTTGTGAAAGAAGGGACAAACCATGATTTCTGTTATCTAGGGTGAAAAGTGTGGCAATAAACATCAGTGTTATTTATTATCGTTGTGATGTAACATTAGATTATTCTGTCTAAATGTCATGTTGTTAAATGTCTGCAAATCATTACACATTCATAGCATTTTAACCATTAGCTGAAGGTTGCATTGTATTTGTTGTATTGTTTTATTTTCCGAAAATTGCAGCCCCTCTATTTTACATTTTCTGATATTTATTCTGGCAATGTTTCCTCCTCTGCACTTATTTCTTATTGTACTTTGTAAATACTGTCTGCATTCATATGATTATTCATCATTAAAAAACTCTCATATTCCTAATTACTATGCTCTCCTGCTTACTGTTCTGGCTCAAACTGCAGCGATTTTCAATTATTTTTTCAACCTAATGACTGTGTTTACATTCTGCTTTGATCTGCTCGCTTCGGATCGAGCTGCCATTTTGTATTTCTGCCTATCTGTGCCACCATGACAACAGCCGCAACTGCCTGATAATGGCATGCATAATGTCATCGCGTTTGCTCAGCAGACTGACTCGAAGCCATAAATTCAGTTAGCAGTTAGTGTCCACAAACAATTAGCACAAATTATCAAACCCGTACAGCTACAGATTGAGGATGGAACAAATATTTGTTGTTTCTTATTGTTAGAACATCTCTGAGATGTTTGGGCTGTTCAAACTCCTCCCAAGCCTGACCGTTCGCTTCTTTTGTTTCCTTCAGCTCTTTATGCTCTTGGATTTTTTTTTTTTTTATTAATTTATTTATTTTTTACCTCTGCTCGTGCGTTTCATGCTGACAATAAAAACGTCATATATATAACCGCCTTGTCTACTGAGAACGAAGGCATATGTGTGTTTATATTTGGATAAAACTGGAAAAATGAAATGTTTTTTTTTTTCTGACACTGTGTTTGTGCGTAGACCTATTTCTGTACTATTGACCTAATGATTAATAAGTTCTAGTGGTGCATTAATTAATAGCAGCTGGTATTGTTCAGGTGAAACGAGAGGAAATGAGTGAGTGCTGAGGCAAACACAAAACCAATAAATCCCTGCCCTTGAGCTGTGCACATTATGGCACAAAGCCTTCCTAAGCACAAGCTCTGCCAATACAATACAATTCATCAAGCAGCCAATTACTCCCTGCAGGATTCGTCTTTTTTCAACACTAAGCCTCTCAGACTGCTGCACAAGTCCAACTTTTTTTGCTGAAATATAACTCTCTCTCTCTCTCTCTCTCTCTCTCTCTCTCTCTCTCTCTCTCTCTCTTTTTCATATATATATATATATTTACATTTCAGCAAATTTGCAGCAAAGGGATCGATCCAGGCTCCATGGGGAGATGGACACTTAGAAAAGCTGGTGATTTACGTGGCTGCATCTCTATTATTAAACAACAAATTGGATTCCTGAGATGGATACTGGGTTCTGCACTGCTGAAATTCTTGAACGTATTGAAATACTTGGAATAAATATAGATCTTTGTGATTAATATCAGCTATGTGAAAGGTACATACAAATTGATAGTACCTTATGTGAATACGATGAGGTTTTTTATTGAGGTATTTGTTGCCCTAAGGCAGAAATTCACAGCTACCAGGTTGTGACCCAGAGTGTGGGTCACAAATGTACTACTTGGCTACAGAATTTTTTTGTCATATCAGTTTGTGCTGAATGAACATTTTGAAAGTGGCTCCCGAAAAGCAAAACACACACATATACATATATACTTGAAAACATGCACAGCAATGAAAAAATGAAACTAGAGTTAGCGCAGTGTCGTTGCTACTCACTCACAATATGATTTGTTTTTCACAGCACAAATTTGCTGCCACTTTCGGCCATCACAAACGTTAGTGATATGAATTCTTTTGTGTTTTGTATAGCTTCAAGTATTTCAAAAACTACAACGACAATTGACAATTCTGTATATCGATGGAGTGAATGAATGAAGGGTGAAAAGAATTAAGACGTTTGATCAATTAGCAACAGACATAGTGGACATCCAGAAGAAACGCTCTCTGTGTCGAGCTTCAGCATTCTTAAGGACTCGTCTCATCCCGCCCATAGACTGTTTACTCTTCCGCCCTCTGGCAGGCGTTTCAGGTGCCCCTGTACCAGGACCAGCTGACTAAAGAACAGCTTTTTTCCTAAAGCTGTCTCTTTACTGAACTCTGTCCCTCGCTGACACACGACCACATTTCCCCCACACTTCACACTTCGTTATTTCGCTAATGGACTGTCTGCACAAAAACACAAAAACTCATGCTCACTTGGACACTTGCTCATTTCTCACCTCACACTCTGTAATTGCACTAACGGACTGTTTACACAAAACTATGCTCATTTGCACACCTACTCTTGTTACACACAACTGTTACACAAAACTGTGAAAACATTGCTCATTTGCACACTGCTCTCTTAGTATTGCTGCTCACCACTAACTTATTACCACTGTATATATATATATATATATATATATATATATATATATATATACCTGTTCTTCTGTTTATAATAATAGCAATATATTATGTTCACCGTTCACATCCTTTTGTAAATCTCTGTTTATAGTAATCTATAAATCATGTCAATAGTACATATATACTCATCTGTATATTACTGCTCATAGTACATATTAGATTAGATTGGATTAGATTCAACTTTGTCATTACACGTACAAGTACAAGGCAACGAAATGCAGTGTATATACTCACCTGTACATTATTGTTCATAGTACATATCTATCCACCTGTATATTATATTCATAATACACATATATTTATCTGTATATTATATTCATCTGTATAGTATATTCATATATATATATATATATATAATATATATATATATATATATATATATATATATATATATATATATATATATATATTCATAGTACATATACATCTGTAAATTACTGTTTATAATTCAATATTCAATTCTATTTAACTTATGTAAATCATGTAACACTGTATATCCTGCACTTGCTGTTATTGCACTCTGGTTAGACCCAAAATGCATTTCGTTGCCTTGTACTTGTACATGGGTAATGACAATAAAGTTGAATCTAATCTAATCTAATCTAATCTAAATGATGTCTGCTTACTGAAACCGATAACGCTTAATAATAAAAATTATACACAGGTGTTTGATCCTTACCACTCACCTCCTCTGGCTCCTCTCTTCATTCACAAACTGGTGCTCAACCATGACCACCTGCCACTTATAATCATTCTGGTTCTTATGTAAAATTACTAATACAGATTTGTATAGTGTTTTTTACTATCTTAAAGTAGCTTTACAATGATAAAGGGGTTATAAAGTTAGAATTTATAATGTCAGTACCTATAAGTTTATCACTATGAATTTTTTCTTAGAATCCCCTGTAAGTTTTCTTTTACATTTCTACTTGAGAAAAGCACAAAAGTTCTCCTTTTCAAATGGCAGTAGTGTAAAGAATTTGATGACTTTCAAGTTTTTCTGTGTATCAAAGATATAAGCAACTTTCACACCCTTCTACATTTTATAATTCAATATATGCACTTTTTAATCCACTATGTTTTAATTATCATTTTGCAGTCAGTCAATCAGCTCTGAATATCATCGATACTGTAATATTAATTTCCTAATTCAAATTCAATTTTTTAAAAGTTTGCTTTACTACTTTGTCTTTTTTTTTTTGACCGACTGTTTGATCGTTGTTTCATTTTGGCGTGTTAAAAAGGTTGTTGTGTTGATGGTCAATGCAGTATTGGGGTGTACAATCTAATTTGTATTTTAGGAAACAAAACCTCACAAATCAGCTGTTTTTGGTTTTTCACTAACACGTGTCTTGGTGTTGAGGACTTGTGCATCTTTGAGCCTGCATTCAATACGAGTCAAATACTCAGATACTGTTCAAATCAGATAAAATCAGATTGTTGACTTTTAGTTTGTAATAGGGAAACTTATACTTTTACTCAAGTATGATTTCAGGTACTATTTACACCTCTGTTGAATGAGTTTAAGTATCAGAAAAGTCATCATTTATGTAAACTTGATGTGAGCAATAGATGCAGTTCAACGCTCCATTCACCTGCACATGAGACCTTTTTAAGAGGAGAGTTTCTATAGGTGCATACACACATTGGGAAAACTCTGACTCTACACACCCAACACCAACACACCAACTCTGACTCCACACACCCTTACCACAACCATGGGGTTATGCATCTATATTCACTAAACAAAGCATAGAAATGTACATTTATGGCATTTGGCAGCTGCCCAAATCAAGAGCAACCTACAATGAAAAAGTAGTAGAGGTAAAATAGAGATATGCATTATAAAGTTAAAAAAATTATTTCTTACAGTCCATCAGTTGTAACTTTTTTTGAATTGCTATTATTCCTTCAAAACAGTGATAAAGGCCACATATTGCCTTCGATGATTTGATTAGAATCACATAACAATTTAGCTTCCCAGTTCTGTGTCTTTATTCTCTCTGCCCTATTAATCATTTAATTACCATGCATGCACCGTTGCGGTAGCCTTTTCAGCTGCTTTCGTTTCTTTATCAAACACTGAAAAGGTTACATGGATTTTTTTAGGCCATTTTCCCCAACCAGCAGCATAATCTGAATAAATCAAATTATGCTTTGACAGCCGCGGTGAGGCGTGTCGGCGATGATGGGTATTGGATTTCTGGTATCGTGAGATTGTGTTTGCGTTGCAGAGCAGATGGTGGGATTAAGAGTAATGACCAGGTGACACCAATAATGCCAACACATTGCTTTTCTATTGCATGTAAAAAAAAAAAAAAAAAATACAAGCATTTATTTATGACACTGTAATACTTCAGCTTTCAATTTGCTCAGCTTGCTGGCTAATGACCCTTTTCAAAACGTTATTTCCTTTCGACGCATGAAAACCTCCTTTCCTCCTTCGGTTCCTCTCAATACTTGTCTGAAACATGACAGCAATTTGCTATGCTTTTTCTTAGTGTTTCCATGATGGTGGTGGACACTGTGTACATTCCACTGATTTACAAATATGTATGTACTCTTTAAAACATGTTATGTGATGTACTGCATTTTTTTGGCTGTGCACAATGACAAAGTGAAATCTAATCGAAAATGTGTTTTAGATATATAATGTAAAACAAATGTATAAAACCTCCACATAAAAATCTAAATATTTGTTTTTGTCCTTTATAATGACACTAACTAACCAATATTCCACACTTTTTTCCCTCTACCATGTAATTTTCACCTCTATGAAATATTTTAGATTTTGCATACAATCCATCAATTACAGACAGTTGAATTATCCAGATTTTGTGAATATCATGGATGCAACAGCAGTAGGCCTAGATTATCTGATTTCTGCATTTGTCCACCAGTGATATTGGCTAACAAGTTTGTTTAGAATGTACAAGTTACAGAATGAAGGTAATAAAATGGGTGCTACATACATGAAGTTACTGAGCAACTCCAGAACTATAAGCATGGATTTGGACTGTAATGATCAACAGTTTACTACAATGGCTCAGGACCACAGATTGCATTTAATCACCTAACACAGCACACCTTAACAATGATGGATATAATGTACAGATGTACAGATGTTTTTCCACCTCGCCCTTCTCCCATGTGTTTGCCAGCTTTCCACATCAGTGGTGCTGAACTGGCACCTTTCAACACCCTGTTCAACATCCTGTTCGCAGTCATTTTCTGAGTGATTTTACTACCATGGGCATGGGCTGGAGGTCGTTACAGTAATTATTAATATATAACTATTTATTCATTATAATACTTACTTTTTTTCTTTTGGCTGCTCTCGTTAGGGGTCGGCACAGCGGATCATCCATCTCCATATCACTCTGTCCTCTATATCTGCCTCTTTTAAACCAATACTGTATTATCAAGGTAAAAGTAGTACAAATTATTTCTTGACTGAGACATGGGAACTAATTATTACCATGTAACCAAAATTCCCATATCAAAGAAAAAAGAAAGGAAATGTTCACCATAACTCATTAATAATCTACCTTCTATTCCTCAGCTGGAAGTGTTTTTATAACTCTTCATGACAGACCCGCATTCACAGTCGAATGCTCTTAATGTTTAAAGACACACACAGCTTTTATCTTCACTGATGTGAATATTGCACTTGAGTGAAAGCATGGTAACAAAAGCCCCATGCAAATGATCTAACAGTTGTCAGGTTGAACCAGAATTATTTTCTTGTGAAAATGAATTTATTACTTTACTATGACATAACTACATTTAAAGACTAACATGGGTAACATGGAATAACATGTTTCATATCAGTTTTAATACTGTAATACTGATCAAGAAAGTGTTATATTAGTCTTTTAAAACATACAGTAAATATCCTGATATGTAAAGTTTGTTCCGTCTGAATACTAACCCATGACAAGGTTTTTTTTTTATCAATAAGTTTTAAATGTTAGTGTAGGAACGGGGGAAAAGCCTGTCTGTTCATTAAACAAACCACTGTCAATTAAACAAACAAACAAACTAATTATTTGGAAAATATCTATGACATTTAAAACAAGTGAAGTTTAATGTTGAGTTTGGTTTCACTAATATTTAACAAACATTTGCATAGAGCATCCATAGTTGTCCATTATAATGCTAATTAGATTATTAAAAACTTGAAAGGTATTAATTTAAGGTACATTTAGAGCAGACTAAAATGTGGGATATACAGTAAGGAAAATAAGTATTTGAACACCCTGCTATTTTGCAAGTTCTCCCACTTAGAAATCATGGAGGGGTCTGAAATTGTCATCGTAAGTGCATGTCCACTGTGAGAGACATAATCTAAAAAATTAAATCCAGAAATCACAATATATGATTTTTAAACTATTTATTTGTATGATACAGCTGCAAATAAGTATTTGAACACCTGAGAAAGTCAATGTTAATATTTGGTACAGTAGCCTTTGTTTGCAATTACAGAGGGCAAACGTTTCCTGTAGTTTTTCACCAGGATTGCACACACTGCAGGAGGGATTTTGGCCCACTCACAGATCTTCTCTAGATCAGTCAGGTTTCTGGCCTGTCGCTGAGAAACACGGAGTTTGAGCTCCCTCCAAAGATTCTCTATTGGGTTTAGCTCTGGAGACTGGCTAGGCCACGCCAGAACCTTGATATGCTTCTTACAGAGCCACTCCTTGGTTATCCTGGCTGTGTGCTTCGGGTCATTGTTATGTTGGAAGACCCAGCCTCGACCCATCTTTAATGCTCTAACTGAGGGAAGAAGGTTGTTCCCCAAAATCTCGCAATACATGGCCCCGGTCATCCTCTCCTTAATACAGTGCAGTCGTCCTGTCCCATGTGCAGAAAAACACCCCCCCAAGCATGATGCTACCACCCCCATGCGTCACAGTAGGGATGGTGTTCTTGGGATGGTACTCATCATTCTTATTCCTCCAAACACGTTTAGTGGAATTCTGACCCAAAAGTTCTATTTTGGTCTCATCTGACCACATGACTTTCTCCCATGACTCCTCTGGATCATCCAAATGGTCATTGGCAAACTTAAGACGTGCCTGGACATGTGCTGGTTTAAGCAGGGGAACCTTCCATGCCATGCATGATTTCAAACCATGACGTCTTGGTGTATTACCAACAGTAACCTTGGAAACGGTGGTCCCAGCTCTTTTCAGGTCATTGACCAGCTCCTCCCGTGTAGTTCTGGGCTGATTTCTCACCTTCCTTAGGATCATTGAGACCCCACGAGGTGAGAAAAAGTATACTTAGTATACTTTTAGTAAAAAGTATACTAAAAAAAAAAGTATACTAAAAAAAGTATACTAAGAATCCGGAATCCGCGATGCGCTTTGGGAAGAAAAGCGCAGCCGTTGAGAGAGTGCCGGTGTGAAGACACGTACCGGGATACGCATGCGCGATAACAACGACCGCCGTGAACCAACATATACCAACAATAACGGACAGTGAGAGTGTGGAAGTTTAAATAGGAGCTGGTGATGATGATAAACGAGCACCATATGTGCGCGATTGAAGCGGAGCTTCAGAGAAAGCGGCCGAGAAAGCACCTGACACGCTGAAGGGGGCCGAAGGGGGCGTGGCAGGTGGAGTCCTGACAGATAAACATGTACTGTATGTATTTTTATAGCATGCCTTCATCAAACAAATTGCAGCAACGCTGTTGTGTAAAAAAACCCTTCAAAACCACGTGCATGCACATTCTCATTTATTAACGCACTTCATGTACATAAAGAAATTTCAAGCACGTTAATATATTGCCGCCATTTTGATTTTCGTTTATCTCGATCATCGGTTACCTCGATGCTTTTTGGCGACCCCCTAGGACATCGACATAACCGGGTTCCACTGTAGTTGGATTCTTACTGATTGTATGGGGTGGACAGGTGTCTTTATGCAGCTAACGACCTCAAACAGGTGCATCTAATTTAGGATAATAAATGTAGTGGAGGTGGACATTTTAAAGGCAGACTAACAGGTCTTTGAGGGTCAGAATTCTAGTGTTCAAATACTTATTTGCAGCTGTATCATACAAATAAATAGTTTAAAAATCATATATTGTGATTTCTGGATTTTTTTTTTAGATTATGTCTCTCACAGTGGACATGCACCTATGATAACAATTTCAGACCCCTCCATGATTTCTAAGTGGGAGAACTTGCAAAATAGCAGGGTGTTCATTTTAAGGTCCACTGTACATTACATTACTTTGTTACTTAACGCTGTTAGATAGTTAGCTGATGTTTTCTTCTTCTTTTGGCTTCTCCCATTAGGGGTCTCCACAGCGTATCATCAGTCTCCATACCACCCTTCTGCCTCTTTCAAACCAATTACCTACATGTCTTCCCTCACCACATCCATGAGCCTCCTCCTTGGTCTTCAAGTATTCTCCCTTCATAGTGGCTTCATCCTCAGCATTCTCCTACCGATGTATTCCATGTCCCTCCTCTGCACATGTACAAACCATCTCATTTTCGCCTCTCTCACCTTGTCTCCAAAACGTCCTACATGCGTGTCATCACTCTGAACGAAAACCTCAACATCTTCAGCTCTGCTACCTCCAGCTCCACCTCCTGTCTTTTACTCAATGCCACTGACTCTAAACCATACAACATCTCAGGTCTCACCACAGTCCTATAAACTTTCTTAGTTAGATGATGTGACTCTATTAAAATATACACATTACTTCTATAGTAACTGCATTAATGCTTTAGCATGCCTATTCTTAAACCCTTAAATAATACAACTAGTTTATTAGCATTAAAACAAAACAAAAAAAAAATGCATATTCAGAAAATGTGCATGATGCATGTGTTTATCACTGCAGAGGCTCCAGATGGATCTTTCCTTAGAATGCAAGTCTGAATCTGGAATCTTCTGTAAGACAAACGCAGTGCTTAATAATCTCCACAGAGACCTTTGCTCATTGTATTTCTAGCTTCTAGGACCTATATTATTGCTTAGGAGTGATGTAGTGCAGGTGCTGAATGTTCAGCAGCTTTCCATTGTATTAAATGGATGGTTTTAGCATCTGAACTCCAAGTGGGATGGTGCATTAATAATAAATGGTGACCCTCATTAAACCTGAAAGTGAACTGAACAGAGCATCCTCTAATTACAGCTGGTGCACTTCCACTGGGACACTCAGGGTTATTGTTAAGGTTAACGATAATGGTGCTTTCTTCCCTACACATACTGTTAAAAGAAAACGGCTGTAGATTATTGCATAATTGGAACGATTGTCTCCGTTTGTCCCTTTTCAAAAAAAACAATTTATATCTACTGTATAGGCATGTATTCTATCACAATAATTTTTTCCCCCTAAGAATCTGTTCGTATTGGGGTCAATTATGGAGGCGAATCCTACATCATTTCCAAGCAAAAGCTGTCGATCACTGCCACACTTCACACACACCAATTATACTCATGTACATGAAAAAAGGTATGATTACTGTGTAATCTGAAGAAACAGCATGACTACATATACACTATAAATGCCCCATGCAGTCAAAGTGAGCTTAGATATATTTGTTCTTTTTAGTATTACATGTACCCTTCAGCTGCCAAAATGGAAGCTATTTTTTTTCTAAATAGCATCCCCCACAGTGTGGGCCATATCTAGTTATCCATACAGAGCTGTATTCGTAAAAAGCCTTCATATTTCACACCTCCTGGTTTTCTACAGTATATTCAGAACTGTATTAGCAGAAATGGCTACACAAATCACACAAATAATTCACTTTTCCTGCAATTTTCAACATTTAAAACATCATTTTCTCTCCTACTATCTGTGTTCAGGTTTCCGAAAAGTTTCATTCACTTTTGCTTCCAAATTCTTCTCACTATCCTTGCTGCAATCAAGATTGTATTAGAATCGGAGCAACCAGGCAGTCAGGACTCATATAAATCAAGTAAACGGATTATTTGCAAAAGCAGTCGATGTATTTCCCCCAACATCATTTAAAAGTGTATGCAATAAAAGCTGTATTAAGCAAAAAGAAAGCGAAGAACGTGTGACATTTATTTGGTATATATGCAGGTTATAAAATGTTTTGTGCAACCAAAAAGCTTCCAATTGACTTTCTGTTTTTCTTCAATGAATATATTTCCCTCAGTTTGCTGTGTGTATTTTGCTGTATGGCAGGTTATGCTAACACTGAGGTAAGAAACAGTTAAATGAAATGAATCAAATTAAATCATACTTTATAGCGTCTCAATACAGACAACATTACTTCCTGAAAATTGGAAAATATTTCCAGATAAAATCAAAATTGCTTTAAAACCGGAGCTTCATTTCAACAGAACTCAACTTCACACATGTTTTGAGTAAAAACCTGTTTATATACACTATATTAAAGAATGGTGGAACAATGGTGAGCTTATGACTAGCTGAACTTGAACACTTGCAGAAAGCGGTAAAAACACTCGCCTTAACGGATGTGTGGTGAGCGTCCACTTGCATGGTGCGTGTTTTGAGGAAAGGATTACAGTGACCAAATAATTAAAAAACAAGGAACTTATTAATCAGAAATCATGTCAATAATTAGTCAACATGGAACACTAATGGCAGGGTGAAGGTGCTTTCAAACAAGTGTGATGCCATCTTGCATGTTAATGAGGTAATGTTTAAGCTTTAAGACATGTTTGCTAACTCATTTGGTTGGTTTCAGTCTATACAGTTCAATTTAAATGTGTGCTAATAAGTGTACTTAAAATGTGCATACTGCATATATTTGTGTTAATTGCATAAAATGTTCAGTATTTGATTGTAATTAGGTATTTCTTTCTGTTTTCTTTAAAGGTTCTCAACCTAAACAAAGCTAAACTAAACTAAACTACTGTAAACTAAACTCAACTCAATTGATCCAAAGCTCAACTTTGTTGCTAAGTGAAGCTCTGTTGGACAATTTAAACCATTGACTCAAGTCAATCATCTAACTTTATTCAAGCTGGTGAAAAACTCTTCTGTGAATGGATGTGAATGGAAGTATCAAACAACACAGTACAAATCAATCAAAATTGTAATGAGCTTATTGAAGATTGACAGTGAAGCAATGTTTTGGTTGATTCTGTGTCTGTGATTGACTGAGCTCTTAATTTTTTCCTTTTTTAGTTAGAGGCAGGATTGATGTGTGGAACCCAAAATAACTCGACCGTTGATAACCAAGCCTGTCAATTGGTACCAGGCCGCACAGAAAGAATACATGACTTACATTATTTCCGTTTTATTTATTATCTGATTCTGAACGATGTTTTATTTTGTAAAATGACCGGATTCTCTCCACCACATCTGTCTATGGCTCACTCTTGATGCATGTCATGATGTTTGCCTCGGTCACATACATACCTACATCCACTACCTTCTTAAAGGGGTTCCGACCGCTAACACATAATACATTACCGCTAAATTCAAACCCCCTAGCGAGCAAAATGAACAAAAAACAACACAGTTGATTCACGTTTATTATTATATTTAGAAAATACCAGTTTTTATGCTGGTCGTATGATTTTATTTTGTTGTATTTATCTGCCACACCTTAAAGGCCGGTCTGAAAATATTGTCTGACATTAAACCGGTTCGTGGCGAAAAAAAGGTTGGGAAACGCTGATCTACAATATAACACCAGCGGTCTTCACATTCGTGGCAGTGTAGAACGGCCAAGCATAGATGGTGTGTTATTAAAGCAGGAAGGTGAAAGCAACAGAAAATTTATTCGCTTTGGAGAGTCAAGTGGATGAGTTAAAGATGGCTGAAGAAGCAGTGGGAAATCCAATTGAGCAGCTTAAAAAAGAAAGGACTTCTGTTAAAATCATTTTTACTAGACAAGTTAACTTCCTCAGCAGAGAAAATCGCAGAAACTTTGACTTGCTGCAAGGAAGGTTTTTAAAAATAATAATGATTACAGAACTGGACTCCTCATCGGCATGGAGATTGATACTTTTAGTGGAACAGGAGGTCAACAATGGAAATGACTGCATGTGAGTGCGATGTTAAGTTCAATAAATTTAAAGTGATTGTCCAAGAAAAATTCTGGTCAAGATATGGTCTGCATGAAGGGACTAATGCAATTGCTGCAGCAGAGAAAACCTTGATTGAGTAGCAAGCAAAGCTGTCGACAGCAATGAGTATGAAAACTATGAAGGCCAGTTTAATTTGATCACAAAACTTGTTAAAGAGGCAATAGGAGCTCTGTCAAGCTGGGAGAAATGAATCCCTGATTCTAAAAGCAAAGTCTTGAAAAAACGCTGAAGGAGGTCGACAGAAAATAGCAATGACCTTAAAGTGAGGAAAGGATAGTTTGCTAGAGCACGGAGAGCCACTAAAGGTCAGCTGCACACCCCAGCATAGTCATTAAGTTTGCCTGTGTTCGATGGAAAGAAAAAAAACTTTTATCGTAGGAATACGGACTGGGAAAGCCTATAATGACAAGTAGAAACTTCTGATCCTGTGAAGTTCAAAAAGATACAACTGCTGGATAGTATAGATGGCAAGCTTATGAAAGACTCCAAATTCTCCTCCTATAACACTGCAGAAAGTGCTCACAAATCGATATGGAAACAAGTTTGCGATCGCAATGGAATTTGTGGAGGAATTTATGACAATTCCTGTGATAAGAGGAACCTGGCCACACAAAGTGATTGAACTATTTAAAAAAAAAGTGGAGAAGGCTTTTGTGGATCTTACCAATCTTGGAGACACTGGGGACATAAAAAATTATCTTGTGGTCAAAACCATCGAAAGTAAACTTCCTAAGTTTAAGAAAAAGGACTGTGTTTGTTTTAGTGATGACTCCTAATAGTGATGTTACATCAGAAAACCACTTTGGCAAGCTTCTTGACTTTTTGGAGAAAGGAGAAAGGAATCCTGGAGAGACTTGAGCAACTTAGAGTCACAAAGAAAGTGGATAAGCAAGAAATAAAGTCAAAGAGTCATGCATTCACCAAACTGAAAAAGATAGCACCATCTGAAAGTGTGTGTATTGTGTGCAGATCTGTGCAGCACAAAGGAAAAATCTTCTTTTGTAATAGGTTCAAGGAACTGACTTTAGCAGAAAAGGTGATCCAGAGAAAACTTGGATTGTGCAGGAAGTGCTTGGGATGTCATGATGATGACAGCAGGTGTAGAAACTAATTTCTGTGCAGGAGTAAGGAATGCAAGGAGGAGCCTCTGCAGATCATCATTACCTTATCTGTATATATCTTAGTCAAGTCAAGTCAAGTCAAGTTTATTTGTATAGCGCTTTTCACAACAGACATTGTCTCAAAGCAGCTTTACACTTAGGGGAATTAAGGTGGAACAAGAGATATTCCGTTCTGAACTTTCTCCTGAGATAGTGGAGAAGTGCAGGAAAATGTTTACCAACAGGGTCAGGATAGAAAGTCCAAAAAAGAGAAGTTAAGACTGTTGGAAAAGAATGGACTTAAGAGCTTCCAGTTATTATGCTGACCAATGCAGGCCAAAAAATCGGAACCCTCATTCATTTAGCATACAATACAAATTACATAACTCATGAAGCTGCTATCAGACTCAGATTGGGAGGTGAACAAGTCTTTAAGTCGAAGACACACTTCGTAGGATCAATGAGAACTGCTGTGGTCAGGTATGAGGAATTTTTCTTGAAGGAAATGACCATGACCCAATAGTTATCTCCAAAGCCCATCAAGAAAACAAAATGTCTGTGTTGATGGAAGAGGCACACTTGCAAGTGGCAGAGAGTTTCTTCAGTGGAGGAGCTGGGATTGAAGCCCCATGAGACTTGGCTGAGGAGAAAGAGCTGGAGATCATAAGTAATGGTCTTACTATTGTGCAAGCTGATTCCAACAGTGATCGACGCAAAATACCCGTGGATCCAAGATCCTGCTTCTCTTCAAAATAATCAAAGCGGAGTGGAGTCCACTTTCCTAAGAACAGAAAAACAGCTTGGCAGAATGTGCTGTGCTCTGACATGCATTGCTAACTTTGGGACCTCATATACACAGGTGTGTGCCTTTCCAAATCATCAGATGAATCTACCACAGGTGGACTCAAATCAAGTTGTAGAAACATCTAAATGATGATCAGTTTACACAGGATGCACCTGAGCTCAATTTTGAGTGTTTTTTTTTTTTTTTTTTTTGCAAAGATTTAAAAAAAACTTATTTCGTGTTGTCATTATACGGTGGTGCTTATAGAATTTTAAGAAAAATACATAATTTAATCCATTTTAGAATAAGACTAACATACTGTAACAAAATGTGGAAAAAGTGAAGCGCTGTGACAACTTTCCGGATGCACTGTTTTCTCAAGTCAAGTTTATTTCCATAGCGCTTTTCACAACAGACATGGTCTCCAAGCAGCTTTACAGAATTTACTGTTAAAGTGAACGATGTGTATTTACCCCTGATGAGCAGCCATGGTGACTGTGGCAAGTACAAACTTGTCTGGCTCACAGACCAAAGTGCCCTGAGGAGTAAACACAAGTTGGAAAAAGTCAAGGCAAACGCTGATTCTAAAGATATTGTAAGAGATGATGTCACAGTTTTTTAAGTCAACCTGTTTTTTGCTCGGGTCTTGAGAAACACAAGAAAAACTATAAAATGTGAAATCACAAAATGTCTGGCGGTTAGTTGTGTTGAAGTTAGAAGTGTAATTTAGGTAAATTTAGGTCAATTTAAAAGTATTTCAGACTGCCTGTAAAAGAAAACAGAACTTTGACAGCTGAGCACCCTGACCTGCTGAGGTGTAAGCCTAACCCACCAGCGCCGAGGTAATGCGCAGGGGCTTGCTGGGTAATGTCGGAGGTTTTAGGAAAGATGCCGCACCCGGGGAGAGATAGTGTGCTAGCGTCTCTTCAACCCATGGCATGACACTATAATAACCATAATCCCTAAATCCAGAGACGTTGGAATAAACCGCGTTCTTGGAGGTGAAGTGGTGGGACGAGAAAGGCCGTGCCCAGGACCTGAACACCTCAGTGTGCAGATCAGGAAAAATGGCAAGCCCCGACGTAGAGGCTGTGACGCCGGGAGCAAAAAAAGCTCTCATCGAGCTTGCCCAAAAGAGGGGCTTTATGCTCACCGGCCGGCCTCGAGCTTCTGAACGCCGCATGTCACAACCTTCAGGAGCTCCTCCCTATCGGGTTCGTAAGAGCATTCCCCTCCCCCCTCGGAGGAAGAGGAAGAGAGGCAGAGCTGCGTGCTCTTGTGACGGGGGGAAGATATCGCCGAGATGCGTGGTTCCAAAGCCGAACGAGAGTCTGACCAAGCAGAGGAAAGAGAAAGGGACAAACCCAAACCTCCAAACCTTCTGCGAGATCCATAAGCGAACCCCAGGAACCGGAGTGCCGCTCCGCCTCAGCGAGAGCGGGAACGTAACCACGAGGACTGGGGGCGCTCTCCTAAAAGAGCACCCACTGGAAGCGGAGCAGCCGCATAGGCATGCGAGCGCAGTGCTGGGAATCTTTTGAGAGCCGAAATTGCATGCTCCGCTTCCAAACAAGCCACCCACACGCTGTGTGCATCCATACAGCCGAAACATGTGCTTGGTTTTCTTAAATGCCTCTATTTATTTTGAGAAACAGACAGACAAACATTAAATTTCACACAGAGCACTTCATGAACAAAACAGAAGCTGAAGCAGTCTTCTCTTCGGGTGCGCTTTGTACTCCCTGGTCGTGACGTCACCCGGCTGGTGACAGCCTGTCTTCAATTTTGACTGATTAGACTCATTACTCAGAGCATGAACAACACAGTCGCATTCCCAAAGCATTAGGATGCAGCTTGAATTCCTGAAAGGGAACTCCAGTGACAAATCCTGTATGTCTTTCCCTGCTTTAATCAACCCAGTTCCATAAATGAGCTTGTTATCATGCCCTTGATGGGCTACATCAGGTGCAACAGGTAACCAAATAATGATTGATCTTTAAAGAACAATGTTCAATCTTTTCAACAAAGGGCCAGTGTGGGTGCATGATTTCATTCCAACCAATCAAGTCCACATCAATTCAACCTATTTGAATCTAATGATTTTTGTTTTCAATGACTATCAGCTGTGGTCTTTGATTAGTTGGAATGAAAACCTGCACCAACACCTGCCCTTTGTGGAACAGAAAGGGTGGACACCCCTGCCATAAGACATTTTTGGAAAATGTTTAGTTGTTAAAAGCATAGTAGCAAAATAGTAAGATTCATTAAAAAAAATCTATAAAATGTATCAAAAATAAATAAATAATAGATTTTGCTAGTTTTTACACTGTACTTAGTGAACCATCAGAGTTTAGATTTATACCTCTTGAGAACTTTTTTGCTTGATATTTACTATGTATATTTATCTATCTTTATATCATACACTGAACATATTTAAACTCTTTTACTTTCACTTTTACCGACTTCTAGGTTGAAACACTTTTTTTCCGATTCACCCCAGAAATATAACGTAAGTCTGAGCTCTCAGTATATCAGGCTTCCTCTTGGTTTTGTTTATTAGTAGAGCACCACATCGCAGCGTCACACCACATCACAAACACTTCCTCTCCTCTCAAGTAAATTTATACAGCACAGACTTGTGGAGTGTCTCCTCAATATGTCATATACACCCCAGAAACCTTTGAAGATCCACTTCAGGCAGTACATCTTCATTCCGCTGGAAGTTTATAGTAATATGGAGCTTTTAGCAGCCGCTGTGAACTCTGTCAAAGAGGCCTTAGAGGTGAATCTGCTATTGTAGCCTTTAATCTGGTTCCTCATGTTGGCCATTAGAATCTCAGCAGCATCTGCAAGAGGTCTTAAATCATTGTTTTTAGAAAAACAGAACTTAACGCAGCTTCAGTGTGTTAGATTTTTGTAGTGTGACATAAATTGCCCATACTGGGACCGATAATAACACAATGTGTGTTTTCTGAGCACTGGGGTGTGGGGTGTGTGGTGGTCTGGATAAAATAGCCTGCTGAATGTAGCTGTGACGGAATTCCTGAAATACAGCTAAGAAGGATTTAAAAAAGCTTAAACAGTGTTTAGCAAGTCTCTTTTTTTTTTGTAAACTGCATTGTTAAACTATTTGGTTTTATGCTGATCATGTTGTGTAACTTTCTTCTATTATTTGTTTTGGATTTGACATTTGTTGTTGATTATTGCCTGGCAAATAAATGTACATTTCTTGATTAACCCTGAAACGTCATGAAATATTTTATATCTAGTTGATTATGTAGTCTAGTGTTACTGCAAATCTATGACCAGAACTGTACATACAGAAGGCTCATGGAGCATCAAGCACAACATCTGGGACCTTCTGATTTCTGACTATTACTGACCTAGCAGGTTATAACAAAAGTGACTAAATCAGCTATTGTTTATGCATGAGCAAGCATTTACCAGCTACGTAAAGAATATTAGTTTACGTTATATCCTCAGACTAAGATTCGGACTGGCCAATTTGCCTCTGTGAGCAGGTACAGATAGTCAAGCACAAGGCTCTAAGCGACTCCGGGTCCATAATGAATTATTAATTGAAAATGCTTAGAATAATCTATTAAAATTAAAGAAAAAATACAACCAGCTTTAAGTAGATATATTCAAAATAAATCTTTATTACAAATTGGAGTCAGATTCGAGTTTAAAAATAGGATTTATGTAACAAATTGCTATCCCTTTTAGTAATCTTTTACAGCAGCGTGAGAAAGACTGACATGCAGCATACCTTCACCCAACCCAGTGAATTCCATCATTGGGCCATTGGAAGGGTCACCCTACAAATTAATTTTGCCACTTGGTCCCAGAATGGTGGGACCAGCTGTGCTAGAAGATCTCAGGAAATTTGGTGCAGTGCGAGGAGCGAGGAGGTCTTCAGTGTAAGAGTTTGCTGCTTCATTTTTAGGATTGTCAGCAAGCATTAGTTTTTTTAATCTGATGCGTGAGTGCTGCTACCGGAAGCCAGTAAAAAGAGTGCAGCAGTGGGGTGGTGTGTGCAGCTGCATTTTGGATTATTTGCAGAGGACAAATAGCGTTCAGAGGTAGGCCTGCCAGCAGAGAGTTGCAGTAGCCAATTCTCAAAATGACAAGAGACTGAACAAGCACCTGAGCAGCTTGTGGAGATAGAAATAATCAAGTAATTCTGATTTTGTAGAGTAGAAACTGACAAAATCAATTTAAGGCTCTAGGTTTCTTATTATAAGTTCACTAAGTGACCCTGTGCTTTGACCGCATCTTCCTGACAAGCAAGTGGTAGCTCAGTGGTTAAGGTGTTTGGTTATTGATAGGAAGGTAGGGGTTAAAGCCCATGTATTGCCAAGCTGCAACTCTTGGGCCCTTGAGTGAGGCCCTTGATGCTCTTTGCTTCAAGGGTGCGGTATCATGTCTGGCCGCAGCTTCCTAACAGCACTAGTATATGCAAAGGAAAAATTTCATTGTGTTGTAATGTGCAAGTGACAAGTATAAAGCACTTTACCCTTGACCTTTGTAGTGGACCTCAGGAGACAGGAGTGTGAGCACACCATCAATCAACAATTTCCTCAGTGTTTACACCACCGAAGACCTCACTGAAATCTCTTTTTTCTGAAATGGCTGAGGAAGTTCAGACCCAACATCCTCAAAACATTTTACTGCTTACTCATGTATGGATCTGCCAGTGTTTGATTTGTATGAAGGAAGGCTAATCATTAAAAAAGGGTTTCTTCACAGAGTCAACAAAAAAATGCAAAACATAAAATTACTTGTTGTTTTTTCAAAGTTTATTATTATTTAACATTTAAATTTATTACAAATGTAACATTTGTAAACATTAAAAGTTTACATTTCTTAAAACAATTTTAAATAAAATGTATATAAATAATGTATAAAATAATATTTTATAATATTAAAAGAAATGAAAATATTTAAAAGTAAAATAGAATAAATAAAATTAATGCAATACACTTTTTTATCATATTGATTAAATTGAGTAATCAAACAAATTGTTTACATAAAATTAAATAAATGGAAAAATTTAATTATTAGTTTACATTTGTTAGACCCCATTTGGGTAATATGGATGTGTGTGTGTGTGTGTGTGTGTGTGTGTTACATTTAATATTTAATTTTCTAAGGATATGATCTACTTAACTGTTTTACTTATTTCAGCATACTTAAGAAAATGTCTTCATTCCTCCATCCTTCATTTATTCACTCCTTCGATATGCGGAATTGTCAGGATTTTCTCTTTTTAAGAGACTACATAAAACGCTATTGATTATTATTATTGATATTATTACTTGTCTATGTGAAGGTTTTATGGTTCTCATCACCCTCCACTGTACAGCAGTTCATGCATCAACAAAGCAGATATTTTAAAGTTAATAATTACCTGCTTTAATTTGCCAATGTTTAGAGATATGTAGTTATTCTTGCACTAGACCACAAGCCCTTCCACCTTCTCTCTGTGTGACGTCTCATTACATTCACTCTAGAGGTCAACTACTGTGGTGTTGTCAGCAAAATTAATTATGTGGTTTGAACTTTCTCGCATTGCAGTCTTGGCTCAGCAGCATGAAACAGCAGTGGGCATGTCATGCACCCCTCTGAGGAACCAGGGCAAGAAAACAAATTGAATATACAGCATAACTGTCATAATCCTTGTTTAATCTTTAGATTTCAGGGAAATGATTCTCAAAACTGAAAAAGTAATCAAAACCAAACAAAATTAAAGACAAATAGTACTTACAGGTTACATCTAGGTGAAATTATATACCAATAATAATGTGGCTATTTCATCATTTGTAATGCGATTTGCAAATTCCCCAGGGGACCCCAAGGGTACAAACTACGGCCTGCCCTCACATTTGAAATGATCCTCTGAACAATGCCAGAGACATATTTTGAAAATGTAATTTTAAATACATGTTTTACTCAAATAATTCTTTATTTAATAATAAAATCATTTTTGTAATTATTAATAGAGGTTGAGGCACTGGTAGTTGACTGCTGGAACTATCGGCTATTGGCTAAAATCCATACCAATAGTTTTTCCGGTCCGCTGTCATCACAAGAGCGGCCTCAAGGGGCGAATCACTGACACTACGTGCTGTTAGTTTTTACACGTGAGACTGCACGCTGCACGGAGAACGCTAAATTAGTTATTATTATTACTTTCTTAATTATATAATTACATGTATTAATGAGTATACTCATATCTGTTTCCTATAGCACATTTTCATGATTTAGAACAGTTTTTTTTTGTGTGTAATAAAGTTCAGTACTATTTTACATGAAGTGTTATGCTGGTTTAATGATCCAGTTTCCATTTTAAAAATAAATCCAACCTAGTTATTAACAGCCTAATTAATTGCTAGATTTGCCAACAGACCATATGTATGTGTATAAGCAAGTAAATGTTTTAGTTTCTATAGCAATTAATATGAAGAAATGCCATAACGACGAATATGCTTTTTTTTTATTTGTCTGTACAGTGGAAAACCCAAATAATAAACTAATCTAGCATTAGGAGGCATACTGCATACATTACAATAATACTGGTTGTCACAATCTTCTGTTACAGACTGACCCGGCCTCCTGTTAAAGAAATAAAAAATGATGTGGCCTTCACAGAAAAAAAGGTTGGGAAACTCATTTACAGCTACAATGAAAACTGAAACACTGGCCAGTATAGTTGGAGTTTTTATGTGTACTTATGTGTTATGCCTGGCCGCCAATCATCACTGAATACATATTCCATAAGTAAAAGCAGAGAGTGCTAAAAGCAGAGCTAAAAATAGGACATGTTTTAGTTGAGCTTCTCACTGGTACTTCTTGGACTAAGACAGTCGTTGGAGTATCAAACAGCTATGTTATCCAGGAAAATGTCAGCATACCACCATGAAGGACAAACACTATCCAACAGGATTAACTGGTTACCTCCTCCCCTGTTTTGTTCTGCTCAGCTGAATCTGATCAGCCTAGAGTTGACAAAAAGCATACTGAAGCCTATCTAGAAGTTTGGCTGAAGGCTTTTTAAGGCTATGGGTTAATGATCGGAAGGTTGGATATTCAAGGTTTAGGCAAGTTGTCACTCTTGGGCCCTTGAGCAAGGCCCTTAATCCTATGTGCTCCAGGGTCACTGTATAATGGCTAAAAATGTGCTCTGACCCCAGCTTTCTATAAATAATAGGATATGTAAAGAAAGAATTTCAATGTGCTGTAATCTGTATGCTGCAAATAAAGTCTATTAATAATGTTGTTAGCCTTGTGTCACAGTGCATATGTTACAGCCTTATTCCAAAATGGATTTAATTCATTATTTTCCTCACATTTTTACAAACAATATACCAGAATGACAACGTGAATAAAGTTTATTTAAAATCTTTACAAATGTATTAAAAATAAAAAAAGCAACAAAATCCCAGCCTTTGCCATGACACAGGTGCATCCTGTTACCACTGATCATCCTTGAGAAGATTCTACCTCTTGATTGGAGTCCACCTGTGTTTAATTCAGTTGCTTGGACATGATTTGGAAAGGCACACACTTGTCTATATGAGGTCCCAGAGATAACAGTGCATGTCAGAGCACAAACCAAGCCATGACGTCCAAGGAATTGTCTGTAGACCTCCGAGACAGGATTGTATCAGGATTGATGAAGCTTGAGAGGTTCTGCAAATAAGAATTTGAGAAACTGCCCAAGATGTGCCAAGCTTGTAGCATCAAACTCAAAAAGACTTAAGGCTGTAATTGGTGCTAAAGGAGCTTCAACAAAGTATTGAGCAAAGGCTGTGAATACTGATGTACGTGAGATTTTTTTTTTTCTTTCGTTGGTTTATTTTGAATACATTTGCAAAGATTTCAAAAACTGATTTCACGTTGTCATTACAAATTCAGGTTCATCATTCGCATTAAGACTGGATTGTGTCATTCATAAAAAAAAAAAAAATTATCTACGATTACGAGAATGAAGTCATAACAATCCTGTTTAGTCATAACAATACGAGAATGAGATCGAATAATTTGAGAATTAAATTAAAATTGAAATTTGAATTGGAGATGTTGTTTCTTAAGAGACTATGAGGATGATGATCAAAGAAATGGACCCTGAAAGAAATGAACATCTGGGCGCTTGACGTCTAATGACGTTACCAGTACATATTCTCATAATTACTGCTTTATTCTCGTATTGCTGCTACTTAAATCTTGTAATCTCAGATTTTATTGTATTTTTTGTAACGTTTTTCAAATATAAATCAGGAATTTAATTGTATTAAATGATAATATTTCACACTGCATGGACAGAAAGCTTTTTCAGCTATAAGGAGGATATTAGTGTTGCTAGATCAGCATAATTCTCTACCTTCATTAAAGATAATACAAATTTGTATTTAATACAGAAGCAAGGTTAACTAGTAACAAGACCTGCGATATCAAACCACCTATTTTATCTCCAAGATTAAAAAAAAACAGTCAGCCGCATACTCACATAACATTCAGGGAAACATCCGGGCCGGTTTCATGTTTTATCACAGTATAGGAGTAGCACTGGTTGAACTGGTATATGACCTACTATCAGGTCCAGTCCGGGTTGTGCTCTTTGCTTATATAGCTTGATCTTTGTGATTCCTTAGATCATGTTTTTTTTAAATTATTATTATTAATTGATTGCATTTTTGCATGTTTTTTTTCCCTGCTCAGGTCTTATTTGACTGATTTGTGTTCTGTTAGTAGATGTGAATGTTCAGTAAAGTCTTGTATTTAAAAAGCCCTTTTTAATATATAATTTTATATACAATAATTATTCCTAAACACTGTTTTAGTTTTCACTGGCATGCTGATGGCATACAATGTTTCAGCAAACTAAAGAGAAAAACAGAAGGACATTAGATACTGGAGTCTGATTAAGTTCCTTCGACTCAATTCTGAAATAAATTAAACATTACTTCTACTAGGACCATACGCAGTTTTGCTCTTAACTTACACCACATATAGGAAGTACTGTATTGCATAATGTAAACTATTTGTTCAAGCTTTTATTACATTGATTAGATGATCTGGTCTGGATGTTGTAGTATGTGCATAAAGGGTAAGAGGTAAGTATATTTGTCAGGGATCCACCTGCCACGCCCCCTTTGGTGGCTCTCTATGCCTCCACTCTCCATAGAGCTGCAGGTTTAACCACGCACACCTGGAGCTCCTCATCACTCATGCCTCCACTCTCTCTGAAGCTCCAGGTTTAACGAGGCACACCTGAAGCTCATCACTCCACTCCTACATAAACCCCTCACTCACATTCACTCCCCGTTCGTTATTGTTTATGTTTGACTTTCTGTACTACATGTTTTGGCATTCTGGTTTTCATGCAGGACTTCTCTCATCCGTTTTATCCGGACTCCAGAATCCCGTACCGGCTGCGCTTCCCCTCCCTGTGCATCTCGGCTCAGCTACGCTTCTCCCAATGCGCTACTCGGACTATCTTTCTCAACCGTAGGACTGCCGTGTGCTTGTGCTTGTGTGTGTGTGTGCGCGTATGCGCGTCTGTGTGTGTGTGTGTGTGTGTGCGCGTATGCGCGTCTGTGTGTGTGTGTGTGTGTGTGTGTGTGTGTGTGTGTGCTCGTGTCTCTCTCTCTCCCTCATACGTGCATTAAAGCCCAAGCAAGCTGTACTCTGGCTTCCGCCTTCTGTTTCGCTCGCACCCTGACAATATTTCAAGGCTCTTCTCTGTTCTGGCACCGAGGTGGTAGAATGAACTTCCCCAAGATGTCCGAACAGAGTCGATGGCTATCTTCAAGCAACAAGCCTTCCTCTTCCTGAAGCACTTAAACTAACATTATCCAAGTTTGCTTTGTTTTAAAAGAAAGTTGTAAATTTGGCATACCAGTGTAGATTTATTCATTGATAGAAACTCAAAGCACTTTTGTACCTCGTTCTGGACACGGCGTAACCTAAATGCTGTAAATGTAAATGTGAAGCTCCAGGAAGTAAGTAAGGGTCCTTACTAGAACCACAGTGATTTTATAATATCGCCTTATTTCATCTACTCTGTAATGGCTTTCAGTAAAATGTAGCTTTGATAATAAAAATAATTCTAATGACCTATAAAGCACTGAATGGTATCTAATTTCCTTCATACCTGGAATCATGAAAACTACAGCACAGGGAAGCCCTACTGTATGGTCTCTCCTTCCAATGATTACGTAATTCTAAAGTCTAGCCAAAATCCTTGTTGTTTATTCAGGTCTTCAGTTAATAATGAAGAGCTTTTAACTGCTGCACGTTAAGAGCAAAACAAGTACCCTGTGTGTGCAATCTCCTTTCTTTCTATCCAGCTACATAACACTCCTACTTGCCTGATGAGGTTTTGATGATCCGAATTCGATCTGCCCTCTGCTCCCGCCTGGTCTATTCCGATGTTCTCCTTGCCGAGGATGGCCCCACATAGAAAAAAAGAGATTGCCCTGAAATTGCTGTGGTTGGTAGCAAACAGATATCCTAAAGATCGCTGTGTACAGGCTTTCTGAATAGACCAAAGATGCATGCTCTGGTCTCATTTACTTACGTAAAAAATGATTTTAAAGCTACAAAATACTTATAAATACAAATCCTTTAAACACAATTAGTATTGCTTGATAGCATACATTCAGTGTTAAGGGCCATGCTCAAGGACCTAGCAATTGTAGCTTGGTGGTGCTGGGATTTAAATTCATACCTTTCAAATAACGTTACTCAAGTAAACTTCCACCTATATATATATATATATATATATATATATATATATATATATATATATATATATATATATATTTCTTTAAGATGGCTTGTGCCCCTGATTAATCCACTTCAAGCAGCAGAAAATAGCAGTATTCAAGACATAAATAATAGAAACATTTGCCACACTGTGAGTAAACATCTATTCTCATGAGCAATAACACGACTTCTTTCCTGTGTAAATGTACTGCTGTCTTTTTAAGCACCCGATCCATTAAAACTTTTCCTGTACTGTGAACAGCATTATAACTTCTCATCTATGTGAACACTGGTCATTTTTACTGTTGAGATGTGGCTTTTTAACCATTGTAATTAATGGTGGCGTTAAAGATATGTTCTAGTAAAACTCTTTCGACATTGTGAGCAGTAGTGTGGTTTCTCTCCTGTGTAAATAAGCTAATGTATTTTGAGCTTGCTTTGCTGTGTAAAACTCTTCCCACACTATCAACTGTAATAAAAATTCTCTGCTGTGTGTAATGTACTGTACAGAACTCTTCCTATAGTCTGAGTGGTCATTCGGCTTCTCTCTTGTGTGAACTTTATAACCTGCCCATGTTCTCCCACACCACCCCACTGCTGCGCTCCCTCCACTGGCTTCCGGTAGCTGCATGAATTAAATTCAAAACACTGATACTTGCCTACAAAGGCAAAAATGGACCAGCACCATCTTACCTCAGAGACCTCATCACTCCTTGCACTGCACCACGCTGTCTGAGATCCTCCAGCACTGCTCGACTGGTACCACCTTCTCTCAGAATGAGAGGTAAGTACACTTCAAGGCTCTTCTCTGTTCTGGCAGCAAGGTGGTGGAATGAACTTCCCCTAGATGTCTGAAAAGCAGAGTCCCTGGCTATCTTCAAGCTTCCTCTTCCTAAAACACTTAAACTAACACTTTTCCAGGTTTGCTTTATTTTTTACAAAAAAATAAAATAAAATCCTCTCAACAGAATTGCAGGCTGATTTATTTTAAGATCCAGAACCAGTTTAGATTATTTCATTGATTGAGACTCGAAGCACTTTTGTATGTCACTCTGGACAAGGGTGTCTGCTAAATGCTATGAATGTAAAGGTGACTGGACAGTGTTCCTAAAGTAGCTTTACAGCGGTAAAGAGGCTATAAAGGTGAAATGTATACATTTAGTGCCTCAGTTTGTTCCTTATACGTTTATCCCTAATGAATGAGCCAGGGGTGACTATGGCAAGGAAACCTTTTCTTATACCTTAAATGGTATAGGAAGGAAACCTTGAGAGGAACCAGACTCAAAAGGGAACCCATACACATCTGGGTGACACAAAATGTTCATTCAGTAGTGAATTCTTTCTTTTCCAATTACTTCATGAATGTGTTTTCAAAGGTCATTAGTATTAAGACATCCATTTTAGGAAATTGTACTCTGTAGCAGAAGCAGAAACACAATGTTAGAAAGTTATATGCCTCGATTACACCTAGTATTAGATTGGATCAAATATGGACAACAGAGACAGGTAGCAATTCCAGCCTGGCCTTTTTATGTCTTGAATACATCTTTACTGACATTTTACAATCAGAACAGTCATTCTGAACTGCCAGGGGTGGTTTTAGGGGTGGTTTAATTTGGTTTTGTCAGAATGAATTAAACACTCAGTATATCGACATCCATTTGAGGCCGATCTACAGTGCTCCAGAGTGAAAGTAAAAAAACCAAAAACATAAAGTTTTGTATCAAAATTCTTTAGTGTGCCCCTAGGCCAACTAGATCTAGTGCATACAAATGAGTCCAGAGCACCATTTATTCCCATGTGCAATTTTTTCAGTTTTCAGCTGAATAGAAAGATATTACCAAACTGACTGAATAATGAATCATTAAAAAACCTGCCCACCAAACACATATTGGTCATTAAGACACACTGTGTCATGCCAAAACACTACAAGTACATATTAAGGCAGTGATTTTCAACCAGAATGCCATGAGAGAGCATCAGGTCTGCTGTGGGAAATGATCTATTTTACATTATTTGGTGCAAATAAATTATTATTTAATTGCTGGGAATATTTTGCCATTGTTAGGCAAGTGTCCCTGGGATGTAGTGACTGGCAAAGTAATGGAAATACTCCTCCATGCCAGTGGATGGCATTGTAGGTAGCACAAACGCCTAACTGGACACTGGACAAAGTTCTGACCCAGATATATTTCCAACTAGTAATTTGAGATGAGAAATCTGTTTACTGATTATGAATCATTCAGTAAACAGATTTGAGTTTCACGAGTAACTTAATTCAAGTGAGTCAGGAAGGATTCTGCCTGCTTTTGCCATGGAATTCCACTAGAGGGCACTCACCAATTTCTTAGAATTCACAGAATCCGCAGACTTATGATTCCCAACAGATCCGCTGAATCCCACGGTTCAGGTGGATCAGCCAGGAATCAGGACCCGTGAAACTGAGTCTGTTTCTGACCATGAAGGAAGTTTCCTTATCGACTCAGTCACCTACTTGCTAACAACAACTTAAAACAACTAAAAAGTGTAATTTACAATTTGTGAAAGAACCAGGTTATTTAAATCAGATGGGTCTCTACTAGTGATGGGAAGATCGGATCATTTTAGTGACTTGGTTCTTTAAATCTTGTTCATCAAAATTAATGAATCTTGAATTAATTAGTCATTTAGTTCATTATGTTACTTTGATCAGTAATCAACTAAATTTGTTACATTTTAATAAGCAGATCCCCAGACACATCTACATACACTAACTTTGACTATAATTCCGAAAATGTATATATAATATAAAACTGCATAGTGTCTAGAAGATGTTTTGCGATGCTTTTCTTTGCTCTTCTGAGTCACATTAAAGACTCGTTCAAAAAGAACGAATCATTCATGAATGGCCTGTCACTATTCCCTAGTGTGAGTGGTGGCCAAAAGAAGAAAAAAAACGCTGAACTTGAGGCAATACGGTGAATGTAATCTTTCGCATGAATCCGTTATGCTTGGTGTTTTGTAAGGGGGAAAAGCTATTCAACAGTGCCATGGTCCCAAACCCCATCTCTACACGAAACACCAGTCATTTTAAAACAAGAACACAGATTATTTTGTCGCCTGCATGAACACCGAGGAAACTTTAATAAACAGAAAACCCTAAAGTTAAATGAGAGAGCTTTTACAGCTAGCTAGCTAGTAAGTTGAAAGCCATCAGGACTATGATATTTTTTCTCTTTTAAGAATATAACTTTCTTCCATCTTTTAATGTCCCAAGTTTGGTGCTCCCTTACAAATTCCAAACAGTGGAGCAAACAGCCCTGAGGTGCCCCAGTGCTCAGTGTGGTGGTGCTGGAGATGCTGTTTCCGATCCCGACTGACTGAGGTCTCCCAGTCAGGAAGTCCAGGATCTAGTTACAAAGGGAGGTCTTCCGGCCCAGTAGGCTCAACTTCTCAATCAGGTGCTGAGGGATGATTGTGTTGCTGAGCTGAAGTCTGCGAACAGCATTCGTATATACGAGTCCTTGTTGTCTAGGTGGGTGAGGGCCAAATGAAGGGCTGTAGAGATGGCATCATCCGTGAAACGGTTTGGAAGGTATGCGAAATGCATGGGGTCCAGTGATGGTGGTAGCTGGGTCTTGATGTGCCTCATGATGAGCCTTTCAAAGCACTTCATCACGATGGGTGTGAGCACAATGGAACGATAGTCATTGAGGCAGGGGACAGTAGACTTCTTCGCCACGGGAACGATGGCGCTGTTTAGGGAGATGTTGAAGATGTCGGTGAAGACATCCACTAGCTGTTGTGCACATTCCCTGAGCACTCTGCCTAGAATGTTGTCTGGTCCAGCAGACTTTCGTGGGTAAACTCTAGAGTTTTCTGCACTTGAGCTGTGGTTAGACACAGCACCTGGTCACTGATAGGAAGGGTAATCTTCCTCGCCGCAATGTTGTTCTGCACCTCGAACCGGGCGTAGAAGTCACTCAGCGTGTCTGGGAGGGAGGCGTCACAGTCACAAGCAGGTGATGTCTTGTAGTTTGTGATCACCTGGATGCCCTGCCACATGCGCCTGGTGTCTCCACTGTCCTGGAAGTGGCCGTGAATTTTCTTGGCGTGTGCAGTTTGGCCCTCACTGTCTTTAAGCCCGTCTTATCCCCTGCTCTGAAGGCAAAGTCTCTTGATTTTATCTCTCAAATAACAAATCTTAAAATGACAAATCTCTAACATAAACAGACACTACTTCAAGCAGTGCAACTGAGAGAAAAGCTATGAAATGTAGAGAATTGACTATTGGGAATAATTTATTACATATTCATGGAAAAAAATATATTAAACATAAGTCAGTGATTCTTATTTGGTTGAGCAGAGAAAACCTTGCCAGCTCACCACTGTACACATCATACTAGTGTTGTATTACAGTGCCGGTTTGACATCTATCCAGAGTTTACCCACAGAGTTTTGAGTCACTTGATTTACCCATGAAACTGATTTTCATTATTATAAGTATAGGTTCACTCGAAATGGCATTAATAATGACTACCACACATGCCTGCTACTTAACTTTTCTACTCCATGTTAGTGATGGGAAGATCGGGTCATTTTAGTGCCTGTTTTTTTTTTTTTTAACCAACTTTGACAATATTGAAAATATGACAATGCAGCTAAGGACAAAATTTGATAAACAGAATGAGTATCTTCACCTCTCTATATTGTCAATAGTCCTTTTATCACATGACTCATTATTATTGTAACAATAATGTCAAGATTTGGACCAAAAAAAACATGATCTTCTGAATTGTGTAGCATTTATGAAAGTCAAATGACAAAAGAACGAATGACTCGGACGAACTACTCAATTCTGTTTCCTGTGTAATGCATTGCATAACGTTTATGGGAGTCACGTAATAAAAAAAACTAACGACTCGGACTAGAAGAGTCGAGAGAGATGAACTACAAAATGGTTTCCTGTACATAAACTACGGGGATTTTGTGATGCCTTTCTCATGTGCATCAAGTAGAAAATGAACGAATCACACTTTAAGGACTGAGTCACATTAAAGACTTGATTCAAAATAAACAGATTTTTCATAGACGACCCGTCACTACTCTGTTATTTTGTATGAAGTTGTTTATAAGTAGTGGCTTCAGGGGGGGTGTCTATCTAGAACATATGTGTCTGTGTTACCTTCTGGCTTTTCCTGTTAGCTATGCTGTCATAGCTAGTCTTGCACTGTTCACACTGTACAGTGTCTAACATTTATGTTACAATATGGATATTTATTAATCTTTAATTAAGGCCTAAAGATCCATAAAGTTACTGAGCAACTTTGAGCAAGAACTATGAGGATGGATTGAGAACAATGAGAACAATCTTCTACAATTTGCATTTAACAGTTCTGCACTGAATCACTGAACACCTCAACAATGATAGAACCGATGAGGATGGGTTACATTTTGAGTCTGGTTCCTCACAAGGTTTCCTCCTCATACGATCTGAGGGCTTTTTCTTGGCATTGTCACCACAGGCTCACTCGTTAGTGATCAACTAATAAGGCATTAAACTTACACATTCAATCAATTATATTCAATAAATGTATACATTTAAGAATCTCTGTGAAGAATCTCTGTAAAGTTGCTTTGGGGGCAAATAAAACAATTGATTTGCATTGAATACAATTGTTATTGCGATAATCAAGCTAAAATTATTCATAAATTAGATTTTCATAGCAGCATATTAATAGAGTAACCCCATATTAAATCTCACCTCTTCTCTCCAGGTCTGAGATTCCAGGTCCAGAGCGCCCACATGATTTTTTTTTGCAAAAAAGCTGCAGATCAGGTTGTGCATGATGTATGCGTTAACTTTTTACAACTTGAATTGATTTTAATAATTAAGAAATACACTCATATTCCGCTAAACTTGTACCGTAACATACATTGTCATACATTAATGATTAAAGAATATGCAAATGAGCATTGCAAATTGGCCAGAGAAGGCAGAATTATTTACCACAGCCCTGTGAATTCAGGTAGAATTAGACAGTTAAACTGACATCAGGTTATAGAATTTGACTATTTTCTCTCATATATATGGAATGGTCAGTGTTGGGCAATAACGCGTTACTGTAACGCAGTTACTTTTGACAGTAGCTAGTATTGTAACACGTTACTTTTTAAATAAAGTAAATCCGTTACCGTATGCTGCGTTGTCTGTTACTTTTTTTATAATTAATTTGGGCTGAAGTGTATCCTACAGTCTGACCTGTTTACAGCAGCGACGCATTGTAGGATTTGTGGATGAACCACTGTAAACACGAAGAAGACGCACTGTGGGCGTGTCTCCGTTTATTCAGGTCTGTGCGGCAGTAATGGCGAGTCGAGGCGAGAGCAAGACGAGTTTCTCAAAGTGGAAATATGCTCATTATTTCACTTTAGTTGAGCATAAAGACAAAAGCCTTTTAGTCAAATGTAAGCTGGGTCTTCCTGGTTCGAAGCTCGTATCTACTGCGATAAACAGCAACTCCAATCTGTCGAAGTTCCCCCAGAAACTCCATGCCTCGACGAAGCTAGAAGCTAGAAGCTAACCCGGTGTTCTGTTCTACATTGTTGATAGTTTTCATACTTAAGCTGTGAAAGGAACATTTTTAAGAGCTCAACACAACAGCTTTTATGATGCAGAAGCCACTTTAGTTTTTGATTGTGAATATATTATTCAGCTTGTTCTGTTCTTTATTTCAGAAATCCTTGTGATATATTCAGTTTGTGCTGCTCTGACTTCAATAAAATAGTGTTTAAAAATGACTTTGTGTTTAAGTCAGTTTTGTGTTTGTAGACCATAACGCATAAAAGGGCATTAATGGGAACATTAAAGAAGGTTCTTTAAAAAAAAGTTACTAAAAAGTTACTTTTAACAGTAACGCATTACTTTTTGGTGTAAGTAATCAACAAAGTAATTGAGTTACTTTTTTAAATGAAGTAACGAGTTACTGTAACTAGTTACTATTTTTTAGTAACGAGCACAACACTGGGAATGGTAAGATTCATTGAATCGCATCAGTATTTTGCATCGTTCTCTCAACACCGCTGCTGCTATTTGCTATGCTGAGAGTTACATAGAATACAGATTAACATGGCAGAGGTAGAGCTGCGTCTTCCTGCACACAGAACAGGAAAAGAACATCTGGTTTTAATAACCCTTTGTCCTTTTTTTTGCACTACAAAGGCTTGTTTGTGAAAGGCTACTTAACCAAATGTATGAATTGCAGAGCATCATATTTTTCAATTGTATTGCATTAAATTGCATTTTGTCGAAAAGAATCGAAATCGGATTGCACTGCATCGTAATAGGAGCGAATCATATCGCACTGCATCAGTAGCTGCTTCATATCAGCCTCCGTTATGAAGATGCACAACCCTATGATATAATATTGCAGAAACTCCAAGTGCCAATAACCTTTCATAAGGAAAGTGTTTATTTGTTGTCAGTGCATTCAGGAGAGAATTACTCAACAATCATTTAGTTTTAGACTAACATAAGAATGGCATTAATAAAATATTAAATACAGACAAAAAAAGAAGGAAGAAAAAAGCAAGCCAACTTAAATATATTTTACAACAAATAAGACTTTCAATAGTTAATTAAAAGTAAAAATAGGCAGAGCGTTCTGTGTATATGGTAGCTGCAAGCAAATGGCCGAAATAATTACTGCAAGAGTCAGCAAAGAAGGGAAACATACATATATTTAATATACAGTGCCCTCCACAATTATTGGCACCCCTGTTTAAGATGTGGTCGTGGACTTCTAAAAATTCTCCTTTTTTTTTTAAAACAACATAGAACCCAAATGCAAAAAAAGAGAAAAATCCAACCTTTTATTTAAGTACATAACTTTGGTGGTAAAAAAAAATCACACATTTAGAAAAAAAAAAAAAACTTGAAATCATGTGTGCCACAATTATTGGCACCCCTAACAATTCCTCTGAAAAATTTAATTTTTTTTTTTATATATATTTTTCTGTAGTTGCTAAGGTTGGTCAGGGTATCTAGGGACTTTTAATTAGTAATTCATGATTTCCTGTTTCCCTGGGGTATAAATATGACGTGACACAGAGGCCTAATTCTCTTACCCATTTGTCAACATGGCAAAGACAAGAGAACACACCATTCAAGTAAGGCAGATGTGTGTCGACCTTCATAAGTCAGGCAATGGCTACAAGAAAATAGCCACTGGCCTTAACTTGCCGGTATCTACAGTCAGAGGAATCATTAAGAAGTTTAAAACAACTGGAACAGTGACAAACAAGGCTGGAAGAGGTCCCAAGTTTATCTTGCCACAATGCACAGTGAGGAGGATGGTAAGAGAAGTAAAAAAATTTCCCAAGCTCACCGTTACAGAATTGCATCAAAGAGTGGCATCTTGGGGTCACAGAGTCTCCAAAACAACCATCAGACGCTCTCTACATGCCAACAAGCTGTTTGGGAGGCATGCAAGGAAAAAGCCTTTTCTCACTAACACTCACAAACGTAAACGTCTGGAGTTTGCTAAGCGGTACTGGGACTTCAACTGGGATCATGTGCTTTGGTCAGATGAGACTAAGATTGAGCTTTTTGGCAACAAACACTCTAAGTGGGTCTGGCGTAAAACAAAAGATGAGTATGCCGAAAAGCACCTCATGCCCACCGTGAAGTATGGTGGAGGATCTGTGATGCTGTGGGCCTGTTTCTCTTCCAAAGGCCCTGGGAACCTTGTTAGGGTGCATGGCATTATGAACGCTTTGAAGTACCAGGATATTTTAAATAAAAACCTGATGGCCTCTGCCAGAAAGCTGAAGATGGGTCGTCATTGGGTCTTTCAGCAGGATAATGATCCAAAACATGTGGCAAAATCTACACAAAAGTGGTTCAGCAGTCACAAACTCAAGGTCCTCCCATGGCCATCTCAGTCCCCAGACCTCAACCCAATCGAAAACCTGTGGGGCGAGCTAAAGAGAAGAGTGCATAAGAGAGGACCCAGGACACTGGATGATCTAGAAAGAAGAATGGTCAAAAATCCCTCTCTCTGTGTTCTCCAATCTTGTGAAATGTTATAGGAGGAGATTTAGTGCTGTCTTGTTGGCAAAAGGAGGTTGTACAAAGTATTAACATCAGGGGTGCCAATAATTGTGGCACACATGATTTCAAGTTTTTTTTTTCTTCTAAATGTGTGATTTTTTTTACCACCAAAGTAATGTACTTAAATGAAAGGCTGGATTTTTCTCTTTTTTTGCATTTGGGTTCTATGTTGTTTAAAAAAAAAAAGGAGAATTTTTAGAAGTCCACGTCCACATCTTAAACAGGGGTGCCAATAATTGTGGAGGGCACTGTATTAGGGCTTAAACAATTTGAGTAATTCGAATTAAAAAAAAAAAATCATCAAGGAAAATTATGTGCCTTAATATTTATTTAAATACACATGGAGCAATGTTTCCCGGACCATTATAACTGATGCACCACCTGCTAAACTCTGTAGCGCTCTGGACTGGTAAACACAGAAGACGATGCGGAATAGACGAGGGGAGAAGATGATTCATATGAAAGCCTGTTTCCGTCGCATAAAAAAATTTATACGTTTGCCTAATTCCGACTTTAATTCTCGCAATTCCAAGTTCCTCCAATTCCGTTTTTATTTATGATTTGTATATATTTGTATTTGTATTTTGATGTAATATGGCAATTAAATGCACCAAATGGGTTTAGTGTTCAGATATTCTTTTATGCAATTTCAGCAATAAAATGTACATTTTTTTAAAAAAGGAAACAAATTACTTGTTTATTTTAAGAGACCCATCTTATGTTTCTTGTATATTTAGTATTGCTCTTTAATAAAGAAAAAGTACCTCTGTTTCGATTCCTCAATTAAACGATAGCTACAGCCCCAATTTATATATATATATATATAGAGAGAGAGAGAGAGAGAGAGAGAGAGAGAGAGAGAGAGAGAGAGAGAGAGAGAGAGAGAGAGAGAGAGAGCATTTTTTTTTTTTTTTTTTAAGTTGGAAAGAAGTAAAAAGGGATATAAATCAGGTTCATTTTGCCACTTAATCCTCTTTAGATACACTTTAGATCCAACTCATCCAACAGAAAAAAAGATCATTTACCATGTCTGTGTATAAACCGATTTTGGAATTCTTTGTTCTGTACACATTTTGCACTGATTCGCATAAACTCATGATCAAGTCAAACAATCTTTCAAAGCTATAGACACAGAGTCCTGCATTTACAAGACAGCAAAAGCTGAAGACTCTCTGTTTCTCTTTATACTTTTTTTGGTAGTCATTTTGTTCTGCATGAGCCTTTTATGGAGATCTGTTAGGAAGCAAATCAGCTGTGCCTTCAAAATTCCCAGGGTTTCCTGAGTGAATACTGTTTGTCAACTTTTTATAATTGGGTGCATCTGACATATATTTTCGTTCATTTGGGCCTCCAATTTTTAAAATGCTCCTGCAAGCTACTAGAACACAAATATTCTAAAGTCCAACCATCGGAACAATAGTTCAGAACAGAAACGGTTTCTGTAACGAGATATAACCACGTACATCATTCGAAAACAAACAAAAGCCGCTAATTAAAACTGATTGGTTCATGATAACGGATTGCGCTAAAACTTTTTAACGGGTTGTAAATGAACGGTTACACTGTGATGCATTATATACCCTGTACAACGTTTAAAATCAAGTCACTGAACGTATAAAAGTGTTTGAATGACGCCTCCATTGTTTACATGTGAAAAATAGTCCGTAATCCTCTGGTTTGCGATGTTCGGTTAGAGGCTTGTGCCTGTACCAGGTCTTCAGTAAGTAGGTTACGTTTAGTTTGAGATAGTCATTTGATATATGACACGTGATTAACGTGAACGAGACCAACGCTGTGAGCATACGCCTTCGGTTCCGTGTAAATGAGCCAGGTTTTTTTCTTAATAAGCCAACACACACACACGTACTGAACTCATCCCACACTGTGTTGCTGCTTGTCTGCTGCGTGAATGCGCTGGTGCGCCTTGAAGGATCCGTGCTGTTTAAAGCTCTTCCCGCACTGCGTACAGCGGTACGGCCTGTCTCCGGTGTGAATGCGCTGGTGAGTCCTCAAATGGCTTAACTCTCGGAAACTCATCCCGCACTGCAAGCAGTAATGCGGCTTCTCTTTCGTGTGAATGCGCTGGTGCGTCTTCAAGTGGCTCAGTTCCCGGAAACTCATGCCGCACTGGGAGCAGTAATACGGCTTCCCTCCGGCGTGGATGCGCTGGTGCGTTTTTAAGTGACTCAGCTCGCGGAAACTCATGCCGCACTCCGAGCAGTAGTGCGACTTATCCCCCGAGTGGATGCGCTGGTGCGTTTTCAAGTGACTTAACTCGCGGAAGCTCATGCCGCATTGCGAGCAATAGTGCGGTTTCTCTCTGGTGTGAATGCGCTGGTGCGTTTTCAAGTGACTCAGCTCACGGAAACTCATCCCGCACTGTGTGCAGAAATGCGGCCTCTCTCCCGTGTGAACGAGCTGGTGGTTTTTTAGAGTGGGCAATTCTCTAAAACCCTTTCCGCACTGAACGCAGCAGAAGAGCTGCTCTCCCGTGTGAACGCGGTGGTGGCTTTTTAGATTGCTGTGCCGCGTAAAGCTCTTGCCGCACTGCGCGCAGTAATACGGCTTCTCCCCGTTGTGAATGAGCTGGTGCCGCTTGAAGGAACTCTGCAGCGTGAAACTCTTCCCGCATGGCGAGCACCGGTACGGCTTCTCCCCCGTGTGGCTGCGCTCGTGGTTCTTAAACGGACTGTGGCGCGTGAAACTCTTGCCGCACTGCGAGCACACGTACGGCTTCTCTCCCGTGTGAGTGCGCTGGTGCTTCTTGAGGTTGCTTTTTTGGATGAACGTCTTCCCACACTGCGAGCACTGATGGGGCTTTTCTCCCGTATGGATTAGATGGTGTTGTTTCAGGTGACCCTTTCGGGAAAAACCCTTTCCGCACAGCGAGCAGTAGTAAATTATTTCCTTGCCCGGTTCGGCCCCGATTCCTTCGGTTTGAGTGTGCTGGAAACCTGATGAGGACATTTCACTCTGGAGGGAGAAAAGAAATGTTACAGTTGATTTAGAGTTGATTTATGAACCAGATTTTAGTCTTTAATCCACCATTTCTGGTGCAGGTTCCAGACGTGACTAGATAAGGGGTTTGAAGCCAGAAAAATTCGGCCTCACCCCTGGCCCTAAAAACTCACCAGAGTAAATATTGTCTACAATCATATCGTAATAGTTGTTTTAACAATGTGTGATTTCAAATGATCGAGTATATCGCAAAAACCAAACCAAACACACCTACACAGTGCACGCATATATTACGCGATGTCTAGTGGCGTGCGTTCATTCACTGCATTCAGTCTTTAAGAATGCATTTAGAACGTTCACACAGTTCAAGATTCGGTGCAGAAAATGTGTACATTTATATCATTTCATATAGTTCATCGATATCAAAAAGTGCAATTATTTTCTCCCCAAATCAGCATTATTACAAATGCTATATTAATTTTATGACAAACAAACTTTCTTTCGGCTTCTCCCATTAGGGGTCGCCACGGCGGATCATCCGCATGTTTGATTTAACACGTTTTTACGCTGGATGCCCTTCCTAACGCAACCCTCCCCATTTATCTGGGCTTGGGACCGACACTAAGGTTTGTGCATCCCTAATGGCTGGGGTTGGTTCCCTGACCGGGGATCAAACCCGGGCCGCAGCGGTGAGAGCGCCGCATCCTAACCACTAGACCACCAGGGAACCTTAATATTAATTTTATACAACAGTTAAAAAAACAACTAGTTTATTTTAAGAGACTAAGTTTTAGACACCACGGTGCCTGTTTTTGCTCGATTTTATTTCAAACAAAGCCACAGCACTGTTTTGTAACTCTGAGCAAAATGATGGTATTTCGTTCAGGAATGAATCACCTGTTTAAATGATTCGGTTCAATCACAATGACTCACTCATTGACAGTGACTGTGACAGTGGCTTACTGGTGTCTTCAAGTATTTTATCTTTTTTTTTTTTTTTTTTTTTGCCCAAATTTCAGTATTCAACAATTTATGTTTAAAATATCAAAACATTATTTATGCATTTAGAACGGCAGGTTTTTACATGTCCATCTGTGCTGCAATAAACCTTGTGTAAATACAGCTAAATGCCACTTCAGATACATTTTGTTGATACTTATTTCAATTGCTTGGTTGTAGCCAAAATGTTTTTATTTTATTTTTTTCTACTTCATTCCACAGCTTAGATGTGAGCTCCTCCCCCTTTAGTATTTTTTTTGGGTGAAAAACAGGACATTCTCCTATTCGTAGCGGTTTTTTTCCCCATCTCTCCACCGATGAGATCCGAGTCAACTCATGCAGAGCTTAATATTTGATGGGCTTTGAGACTTTACAATCGATAAAACTTTTGCATTGCAGTGACAGTTTCAGCACATTGACCACCTGGTATCCATGTGCTTACATCGCACTTATAGTTACAGTGTGCGTTTTTCTGCCTTTGTCTGGGGGAGGTAACGTTCGTCAGGGAGGTCGAGACGAACAGGCGTGTGTGTGTGCGTGTGTGTGTGTGTTTTCAACATAATTGTTAAATATAAAAAGATATTATAAAAATTATTGTCTAATCAGTCTAACTGACTGATTAAATGTAAGCATTTGACTCAAAAGATGATGCACACCTTTAGAAAAGGTAAACAAATGCCCATAAAATGTACAAATCTATTTAAACTTGTTGGAAAAGTTTAATTTCCGTCACGGCTGTGAACTGATCACCGAACAACATGAAGAAAATCAAAAATTGTAGGAGGCAGCTGTTCATGGTGGTCCTAAGGGTACCAGCACAATAACACACTCGGCAAAATATTGTCTAATTATCGTTAACGATAAAATCCAAAAAAGTTTCCAGAAATCATTTTTGGTCAATATAGCACACCCCTATTGTCAGGGAAATCTATTCTCACCAGTACATTATCTACTACTTTAACATCTACTGTACCTGTTGCAAACAGGGAAAAGAATACAAAATGTCAGAGAGAAGTTAAAAAAAAGTCTACGGAAAATCATACCTTCTATTGATAGAATCTTATATAATCTTCTGGGGAAGTGGTAGGTCTGGGGTTCAAACCTCAGTATCACCAACCTCCCACTATTGGGCGCTTAAGCGGGGCCCTTAACCCCCTGTGCTCCGATGTATCCTGTCTGACCTGCGCTTTGACCCCAGCATCCTAACATTGCTGGAATTTGCAAAGAAAGCATGTGGAAAGGAAAAAGAATGGATGAAGTGATTTGGCAGGAAATGCTCAACTTCAGGCTTTGATCAGAGGCTCGAATGAGCAAACTATAAGTCAAGAAGGTGTACAAGGATCAGAAAAGGGGGCTCAGCCAAAGCAACTTGTGATCACCACCACTCAGGAATAAAAACCCCTTGACATGAGTCTCCCATGTTTCTTAAGTCTTGTGGAATCTTGCAGCTGGTTTGATAACCCCAGTGCTGCTCGAGATGCGGGTCTGAAACCAGAACATGGTATCACACCAAACATCATCATGTTCCTCATATTGCATTAAGAATCAGTTATATGGGAATGTAAATACATCTTTAAAACACGTATTTATTATTATTTGTATCTATCTAGCTAAGGTTTCAGATCATTCATGCCCAGGGAAAGATTGTCCCAACCGGAATGACAAAACTATCACGACTTTATACATAATATACTATATGATTATATGACATCCGATTCTGATAAGGTGTAAAGACGATTTGCATTTACCGTCATAAATGTATAACTTTAATTAAGCATTGTTTGGATTTTGAACTGTATTACAGTGAACTCACCTCAATCGAGCTTGTGTTTACATCCTCGCTGTCTACAGACTCGTCTTTTCCTTGGTTCTCGAGTTTAGCTGAATTCTCAGATTTGCAAATGTTCGCCATTATATATACATAATTATATATATATATTATATATTATATATATTATTCTGCCTTTAAATTATATAAGAATTTCTGCGGTAGTCTGTTTGTTTTAAGTAAATACAGTGTTTAGTAGCAGGGCAGAGTTTCAGCAGCAGGGCGCCGCCATGTTGAATCTCACGACCTCTCGCGAGATTTCAGGATTCCGAGCTTCAGGAAGCAACCCATGACTGTACAATGAGGGGAAATCGTATTATTAAACTTATTTAAATACCAAATGGAGCATTTTCCCATTAAGAAGCCACTTCTGTCACTAAGGAGCTAATTAGGAAGACAAAAATGTTACACCAACTTTACTTTTTCCTATAAGTAGTTCTCATATACTGTATGTTTTCATATAAGCGATATACTGTACCAGTCAAAAGTTTGGACACAGTCGTATATAATGGGTTTTTCTTATTTTTATTGCTTTCAACATTCTATATTAATACTGACGACACCAAAATTACAAAACCATGTCACCTGAAATGGTTTCCCAGCCATATTGAGGAGTTCCCAGAGGAGTTGAGTGTTTGTTGACTGCTTTTTATTCACACTCCAGTCCAACTCAATTCCAAACCCCCTCAGATGGATTCATATTGGGTGATTGTGGAGGCCAGGCCAATTAACAATTTAATTTCACCACTCTTCTTAAACAGGTAGCTCTTACATAACCCAGGGGTGTGTTGGGGTCATAGTCCTATTAGATAACGGATGATGATCCCACTAAGTTCAAACCAAGCGAGATGGCATGTACCTGCAAAATGCTGTGGTAGCTATGCCAGTTTAATGTGCCCTCAAACTTTTACAGTGGGAACCACACAATCAGGAACTGTCCATTTACCCTCTGTATGTCTAACGGTTTGAACCAAAAATCTCAGATTTTGACTTATCAGATTAAAGGAAAAGTTTTCCACTGATCAAATGTCCATCTCTTGTCTTTCCTGGCCCAAACAAGTCTCTTCTGTTTGTCATTCTTCAGAATTAGTTCAAAGTGGTCTTTGCTGCAGTTCAGCTACAAGTTTTTCCGACTTGTATGGAGAAGTGATGGGATTGAAATAATAAAAAAAAGTAAAAAAAAATAAGAAGCAGCTCCATGTCTTTTATTAGAAGTCACCAAATAGCTGTATTAGGCACTGAACATTTAAATAGTAAATTCTATTGTTTCTCAATGTACAAATTTCACTGTACTAGCAGTTGGAAAACTGAATTAGTCAAGCAGATTAATAAATTCATTATTGATTAATAAATAATTAAATAAATAAATGTGAGTTTGTAATGGAGGAACGTGGTAGTTATATCTTTTCCATTAAGAAACCACTTTTCCTGCTTTGGTTTCTTGCATTTTGCCAAGTGAGAAACCATGGCAACTTGAAAATGGAAAATTCTTGAAAATTCATTGTGTCTTGAAAATTCATTATAATATATTGCTTGGTATAATGCAACATTTATTGTCAGCCCATAGCCTTCAATCCAGTTTGATTTTAATAGGAAAAAGTTTGGGCACCTCTAATTTAACTCTAAAAAGATTTTAAAAATCATTGCATTCTGTTTTAATCTAAAACAGAGCATCCCCATTTTTTTTGTTTAGAATTGGGGTTGTACTACCAATACTACTACAACTAATAATAATATTGGAAAAATTGGCAAATTATATTATAAACAATACACTAATGATAAACAGCAGATGAAATCCTACTTAATACTTCTAAAAAACAAAGCAGAATCACTACTGGTTCAGAAATTCAAATATGTACGGTATTTTGTGCAGGATATTTTGTATAGATTGATAGATTTAATAGAATTAAGCATTTGTGTATATTTTAGAAGTATTAAATCATGATAGTCACAGAGCAAGAACACAGCGTGACTATAACTGAGTGATAGTCTATAGTGATAGTGACTGTCTATACGGTCTCATATTGTCTGTATGTCTGTATTGTCTTGTATAGTCTGTTTTTTGTCTTGTTGTGTCTGTTTTGTCATGTATAGGTTTTTTTTATTTATGTCTGTACTTTTGAGAGTAACAAACAGCTGGAACCAAATTCCTTGTGTGTGTCAACACACTTGGCCAATAAACCTGATTCTGATTCTGATTCTGATATCGGTTTAATACGGTACACACAGTCTGAAAATCAAAAAATGATCACTGAATAACTGACATAACACATTCTGGTCAAGTGCTGTTTATTTGTTCATCATTTCCTCTTTAGTAAATGATTCCTGATAATAAAGCAGATCATGATGCAATGTAAGAAACAATGACAGCCTGCAGTGCATGTAGTATAAATATAACAAACTATTCAAAGAGTTTGTATTTATGGTGCATTATTTCTTTTCAACACAGTGCATATGTTTGACACATTTTACTGCCGAATATTTCTTTTTAATTTTATTGGTTTAAGACGCAGGTTCCCTGTGATCTTGAAGGGTAAGAGGTAGGTCAAGAAACATCATGACTTCTGTTTTGGCACCGAGGTGGTGAAATGAAGTTCCATTAGATGTCCGTACAGATGAGTCAATGGCTTCCATCCTCAAACGATGGGTGAAGACTTAGCTCTTCCTGAAACTCGTTAACTAGTTTATCATCCCTGTTTGTTATATGTATATAAAAATAATGCTATAATTCCTTTTAGGCTGATTGTTTCCTTAGTCTGCAACCTCATAACCCAGTGTTGATGTATTCATAGGTAGAGACTTAAAAAGCACTTTTGTATTGCTAAATAACAAATGTAAGTACTTGCTGTTCTACAAAACGCATTTTTGCCAACATTTTACACAAATTTTACCTCAGGAAAGACTATTCAAGAGTGTTAAACTCAAATATCAAGGACCGAGCATGTCACTCAAATGAGGACCACCACTGAGAAGCTGGGTCTGAAGATCAAGGAAACATCAGGCAGTGCTCTTCAGCAGAAAGCCTTCATAAGGGTTACACTTTGTTGTGTACAGGTAGTCCCCGGTGGTTCAAATTACGATTTTTCGATGTTACGACGAAGATAGCGATACGGCAAAATTGTGAACATATTAAAATTTTGCATGGGAGGCAAAAGTAGCAGCGTACGATACTTTGGGACGCTGCGAGGATGTACAAATCTCGTGCCTTGTGAGATGCCTTATTCTCGCTAGTGGTCACCAGGGTTCACCTGTCTCAGTGTTAGAGTGCGTATTTTTTTCTGTATTGTCGATGTTGCAAAGCTCAGTTTTTACAGTGGCCGAGAAGTTCAAAACAAATCTGAAATCAAAATAACAAATTCAAACACAAATGAACAATTTAGAAAACAAAACAAATTGAAAAACAAATGAACAAATCAGAAATCGAATGGGAAAAAAAAAAAATCCGAAAACAAATGAATAAACCCGAAAACAAAAATGAATCTGAAAACATTAACAAATCCGAAAACACAATAACAATTCAGACAAACCGGAAAACGTAGGTATAGTTTGTGAATAAAATACTTACTGCTCATTGGAGAGACATCTGTCATTCAAGAGATACAGAAAGTGGGAGATTGATTCTTTTTATAAAATTTATAAGTATGTGTCTTGTATGTGCAAAGTTCTGCACTTATGTAAAATAATTAATAAATCCAATAGTGCAAATTTGAATATTTTTACACAATTTAATTTTTCACACAATATTTTTAAACATTCATCTGTCTTGAATGACAGATGCCTCATCCTATGAGTGGTATTCCATTCGCAAAGTATACCTATATCCTATACCCATGTCTGAATTGTTAGTGTTTTCTGATTTGTGCATTTGTTTTCAGATTTGTTTGTGTTATTCGATTAACGTGTGTTTTCGGTTTTGGTAATGTGTTTTGGGGGTTTGTTCATTTGTTGTCGGATGTGTGCATTTGTGTTGCACTTCTCGGCCACCGTAAATTTTAGCTCGTCTTTTTCCTTTTTACGGCGTCGCCAGACACTGAAACAGAGTTCACTGATTAGTCTCATCAGTACAGGTGCGCTTCTTACCGCACATTTCCTCCAGCTCTGTCCTCCGCTCGCGATCCGCCGCTCGTCCCCTGCCACATACGTATATACTGTAAAGTTTATACAGTACGGTAGTGAAAATTGCTGTTTTGCTAAATTATGTATTGTAATTTGTTATAGTTTTATATAGAATTTACAATATACTTCCCCATACTGATCTGTTGTCTAGCTGGTCAGGGGCTGCCTGTATAAATTATGGGGGGAAAACCTTTGAGATTTAATTTCTTGTACCAAAAAAAAAGATTATTTTTTAATTACGCCGACACAGAAACGTTTCACACAATCGGAGCAGTAGTGCGGTTTAGCGCCGGCGTGTTGTGTAAAGCTTGTCCCACACAGTGAGCAGTGGTAACGCTTGTGCTCAGTGTGAACACACTGGTGCTTTTCGAAAGCTCTGTATTCCGTAAAGCTCTTTTCGCACTGCGAGCAGGAATGTGGCTTCTCTCCAGTGTGAGTGCGCTGATGTGTTTTGAGGGAGCTCGATTTCCGGAAACTCTTCCCACATTGGGAGCGGTGGTGCGGCCCTTCTCTCGTGTGAACGCGCTGATGCGTTTGGAAACGGCTCAGTTGTTGGAAACTCATCCCGCAATGTGAGCAAGAATGCGTTTTTTTTACCGCATGGGTAAGCTGGTGGTGTTTCAGAGTGCTATATTGGGAAAAACTCTTCCCACATTGCGAGCATTGGTGGAGCTTCCCGTTATGAACGTGCTGGTGGTTTTGTAAACTGCTGCGGAGCGTGAAACTCTTGCCGCATTGCGAGCAGAGGTACGGCTTCTCTCCGGTGTGAACGCGCTGATGGTTTTTGAACGTGCTGTGACGCGTGAAACGTTTCCCACACCGCGCGCAGTAGAACGGCTTCTCTCCGGAGTGGATGCGGCGGTGGTTGTTAAAAGTGCTTTGTAGCGTGAAGCTGTTCCCGCACTCCTGGCAGTGATACGGCTTCTCCCCCGTGTGGCTGCGTTGGTGGTTTTTGAACGTGCTCTGCAGCGTGAAACTCTTCCCGCACTGCGAGCACTCGTACGGCTTCTCCCTGCTATGAGTGCGCTGGTGGTTTTTGAGATTGCTCTGCTGCGAAAATGTTTTCCCGCACTGCGGGCACCGATGAGGCTTTTCTCCGGTGTGGATCAGATGGTGTTGCTTCAGATGGCCCTTTCGAGTAAAGCTCTTACCACACAGCAAACAGTAGTGCTTTCGCTCCTTGCCCGTCTCTGAACTGATCTCAACATGATTGTTTTTTGCGTTAAGGGAACCAGATGTGGACGTTTCACTCTGCAGGAAAAAAAAGAGTCAGAAACAACTGTTAGGACGTACTGGACATGGATTACAGCTGTATTACCCATGTGGTAGGCCAAAATTAACACATGATCAAATGGTCAGAAATTCAAATCTCAGCCTCGCCAAGCTCCCACTCCTGGGCCCCTGAGTAGGGCCCTTTTTCACTCCAATGCTCAGTTGTATAAATTAGAGGTCAACACGATTAATCGGCACAGATAGTTACTAGAACTATCTGCAAAAATCCATACCGATAGTTTTTCCGGGTTGCGTTATATAGAAGCCTCTAAAGGCGAAACTCTAAAGCCACGTGCTGTATGATTAAAGTGTCTTTTTTTTAATTCATTCTGCATGTTTTTATTCATTTTGAGTGTTACTTTTTCTTTCTAAAACTGCGTTTAACTGCCACGTTAAATTAGTTTTTAAAAATCTAAGATTCCGAGAAAAAAAGTTGTAGCCCTGTGTATAAAGTCGCAGCTCTACAAGAATAAAGTCCATTTCCTTAATCATCAGCCTCATAGTTGCTTGCGAAACAACATTCCTCTTTAAACAGCACGCAGACATAACTTTCGATATACTTCAGACTGCACAAAAGAGGCAATTTCCTCAATATATGTCAAAACATTTTGTTCTGAATAAATGAAGTATTCTACTTAACTGCTTCATGTACTAATTTACCCTTGCCCAAGTTAAAAGAGTATAATCCTAACCTAAAGTAGGATTTAATCAAATCCTCCACCTCCATTTAACGCAAAATAGCGAAACGTTTCTCACAATTCTGTGATTATTCTCATATTGCGACAAATCTTTTTTTTTTCATGCAACTTAAACGCCATCATATTGTTCCAGTTAAAATGTCTTTTATTTTCCTCAATATTTCTTAACATAATTTGTTTAGTAATTTCTTTTTTTTATTATCATTTTTATTATTCAGTACTGAGTTTTAATGTTTTGCATTTTTATAATAAAGTTCAGTGCTATTTTATGTTGTGTTATGTTCGTTTGTTTCTTTATCCAGTGTCTATTTTAAAAAACTATCGGTTTATTAATTGGTGTGTAATATATATATATATATACACACACATACATACACACACAAACGCACCGGCAAGTACGATCCAACCTAGCCCTCTGTGAAAGCCACTATCGGTCGACATCTAGTATGAATGAGACAAACGTAAGTCGCTCTGGATAATTGCGTCTGCCAAATGTAATGTAATGAAGCTGGCTCACAAGAAAGCCTACAAACAGTCTGCTTTAGACAACCTGTCCAAGAGAATGAGTTACTGGAACCATGTCCTGTAGTCTTTTTAGACTAGCAAAAACTTGTTTTTTGTAAAGAGAAAAAATTGTGTCCTGCCTACAGTGAAGCATGGTGGTGGTAGCATCATGGTCTGGGGCTGCATGAGAGCTTCTGGTACTGGAGAGCTGCAGTTCGTTGAGGGAATCATGGATTAAAACATGTACTGTGTCATTCTGAAGAAGAACATGATACCCTCCCTTCAGTTTTCCAACATGTAAATGACCCCAAACACACCCAAGATGACAACTGCCTTGAAGCTGAAAGTAAATTCAATGCACAGGAGGATTAAGGCAGCGCTAGATAACAATGGTGCAAAATATTGACACTTTGGACACAATTTTGACATTTTTAGTACAAAATACTTGCCGTTTGTTTGTACTTAACTATGCCTTTAAGGATAATAATAATAATTAAAATACTAAATGCAGAAGAAGAGGGTGGCACCAAATGGCCATGATACTGTGGAGCAAAGAGGGGTAAGAGCCTTGCTCAAGGGCCCAACAATGGTAGCTCAGCATTAGTGGGATTATTCTACTTTCTCTGGTATGCGTAATATAATTCTCTGTATAATGACTTAATTCTAAATGAATTCTGAATGGTCAAAATCACACAATTCCTTTATTTTCAAAGCCACCATCCTTCAGTGGGTCATTTATACAAGGCATTCAAATCATTTTTGCTATATAATTATTTAGAAGGAATATTTATTTCAAGGATTAAAAAGCAATTACTTAGTAAGAACGAATGAATACGTGTTGGCCATTTTCTACATGGCACCACACCTGCTCTACATTGTCTTTAAACAGTATGTAGTCAGTTTACTGTCACCTGCACAGAATACAATGTATATATGCAGGTATGTGCCTTATATGCATGTATTTTCTTAAAACTACACACAATATGTAGACATATTCTACACACACTATGATATTTGATCCAAAACTAATAGATCATCTGACCACTCTGTGTGTATCCACTACAGGGATTGTAATAAACCCACCTGGACCGAGTCCTTGTTTACATCCTCCAGGTCTTCATCTTGTTTCTCTGCTTTAAATGAATCCCTGCAACTTTCGGCCATTCTATATTCTACAAAGCAACTGTCCATAATAATAATAATTTCTCATGTTTTTTGACCTGTTGGAGATTTGTGGGAGTTTTCAATGCACAGTTTTTAGAAGAAAAATAAGTTTCAGCAGCAGGACGCCGCCATGTTGAATCTCACCTTTTCTCGCGAGATTTAAGATTCAGCGCTCCAATGAATACACGTGTTAACGTGCAGCACCTTTCTAACTTAGCATATTAAATATATGCAATTTTAAATACATCGTGGAATCATAAAATACTACTACTACTACTGATAATGATAGTAATATAATAAAAAATAATAATAGAATTATTGATAGAAATAATATAGATAGATATAATATATATATACACATATACATTATTGTATAATTGTATATTATTGTAAAAATTACTGTATTATTAATATAATAATAGTTAAATAATAAAAAAAATAATAGAATTATATATATGTATATATAGCTAATGAAAATTGATTTGCTGTCTGTGTGAACCAAAAAAATGGAAAAATTAATTATCTGTACCATATTAAATTGCATTCAGTCATATTGCATTGCATCGCCTCTCGTTGATTCTCATTGTAATGGAACAAATCAAAATTGCACTGCATCGTATTTGGATGAATCGTATCGCATCGTATCAGTAGCTGCTTCATATGTATCTTTAATCTATCGTATGGTTGGCTATGCATCGAGATGTGAATCGCATTACCTCAGTTATAGAGATGCACATCCCTACCCCTACATCCCACACTTTCCAGCAGTAATACGGCTTCATTCCTGGGTGGATGCGCTGGTGGTATGTTAAATTAGTCTGTTCTGTAAAACTCCTGTGAACATTGATATGGCTTCTCTCCTATATGAATCCGCAGGTGTTTTTTTTTTTTTTCATCGCTCTGTCGAATAAAACTCTTCCCGAGCACTGATGCGACGTTTCTCCTCTCTGAATGCTGGTTGTTTTTTGAGATGGCTTTGCTTTCTGAAAGTCTTTCCAAACTGCATGCAGTGATGCGGCTTTTCTCCCTATATGGATTAGATGGTGTCGCTGAAGGTGACCCTTTGTGGTAAAACTCGTTCGTGCCTTGCCCATTTATGTATCACTCTCTCCATGATGGTTCTTAGAACAAAGTGGACCAGATGATGACATTTTACTTTGTATCAGAATAAGAAACACTGGTGTTAAGTGATTTGTTCGATGTACAGGTTAAAACCCTGTGGTTTGCAGTAGCTACTTCGGCAATCTAGCGAAGCGAGCGAATTGTGCTGAGTTTACATGTATTTGCGTATCTGCATCACCACAACACTATCTCTTGTGAGTTTTATTTCACCACTTCTACCCAAATGATCTATCCTATCAAACCAAATAAGAATAGATCTGTACAGTGCTTATTAGTGTCTCATAGAAATAAAATCATGCCCGGCATAAAACCTCCTTCACTAAATCACTTCACTTATTCGGCTCTCCTGCCTTCACCAGCTCTATGACACTTACCTTGGTTTACTTTTTCCATCTATAAAGCCCTGTGTAAGCAAAAATGTGGGAGTAACATGTGATAGCCACCTTACTTGAACCTGAAACAGATACCAACCTGCACTGAAACACTCTCAATTTCAATTTCAAAGCAGCACCCATATTATATTATAGTTATATTATAACTGTTTACATGCTTTCCATTGCTGTTGTTGCTGTTTTGCAAAACACTGTGCATATGTTTACAAGTGCACTCTTGATTACAGTTCTCTTTTTGCACAATGTACTGTATAACACATTATATATACTGGTCAGTGCTGTTTCGTGTCATGTATTCTCTGTTTGCCTTCTGTCTTGCACCGTTTGCACACAATGCACTTTATGTGGTGAGGACAACTCACTGTAGTCCTTAGCTCTATGTTGTGTGATGTAGCACTATGCTGTTAATGTAGCACCAGGGTTCAGGAGAAACGTTGTCTCAATCCTTTTTCTTACACTCCAGTGCTCATGTTAGTTCTCACTCTCCAGCATTCTGTATTGTTTAAAGACTATAATCACACTCTTGATGTCACCCAAATGATGATAAGGTTTCCCTTTTGAGTCTGGTTCCTCTCAAGGTTTCTTCCTCATAACATCTAAGGGAGTTTTTCCTGGTAACAGTCACCACGGCTGCTCATCAGGGATAAATACACATCATTTACCTTCACTGTTGATTTCTGTAAAGCTGCGTTGAGACAATGTCTGTTGTGAAAAGCGCTAAAGAAATAAACTTGACTTGATTTGACTTTAACTCAGAATACTTTTAAAAGTGTCTTTATTGAAATGCAGTGTGCACTGGTTTCCAGCTGTCATCCCTAAACAGGTTACAGTTGTTTCAAAATGCTACTGATCATTTTCTGAGTAATACACATAAAATACAACCCCCGTTTTGCCATCGCTGCACTGGTTTCCAGTCATTTTAAATGAGATTTTAAAGTTTGTATGTTTGTCTATAAAGCTCCAGATAATTCAGTTAGCATATAACTTGCAGCTCCATTTATTTTCTACTGGACAATTAGGAGCAAAGCATTGCATTGTAGGTTATGCACAGGAAACAGAAGTGTTGTTTGTTCTTTTTTATCGCGTAATTACCATAGACGGTACAGAATGAATTTTTTTTTGTTAAAATCTTTATAATATTGTTGCAATGATTATGGGAGTCACGTGACAAAAGAACTAATGAAGATATGAGAGGTGAGGTGACAATTCTGTTAATTATAATTATCATATTATATTTTCATTATTGCAACTATAGTTAAAGTTGGTGTATGTAGACGTGTTGGCAGATCTGCTTATTGAAAATTTAACATTTCATTTTATTTATGGAATGAAATAAACTGAATGAAAAAAAAAGATTTAAATGAAGTTTCAAAGAATCAAGTTGCTAAAATGCTACATGCTGCGGAACACAGAAAATGTGCAAGTATATTTATTACAGAAAATTGTCATGTAATGCAGGAACAGATGGATAAAAATGCAGTTCTGCAGTGTTCGTTCGAATCCGAATCATGGTCAATTAAGATGCAGTGTTCAAACAAATAGCCTTAACGAGGGGAAATGAGAGCAAAAAAGCCAGAAATAACAACTAAGTATCAGTGAGAGTATCATGGCTTGGTGATATTCACAGGGTGCTTATTAGTGAAAGTCGTTTTATTTAATGAGTGTGTGTAGACCTACAAACGCAGCTACAGCTCCCTGGATGTTTTAATGCCTCCTTAAAGATGTGCTACGGAACATTCTAGAAAAAGTTTGCAATTGCATATATAACCCCATTTCCAAAAACACCTTGAATAGAATGCAATGATTTCCTTATCTCATAAATCAATATTCTATACTCAATCAAATATATCAAATGTTTAACCTGAGAATACATGTGTTTTTAATGAAAAAATAAGGTCAATTTAAATTTGGATGCAACACATCTCGAAAAAGTAATGGAGAGTGTGTTTAAGAAGTGAAGAAAAGAGTGCAGGCAGGGTGGAGTGGGTGGAGAAGAGTGATAGCAGGAGTGATTTGTGATAGAAGAGTATCTGTGAGAGTGAAAGGGAAAGTTTATAGGACTGTGGTGAGACCTGAGATGTTGTATGGTTTAGAGACAGTGGCATTGAGTAAAAGACAGGAGGCGGAGCTGGAGGTAGCAGAGCTGAAGATGCTGAGGTTTTCGTTGGGAGTGACGACGATGGACAGGATTAGAAACAAGAGGGTGTAGGATGTTTTAGAGACAAGGTGAGGGAGGCGAGATTGTGATGTTTGGACATGTGCAGAGGAGGGACATGGGGTATATCAGTAGGAGAATGCTGAGGATGGAGCCACCAGAAAGGAGGAAAAGAGGAAGAACAAGGAGGAGGTTTATGGATGTAGGAAGGGAAGACATGCAGGTAGTTGGTGTAAAAGAGGCAGATGTTGAGGACAGGGGGGGTTGTGGAGACGGATGATCCGCCGTGGCCACCCATAATGGGAGCAGCCGAAAGAAGAAGATGAAGAACATCTAAATCCAGGAAAAAGCACATCAAATTGTTTATGATTACATCAGCAGTCATTACACTCATTTAAAGTGTCTGTTTATTTACAGGAACAACAATAATGTTCTGGAAGGTGTAAGTGTAGTGGACTCTAAATCAGAAGGTCGCACCACCACTGCTGGGCCCTTGAGCAAGGCCCTTAACCCTCAATTGCTCAGGTGTAAGTCACTCTGGATAAGGGCGTGTGCCAATTGCCATAAATGTAAATATTACTTGTAATGCAAGTAAATAGTAAAATATTATTATATTATTATTAGTATTAATAGTAAAAAAAGACACACACACACACACACACACACACACACACACACACACACACACACACATTAAAACGTATGCCAACCTGTGCAGTTGCATGCTTGGCAAAAAATAGGCATGCTTACATCACACTTTCCCACAGTCTTCTTCTTCGTCTGCAAACACACATACACAAACAAACACACAAACACACACACACACACACACACACACACACTTAAGCCCTTGTAGAAATTCCCGCCTACTTCAATTCACCTCGTTCTCTGCTCTTGTGTGACTCGGATCCTCGCCTTGACATAAATTTAATTCGTTACTGTACTTCAGTAGCTTTTACCCGTAACTGTACTTTACTAAAGTATGCCTATTATCAATGGCTTTTCTTCGGTCTGAATGAGATGGTGTGTTTTTTAATTCAATTAAAAGCTGTGCAAAACTCTTTCCATATTGTGAGCAGTTATATGGCTTGTTTTCTGTGTGAACGTGCAAGAAAACCTTGCTTTTATAACTAAATAAACTCGTTTTTGCTTGATGGTATTCTTAGCTTGTGACCAAATGAACCAGTATCAGAATGTGTTTATTGAAAAAATCACTTTTATAAGCCACTTTTCCAAATGCTAATAATGTAACTGTAAATAATTGATCATTGCCTCCACATGTCTTAATTTTCCATAAAAATGAGCATATGGTAAATCAGAGACGCAATATCACAATATTTATGAATTCATTAAAGTGTGTGATAAGAAAAGGGGTGTCTAGGTGGACATTAGACTTTATTTAAATTGACTATTCCACTTATATATGATTTTATATACAGCTGGCTCGATACCACTTTTTCAAGTCCGATACGATAACGATACCACAACCTTGAAAATCTGCTGATACCGATCTAATACCGTCTTCTTCATCTTTCATTATGCTCAAACAGTGCTACAACAAATTTCTACTCAGCTAAGGAAAGAAATGCGTAGCTCACAACAAGACTCAGTTCAACAGCAAGCAGAACATTTAGAGAGGAATAAATGATGAAGAAACTCCCGACTCGAACTCGCCACAACACCGGTGGCTGCAATTTGTTAGATTTTTTGGAAGTAGTTAAAAAAGAAGGTTTTGGGCTCATGAACATTTGAATAGAAATCAATTAGTGTTTGACTTATTAATATCGTTCTATTAATAGATCAGTGTGCTGAGAGTCTTTTTCACATGAACTGAGTCATATCAAGTTTATTTCTATAGCGCTTTTCACAACAGACATTGCCTCAAAGCAGCTTTACAGAGTTTAACAGTTAAGGTAAATGGTGTGCATTTATCCCTGATGAGCAGCCGTGGCGACTGTGGCGATGAAAAACTCCCTTAGATGTTAAGAGGAAGGAACCTTGAGAGGAACCAGACTCAAAAGGGAAACCTCATCCTCATTTGGGTGACATCAAAAGTGTACACTGGCGAGTGAGAACTAACATGATCACTGGAATGTAAGATTATGAGTAATGTTCTTTTTACAGTCTTTCACAGTCATTATGGTTATAAAACTAGGAGCTACTGAGCAACTCATAAAATAGCTCCACATTTGTGATCATCACAGAACCAACACCAGCTTCTCCATACCAGAGCCTTTAAACACTCCAGAAGGTCCAATGTCAAAACTCCACATATGAAGTGGGATCCAATTCGCGCTGGTACGTCTCTAGATGGTTCGGCATGTTTGTGGGCATCTACTTCTTTAAAGGTCCACAATCTTTATAAGGTGGGACGTGACTGGGGCTGGAGCAACCTCAGGAAGCCTCGGGAAGGGGAGAGAAAGAGAAGCAGTGGAGAGGAATTGGCGTAGCTGCTGCTCATGATATTAACAGCACAAGTTGATAATGTGCATGTGATCAGATGTTCTGGAGCACAAGGTTATGATATGTGATGTGTGTTATGTATGCTTGCTAAAAAGATAAGTTTTTAATCTGCACTTAAACTGGGAGAGTGTGTCTTTGTGTCAACTGAGTTGATAAAGCAAAGAGTCTTTTTACATAAATGATGATATGAACATTATAGCCATAATAAATCAGCGTACGTTGGATGCTTAAGTACATTTGAAGGCAAATACTTTTGTACTTTTACTCAAGTGAGCGTTTAAAGGAGCACTTATACTTTTACTGCACTCATATTTTACTGAGTGGATCTTCACTTTAACTCGACTACATGCTTTGTGTACTTCATCCACCACTGGACCTACACTAGGAACAGTGCTATGACCTTCTCCTGAGTGAAATTTCGCTGATGTTTTCTTTACTTTGAGTAAAACTCTTCCCACAGTGTGAGCAGTACTACAGCGTTAGATGTAGTTTGAGATGACTACTAGGGCTTTTCTTTAATGTGAATGAGCGATACGCAGGACTGCTTCTCTCTGGTGTGAATTTGTTCGTGTCTTTTCAGAGAAAAGCTATTAGTAAAAGCCAGGTCACACTCCGAGCAGTGATACGGCTTCTTTGCCGTGTGAATGAGCTTGTGTTTTTTCAAACTGCTTTGATGTGTAAAACCTTTCCCGCACAGAAAGCAGTAATAGGGCTTTTCTCCGGTGTGAGTGCGCTGGTGTATTTTTAAAGGCGTTAAATCTGTGAAACGTTTCCCGCACTGTTTGCAGGAGTACGGCTTCTCACCGGTGTGTTTTTCTTGGTAAAGCTCTTCTTACAGAGTGAGCACCGGTACGGCTTTTCTCGGTTGTGAATGAGCTTGTGTGTCCGGATTGTCCCCCCGCTGTGTAAAACTCTTTCCACATCGTAAGCACTGATAGGGCTTCTTACTCGTGTGGATGCGCTGATGCTTCCTTAAGGTACCCAGTTCTAAAACTCTCTTACCGCACTGCGCACAATAATGTGGTCTCTCTCTCCTGTATGAGTGAGCTGGTGCCTTTTAAAACTCTTTTGCTGTATAAAACTCTTGCCACACTGCCAACAATAATGAGGTTTCTCTCCAGAGTGAACGCTTGCGTCCAGAGATTGGAACTGGTAGTAAAAGCCTTCTTCTTCTTTTAGTCCGATGTGAGCGAGTCGGTGATTCCTGAGACTTCTCTTATGGAAAACTCTTCCTGCACTGCTTGCACTGGTGCGGTTTTTCTCCCATGTGAACGCACTGGTGCCTTTTAAAACTACACCAGTGCTTCCAGCGGTAAGACTCGCGGTGGTGGCGTGTGTGTTTATATCAACACGGAATGGTGTAAGAACTCTGTGCTCGTTTCATGCTACTGCTCATCGCTAGTGGAGTTTGTGACTGTTAGATGCAGACCTTTTTATTTACCTCGGGAATTCATCACAGTTTACATCGTCGGAGTGTACATTCCACCCAGTGCTAATGCTAAGGAGGCACTGTGTGAACTCTACCTGCAGAATGCTCACCCCGACGGATTGTTTATTATCGCCGGAGATTTCAACCATGTGAATCTCAGGGCTGTGCTTCCTAAACTCCATCAGCATGTGGACTTTGCAACGAGAGGAGCGAACACGCTGGATCTTGTTTACACAAACATCCCCGGCACGTATCGTGCGGAGCCCCGCCCCATATCTCGGATACTCAGACCACTGCTCTGTTATGTTAATTCCAGCATACAGACCGCTCGTCAGACGCTCTAAACTGGTTCTGAAACAGGTGAAAACCTGGCCAGAAGGAGCTACTTCTGCTCTTCGTGACTGTTTTGAGTGCACTGACTGGGACATGTTTAGAGAGGCTGCAACCAATGGCGATTCCATCAACTTGGAGGAGTACACATCATCAGTGACCAGCTACATCAGCAAGTGCGTTGATGATGTGACCATCTCCAAGACCATCACTACACGCTCCAACCAGAAACCGTGGATGACTGCAAATGTGCGTGCGCTGCTGAAACAAAGAGACTCTGCCTTCAGATCAGGGGACAAGGAGGCCTTAAAAACAGCAAGGGCCAAACTGTCCCGTGCTATCAGAGAGGCAAAGCGCGCACACGCAAAGAAAATCCACAACCATTTCCAGGACAGCGGAGACACCCGGCGCATGTGGCAGGGCATCCAGGCGATCACGAATTACAAGACCACATCACCTGCTTGTGACCATGATCCCTCCCTCCCGAATGTGCTGAACGACTTCTACGGTTTGAGGTACAGAACAACGTGAAGGCAAGAAAGACCACCCCTCCTCCCACTGACCAGGTGCTCTGTCTAACCACAGCTGAAGTGAGGAAAACTCTATGCAGAGTTAACCCACGGAAGTCTGCTGGACCTGACAACATTCCTGGCAGAGTGCTCAGGGAATGTGCAGAACAGCTAGCAGATGTCTTCACTGACATCTTCAACATCTCCCTGAGCAGCAACGTTGTTCCTACGTGCCTCAAGACAACGACCATTGTTCCCGTGCCGAAGAAATCTACTGTCTCCTGCCTCAATGACTATCATCCCGTCGCGCTCACACCCATCGTGATTAAGTGCTTCGAGAGGCTCGTCATGAGGCACATTAAAACACAGCTTCCACCCTCCCTGGACCCCATGCAGTTTGCGTATCGTCCAAACTGTTCCACGGACGAAGCTATCTTCACAACCCTCCATCTGGCCCTCACCCACCTGGATAACAAGGACTCATATGTACGAATGCTGTTCATTGACTTCAGCTCAGCATTCAACACCATCATTCCTCAGCACCTGATCGAGAAGTTGAACCTTCTGGGCCTAAACACCTCCCTCTGTAACTGGATCCTAGAATTCCTGACTGGGAGACCTCAGTCAGTCAGGATCGGAAACAGCATCTCCAGCACCACCACACTGAGCACTGGGGCCCCCCAGGGCTGTGTGCTCAGCCCACTGCTGTTCACTTTGCTGACTCACGACTGTGTAGCAATGTACAGCTCAAACCACATCATCAGGTTTGCTGATGACACGACCGTGGTGGGTCTAATCAGCAAGAACGACGAGTCAGCATATAGATAGGAGGTGCAACGGTTAACTGCCTGTTGTGGAGCAAACAACCTGTCTCTGAACGTTGACAAAACCAAAGAGATGGTTGTGGACTTCAGGAGAGCACAGAGTGACCAATCTCCACTGATTATTGATGGATCCTCAGTGGAGATCTTCAAGAGCACCAAATTCCTTGGTGTTCATCTGGCAGACAACCTCACCTGGTCACTAACACCAGCTCCATCACAAAGAAAGCCCAGCAGGGTCTCTACTTCCTGAGAAGGCTGAGGAAAACCCACCTCCCTCCCCCAACCTGACCATGTTCTACAGAGGGACCATTGAGAGAGCATCCTAAGCAGCTGCATCACTGCCTGGTTTGGGAACTGCACTGTCTCGGATCGCAAGACCCTACAGAGGATAGTGAGGACAGCTGAGAAGATCATCGGAGTCTTTCCCCCCTCTATCATGGACATTTACATTACACGCTGCATCCGCAAAGCACACAGCATTGTGGACGATCACACACACCCGTCACACACACACTTTACTCTCCTGCCATCAGGAAAACGGTTCCGAAGCATTCGGGCCTCCACAACAAGACTGTGCAACAGTTTCTTTCCACAAGCCATCAGGCTTCTCAACACACAGAAATGAAACAGAACTCACACACACACACACACACACACACACACACACACACACACACACACACACACACACACACACACACACACACTCACTCAAATGTGTGTTACCGAACTGTAAACATTTTTTTTCCTGGACTTAACACTTAACACACACTCATCACTCATCTCAATCCATTCCACCACCATTCATTTATTTATTATTTATTATTCTCAACTGTACCACACTCTTAACTGCTGTTTTTTGCACATTTATCATTTTTCATTGTATTATACTGTTTACATGCTGTTTTTTGCACCTTTGACTGCTGCTGCATTCTTGCACTACATTGTTCTGTTTATACTCACTTCTGGGATATAGTTTTTAGTTTGTATAGTTGCTACAGTTTTCTCGCACAGTACTGTATAATCAAGTATACAGTAGGTTTACTGGTCGGCGCTATATTGGGTTTTGTGTCTTGTCTTGTGTCGTCTGTCTGCACTGTCTGTCTGCACTGTTTGCACTAGGTTGCACTCGATGCACTTTATGTAGCTTGTGTTGTAGCTCTATGTTGTTTTGTTTGTTGTTGTTTAGTGTAGCACCAGGGTTCCGGAGGAACGTTGTCTCGTTTTTTCTGTGTACTGTGTACCACTGTGTATAGTAGAAATGACAATAAAAGCCTCTTGACTTGACTTGACTGTGAGCTGATACGGTTTCTCTCCTGTCTATTTGCCAGCAAGTGAACATTTTGTCCTCAAATTTTGACAAATTGTGATGTCTAGATGACTTGGTCAGAGCATCTCCAAAACTGCAGCTCTTGTGGGCTGTTCCAAGGAAGGAACAGTGGTGAACCGGCAACAGGGTCATGGGCGGCCGAGGCTCATTGATGCACGTAGGGAGCAAAGGCTTGTCTGTGTGGTCTGATCCAACAGACGAATTCCTGTAGCTTAAAGTTCATGCTTTTAATTTTTGACAAGTCATAACTGTTTTAGAAGTAAAAGGGGGACCAACACAATATTAGGCAGGAGGCCATAATGTTATGCCTGATCACTGTATCTCTTAATTGATTGCTCTGCAGGTGCAAAATAAATAACTTTTTCAGCACTGTCGAATTTTTTCCTTATTAACAAAAGTTAGTAATAAATATATATCTATGTGATTTTTATTAATGTCTTTATAAAACAGTGGCTTCTCTCCTGTGTGAATGTGTTCATGTGTTCTGAGTTTAGAAATGATAGAGTAGGGACAGGACTTCAATCATATGCGAGTAAATTGGTGATTTCTGACACTATATTAAAAACGATGCATTGAGATACAAATGGCAACTTTAATCCGATGCACACTTTTTTTTTTAATTTTGATGCATCACATCGTTAACTTTTATGCCGATGCACCAATGCAAATTGCTGAATCTTACCATTCCATATATTACTGTATTTATTTATCTAACGCACGTGGTCAGAATACCAACAGTTACACTGTTAGTTATGAAACTATTTGATACCATCTCGTATTTGTTTTATTATTATCATCATTAACATCAGTGGTGGGCCGTGAATTTTACACCCAGTGGTGTCCCACCTGAATTAATTCACCTGTTAACAGAGGTGGCAAAAGTACACACATCCATTACTTAAGTAGAAGTACAGATACTCATGTTTTAAAATACTCGGGTAAAAGTTGAAGTACTGATTATACCTTTTTACTTAAATGAAAGTAAAGAAGTCTTGGCTCTGACATGTACTTAAGTAAAAAGTAGTTATTACTTCTACCTGTTTTAGCTGTTAACTGGACCTCACATCATATTAATATTTGACACAGACAGACAGACAGACAGACAGACAGACAGACAGATAGATAGATAGATAGATAGATAGATAGATAGATAGATAGATAGATAGATAGATAGATAGATAGATAGATAGATAGATAGATAGAACATTGTCATTGCATAGTACAGGTACACAGCAACAAAATGCAGTTTGGCATCTACCAGAAGTGCAAAAAGTAGCAATCGTGCAAATAGTACAGATAAATATGTATCATATGTACAACATGTGATACATATGTAAGCATATGTACAGTAATTAAATATAAAGGCTATAACAGTGCAGAGACGTGTGGACATCATTAAAAACCTTTGCTATGTTTCCACACGGACAGTTAATGAGGTGATACCGGAGAAACTGCACCTCTTCAAGTCAAGAAGCTTTTATATATATATATATATATATATATATATATATATATATATATATATATATATATATATATATATATATATATAATAATCATAGACATTTCACAGATTTGAATGATGTATTGTTTTTACCTGTATGATCAATAAACACAGTAATTTATGTTCGTGTCACCATTATGAGGGAAAAACCCACAAAACGCCACCTAGAGTGTTTATTGTGTGAATCATGTGGATTTGGTGTTTGGTAACACTGTTTAAAATAATTTTTCGGTGGAGTTTATTTATTTATTGTATATCTAAGTAAAGAAAGGACGTCGTGAATAAGTGTATGTTTTGCTGGAGGTTATAATTTCGCCTCTTTTATATTTAGTTATTTATTTATGTATTTATACTTTTTATAAAAATGGTAAAAACAGAAATGCGTGCTGAATTGATAGCGCGTTAATAACATCTAGTGCCGTTTACAATAATTTGAATTTTGACAGCCAAATATATATATATATATATATATTAATACAAAACTAATAAAAAATGTTGTTACCTAATGAATGTATCCAGGCTGAAGATCCACATACAGAACACAAGCAGAGAAAAGATGATGATGATCATGAATGTGTCTGATCCCAGTCATGTTTACATCACTGACTCCCTCTGTCTCATCCACATTAACCCCAAACGTCTTACTGCCTGCTGATTCTTAGCTTCATAAAGAGTGAGAGTCAGGACTTTATACACCAACGGACTGAAAAAGACGTGCAGTAACAGGAAATCGGTTGTTCGGCTGAAATCGGCGCGCAGTGAAAAGAAAAAATTTGATATATCATCAAATCAATGGATTAAAACTAAAGTAACGAGCCGGTTTTGAAAATTTAAGAAGTAAAAATTACAGATATTTGTGTAAAAATGTAATGAGTAAAAGTAAAAAGTTAAATATATAAATAAATAGTGGAGTAAAAAACTGATACCAGAAAAATCTACTTAAGTACAGTAACGAAGTATTTGTACTCCGTTACTTCCCACCTCTGCCTCGTAATAGCATCATTATGATGCCACGTCTATAGAAACCATCAATATTATAGAGAAAGGCAGTATAACAGAGCACTACATCACAGACATTAGCAAGAAACCAAATGAACACAACAAAGCAATTCTCTTTTTTACTGCAGCCACAGCCACAGCACACATACATCATCTCTAGTAGAAGTACGGATATTAACTTTATAAAATTACTGTGGGGTTTACCTGCATTTCTTTTGGGTATTTGTTTCAGTGCATTACGGTTTTCCGTGGGATTTAAAATCAAGACTAATTAGTTTTTGTGTACATTTTACAGGAGAGAAAACACCAAAGTATATTTTACTAGTGGATGTGAAATTAATATTTATGATAATTATTATTATTATTATTTGTCATGCAGTAGAAAATGTGTTTAGATGTTTCTAGGTGATTACATTTGCTAAATTTCTATCTAAGTTGCTTATTGATGATGTGAAGGCATTTAATCCCGTCTGAATCTTCAACAGATGCCTCCCCTTTACCGCTCTTTCCAATAAAGGTTGCCAGATGTTATTTACTGCTTTTCAGATGTTGCATCATTCTGTAGCACATCTCGGTTTTGCCTTTGAAATAGCTCTTTTCAATGAAAAGAGTTAATGTCTAATGTTAACATCTAATGGGTGTTAACGGGGGGTGGGTGGTGGTGGGGTAATTCTTCCAATATGGCAGGATTTTCTCTGCTGACAGATTCTCCACCTTTTCCACATTCTTGTGTTGGATTCCGTTTTCTGTGCACTTTAACAAAGACTTTGGCTGACTTTTTGGCCTATTTATTGATTTACTTATTTATTTAAATTCTTAAATCTAACGTCAGAACGTCTAGACTCTAACTTCTTTTAAATATACAAGAGGACCAAGGCACAGAATAATTCAACATCACAGAACTTAATAGTCATCAACCAATTATCTTTACCCCATTTTTAATTGGAATGTTGTAAGTGGACATCTAGACTTATTTGCTCAATATAAAATATCCAAAGCAATCAGTGACTGGTTGTATTTCTCCCTTTGGCTTGTCTATTTTCTGTCCATCCCAGGCAGGCTGTTGCCCCAAGTATTTTGCCAGCACACTTTCTGCCAAAGGTGATTTGAAAACTCCACAACATATTCTATGTACCCAAGTCTCCACCACGTTTTCTTTCGGCTTCTCCCAATAAGGGACGCCACAGCGAATCATCCGTATTCATGATCCGCATGTTTGATTTGGCACGTTTTTACGCTGGATGCCCTTCCTAACGCAACCCTCCCCAATTATCCGGGCTTGGGATCGGCACTAAGAGTGCACTGGCTTGTGCAACCCTAATGGCTGGGGTTGGTCCCCTGAACGGGAATTGAACCCGGGCCGCAGCGGTGAGAGCACCGCATCCTAACCACTAGACCACCAGGGAACTTAAGTCTCCACCTCCTTCATTTTTTCAAAACTGATTTCCTTAAAAGTGAATCATAAGCCATGCAATCATAGTTTAATGCCAATTTCAGAGATGTACAGATAGACCCGCTCAAGATTATGACTAAATAGTCTCAGATAATTTGGGATATGGTTTTTGTTGTTGTTGTTTTTGAGAACCATATAACTTGGGTCTATGAACATAATGCTATAAACATAATCACTTGCTATAAACATAATCACTTTTTTTCACTTTGTTTGCAGTGTATACCGCACTTCACTCTCTTGTCCACAAAGCCCTTTCATCATTATGCAAACATCTTCCCTTCTTCATTTCTACCTGATCAAATATATCATTAATGACATTAAATAATATTATACACACTGCCTTACACTGCCTTTTAATTTGATATGAGCTAGAATATGAATAAAAAGTCAAAATACCAATATTTAATGCCCCAAAATGTACTCTTACTAAACCTAAAGCCAACTAAAGCCAATTTTATTGTCATATCGTACCATCGTACCACACTGAGAAGTAATACATTCTTGTCCAGGGTGAATAAATTGGATAATTAAGTCAATTACAAAATATATAAATTATTTTTACTATTCTAAGCAAATTAATTGTGACCAATTAATTAATTGTGACCTCTTGTGTGAATTAGTTTTTTTTTTTATTGCTTTATTTAATTTGTATGTCTATATACACATTATATACGCATACCAGCTCCTTCCAAAGGTGTTCAACCCATACTAAGATGAGAGCATGCACTCACACACACACACACACACACACACACACACACACACACACACACACACACACACACACACACACACAAACTCATTTCACATTGCAATCTCATTACACCGATGCTTTTTATGTGAATGTTTCTTATTTATTTAAACAAATAAAAATGTGGGTGTTCTTACTTAAATACTGCTACTAAAGACCTAAAACACGATTGTAAACTGTAATGTTTAACCAGAAGTTACTTAGAAAGTTACTTAACAATGATGTCACTTAACATTACAGAACCATATACAAATGATGTGTAATGTTATAATAAACACATATTACATTATATCGGATTAATATAATAAAAACTGATCATGAGATGTAGTCATTTCAATCATATTTAGAGTTAAAAGATTACAGTAGCATTCGATAGCATTCGATCTTGTTTGTAGGATCATCCAGACACTCACATGACCCTCACATGGCTTTTTATTGTCAATTAGTGAAAGAGACATATGCAAAAACTAAAGTACAGAATATTCCAAAAAAACCTGTGAAGGAATTTTAACATATGGTTCAGTTTCTGACGCAGACGTCTTATCAGACAGTTCTAAATGGTTCTAATGGTTTGTTTTTCATAAAAGGGAAACATTTGTAAATGACTGTAAATGAGCGTTCTTTGATATTACATCCAATCATTCAAACTCTTCATTATGAACACTTTCTTCACTGTAAGCAGTGACACAGTTTGTCCCTTGTGTCGGTTCTTTAGAGTCTCTTTAAGTATCTATTATAAAAATCCTTCTAAATTATGAAGAGCAATGTGACTTCTTTTTTGAGTGAACACGGAGGTGTTGTTTTAGAGTATTCTGTCGTGCAAAACTTTTCCCGCACTGTGAACAGCTATGCGGCTTCTCTCCCGTGTGAACAAGCATGTGTTGTTTCAGAGTATTTGTTCGTGCAAAACTCATTCCACACTGTGTACAGTAATGCAGCTTCTCTCCTGTGTGAAGGCGCTGGTGGAATTTGAGATTTTTGGGATGGACAAAACTTTTACCACATTCTGAACATTGAACTGGTTTGTCCCCTGTGTGAATACGCATGTGGTCTTTGAGGCTAGTTCGGTGGGCGAAACTCTTCCCGCATTGTGTGCAATCATATGGTTTCTCCCCCGTGTGAACGCGCTGGTGGTTTACGAGAGTTGATTGGCGAGCAAAAGTCTTCCCGCACTCCATACAATAATATGGTTTCTGTCCCTTGTGAAGGATCTGGTGTTCTTTTAAACCTGAAAGGTGGGCAAAAGACTTCCCACACTGTGAGCAGTGATATGGTTTCTCTCCTGTGTGGATGTGCAGGTGGTCTTTTAGAGTGCTCTGGTGGGAAAAACTCGCCCCGCATTGTGAGCAGTGATATGGTTTTTCTCCTGTATGAGTCCGTTTGTGGTTGTTTAGAGTTTTCTTTATCCTAAAATTCTTCCCACATTGTGAGCAGTGATACGGTTTATCTCCTGTGTGAATGCTCTTGTGTTCCTCTAGTGATTGTCGTTTGGCAAAGCCTTTCCCACACTGTGAGCAGTAGTGGTTTTTCTCCTTGGCCATTTCTGCATACAGGTCTCTTAGAGAACTTAGCTTAAAGAAATGAGACAATGATGTTTTACACTGTAGTGAAAAAGTAGAAAGAAAAAACAGAATGTTAGAATCTTAAAATGTTTTGCCCCACAAATATGCATTTTAGGTGCCTGGTCACAATGTGTCTGACAATCACACCTGGTCTTTAAATCCCTCAAACAAACATTTCAACACCATGGCAACACTATGAGACTAATAGTCACTGTTGGACAGTAATGAATTAAATGTAATGCGTTGCTGTAGGTTTTTTTGCGCATCTGAATTTTACTGAAATATTTCCATTTGGGGAGACTTTTACTTTTACTTCATTACGTACAAGGGTGAAATGGCTTACGTTTTACTCAACTACAAAATCAGTCGTTTATGAGTGGATTGAAAACGTAACTGGTCCAGCAAGCCACCAACCAGGGTAAAGCGCCTGATCTGTTTTGAACTTGTTTTGATTTGCGCTTGGTGGTATTTAAATATCAGTTCAGTCAGTTCATCAGCAAACAGAACATTTAGAGAGGATTAAATGATGGAGGAAACTCCTGACATGAACACCCATGGCCAGGATTTGCATGATTGTTGAATTTGGAAAGAAGGTTTTGATCTCATAGTAATTTGAATAGATATTAATCACCGTTTGACTCATTAATATTATTATATTAATAGATCGGTGTGCTAAGAGTGATATCAGAGTCTTTTTACATAAACTGAGTTGATTAAGGAAGAGTCTTGCGACAAAAAATCATAAAATTAACATTATAGCTACAATAAATCATAGTACTTTAGATACTTAAGTAGGCAAATACTTTTGTATTTTTACTCAGGTGAAAAAAAGCACTTTTAATTTTGTTTGGAGTAATAATTTAATTTTGTATACATTTCTCATATCACTGTTTCATTTATTTGTAGAAATCATTCAGTTTTTATTGTCTATAACTAAACACCATATACAACTATTTGATTATTTGTTTAATTCGTTTCAATATATTGTTTTTTCAATTGCTTTTTAATTTTTGTATTGTTTTTTGATTAGAGAAACATTATTTAAACATAGAAATAATGTAAACTTACCGAGCTTAAGTGAGCTGAGATCCTACAAATCACAGGTTGTCCTCTGTGGTCTTCTCTTAAACTGACTGAATTATAACTACCAGGTGCCTTCTTTAAATACACCTGAGGGTAAAGACACATGATAGTTCAATAGCAGAGCATTTCACATTCTTCTGCCAGCTATTAGCACCTCGTCGCCTGGTTCTGGGCCCATTATTGACTCATTTCATCAATTAAAGATATGTAAAGTAGTCTGTGACTGGATAAAATATACCAACCCCAATTTAAAAAAAAAGTTGGGACACTGTCTAAAACAGAAATCAGCTATTTGCGAAACCCATATTTTATTTACAAAACATATGAAATGTTTAAACTGAGGTAATGTAAAATTTTTAGGAAACAATAAGGTAATTATGAATTTGATGGCTGCAACACGTCTCAAAAAAATTGGGACACGACCATGTTTACTACTGTGCAGCATCCCCTCTACTTTATTCAACAGTAATTACACATTTGGGAACTGAGGAAACCGGTTGCTAGAGTTTTGGGAGAGGAATGTTGTCCGATTCTTGTCTGATCCAGGATTTTAGCTGCTTAACAGTCCTGGGTCTTCTTTGTAGTACATTTTGTTTCATGGTTCACCAAAAGTTTTCAGTTGGTAAAAGGTCTGAACATTTGTTGCATCCATTAAATTATAAATGACCTTATTCCTTTCTTTAAAAAGAAACGTTTCCCCAGTTTAAACATTGGGGTTCCCAAAGATCAAGTTATACCACAAATGACAATTTATCATATTTAAAAGTCTTCTTCTTCTTTCGGCTTCTCCCATTAGCGGGCGCCACCATGGATCATCCGTCTCCATACCCCCCTGTCCTCTACATCTGTCTCTTTCAACCCAACCACCTGCGTGTCTTCCCTCCCCACATCCATAAACCTCCTCCTTGGTCTTTCTCTTTTCCTCCTTCCTGGTGGCTCCATCATCAGCATTCTCCTACTGATATACCCCATGTCCCTCCTCTGCACATGTCCAAACATCTCAATCTCGCCTCCCTCACCTTGTCTCCAAAACGTCCTACATGCGCTGTCCCTCTAATAAACTAATTTCTAATCTTGTCCATCCTCGTCACTCCCAACGAAAACCTCAACATCTTCAGCTCTGCCACCTCCAGCTCCACCTCCTGCCTTTTACTCAATGCCACTGTCTCTAAGCCTACAACATCTCAGGTCTCACCACCATATTTAAAAGTATAGATTGCAATTTGGAATTGTATTTATGAGAGAAAAAAATACGCTTTCAAAATGTTTTTTTTTTGTTTTTTTTGATAGTGTCAATCTACAGAATCTTTTTATACTGGTATAGAAATTCTATACATTCGGACATTAGTGAAATAACATTAATAATGCTATTATTGAATCACTAGATAGTTGACTTTTTTTTTCCAAAAACTGCTTCTTTAGGTTCTTCAGGTCAGATTCACAAAGAGACAAGCTAAGTTTCCTAAACCAATCCACTACTAGTATTTGTGCTGAAGGTAGTTTTAAAGTCTGCAATTCCATTTTGGTAATTTAACTAATAGAGGCATGAATTGGCCAATCATCAGCCCTTAACCCAAATATATAGCATTTTCCCACATAAAAAAGGAGCCTAAAGGGATGAGAAGATAAATGGCAAAACCCAAGTACTTCAAATATTACAGCAAAATATTAATTAGTTTAGTTTTTCCAATAGATTAAGTAGGAACTGTAAATATTGACCAAATATACATACTATGTTTCCCAAATAAACCTTCAAGTGATTTTCCTTCAGCTAAACACACATTGTATTCTTTATTCATCAGTCATAGAAATTAAAAAAAGGCAAGCATATAAACAAAAATAACAAAAATGAATCACTATATACAAGCAGCATGCTATCGATGCTCAGGCAAACATACAGCTAACAAAAACAGCTGTTACATACATATAGATGTACAGAAATAGATTTAACCACAGGATAACTGAAAATGTGCGTATAACATTACCATTGCAAAGAATGTATGATGTTTACTCTCCTTTTATTTCTTACATTAGTGTATCATTAACCTTTAGAGAAGGCATTTAAACTTGTATTGTCTATATACACAGCCACAATAGAACATAAAAAACATATCAAATGTTTAAACAGAGGAACTTAAAATTAAACAGTTGAAGAAACATTTTGCAAATAATGAGGTTAATTGCCAACTGGACAGTACGATGATTGTGTATAAATCTTAGAGAGGCGGAGTCTCTCAAAAAGTAAAGATGGTCAGAGCTTCACCAGTCTGTAATCTTGTATAACAATTTCAGAATAATGTTCCTCAACATAAACTTGCAAACCATCTGATAGTTCACAGCACATAATATCATCAAAAGTTTCAAAGACACTGGAGAACTCTCTCTGCACAAGAGACAAGGGTGAAAATCACTAATGGAGGCCTATCATTTTTGGGCCCTCAGGTGGCACTCATTAACACCTCCAGAAGTCATTGTCTGTGAACACAGTTTGCCATGTCTTTCACAAATGCAGGTTAAATCTCTATCGTGCAAAGAGAAAGGTATGGGTGAACAAGATCCAAAAACTCAACTATTTGAGTGCCTTCAACCCTTCTTCTTTTTTTTCTTCTTCTTTTGTGTTTTGTAGCAGTTAGCAAACCAGGTCATTGTAGGACTGGATTGTTAAACTTTGCTGTTAAAGGAAAAACATATTTTTAAAGGATTATATTGTGTTGTGTTGTGTTGTGTTGTGTTGTGTTATGTTAATAGAACTCCTCCCACAGTGTGAGCATTGATATGGTTTCTCTCCTGTGTGATTGCGTTGGTTTTCCCACACCAACGAAGAGTAGTAAATACTGTTTTTAAACTATTTATCAATTAAGCTTTATTTGTATAGTGCTTTTAACGATGGATATTGTCCAAAAGCAGTTTGAAAAGAGGTTATGAAGTTGTAATGTATAACTTTAGTAGGTATAAGTTTGTTCCTTTGTTTATCCATGCATATAACCAGCATAGAGGTACAGTATATTCATTTATATGTATCTCTAAATGCATCTCAACTGCTTCAGCCTGTATTGCTGACTTAGCAGATAATTAAAATAATTTGTATACCTTCTTAAAGCTTGCAAATCTACTATATTTATATTATTATGCAAAAGTGCCAATGCTGAGCCACATATCACATTCACTATTCACACATTCACTACAATCTATTGCAGACCTTATGTTTGCACAATATATGCTTTTCAGAAACTGGCAGTCAGCATCCAAATCTATTCCTACCAGACCCCTCAAAACATTTATTCAGACCCCTGAAAACATTTATTCCTCTTTCATTTTAACTGTTATCCATTGGATATGCATTGCAAATATTTGTTACTCATTTTTGTTCACTTGATCATCAACTTTAACTTAATAAATGGAGTTATTCTTCTCTGCGTTGTTTGTTTTAGCATTAACATCCAACAAATAATTCATTTTCTCACATCAATTTCATTGCTGAATATAGACTTCCAAACTAAATAATATGGCCAAAATCCAGCCTCAAGGCCATTGTTGCAAATGTAATGTTATATAGGTGCACATATTTGTTTCATATGTTATATAAATAAAGAAAAAAAAACATGATGAAACTCCTGAAACAGATGAACCTCTAGAAAATATTGCAATGCCTAAAATGTTTTAACCTTAAACTGTTTCATTTATAACATAAAATCAGGTGATTTTCTATGGTATTGTATAGTATACATTTATATGTGTAAATGTTTATTTATACAAAGAAAAGAAAATGCTAAGCTAAGCTATCTTTTTTTTTAAATCCGTTTGTCCACAGCAGACTTTTGTGTGAGTAAAATACCTAAAACTGAAACAAAGAGTCTCCTCTTCAGGGCCACCTGAGGACAAAGACAAAGGATAATCAAATATCAGACAATTACAGTCATTAGCTGACTATTACCGCATCATCTGAGTCTGGGGTGTGGTAGCTGAACATCAAGAACTATCTGGTCAATGAAAAATATGCATATGGGTGGATGTTCCCCTCTAAAATGAATACAGCAGAATGGCCTTTATAAGCTGTCACTTCACTTTGGACTTCATTATATATATATATATTATATATATATATATATATATATATATATATATATATATATATATATATATATATATATACAGTGGAACCTCGGAGCTCGCAAGGGTTAGGGACCAAGACCGGTCGCGAGTTCCGAATTTCCGAATTTCGGAACTCGCGACCTTTTGATACGCCCCTTCCAACCCAGTAAAAACCCAAAGAACACTATACAAAATCGATTTAAATGAGTAAATAACACTATTTCACTATTTACATAATAAAAAATATAGCATTTTTTAGACAATTTTAATGAGATAAACCTTGATTAGAAATGTTAAAACTAGCGTTTTGAGCAGCTCGCGGTTGCTCACGAGCCGATCTGAATGAGAGTCATGAGCATGCGAGGTCGCGAGCGCCGATATATATATATATATATAATTATTATTTTTTTTGGCTCCCTTTAACTTTTTTTTATTAATCGCATTAATTAAAAACAACTGTTTTTTCCAGAAACGTTTTTCAGTGCTATTTTCTGAACTCCTTTTGAAAAAAATCTAATTCATTATTCTAATTTGTGTACATATATTACAGCGTTCACATGGAGTATGTTTGAATGTCTAATTGCTTAAACTGAACATTTTGTTTTGTGACTTTCTTATAATTAGTTTTTGTTAGATAGAATAGGCTGATTACATTTTCATACATACATCATTTATTATATTATTATATTATATTATATTATATTATATTATATTATTATATTATATTATATTATATTATATTATATTATATTATATTATATTATATTATATTATATTATATTATATTATATTATATTATTCACCACCATGGGCAAGACCAAAGAGCTGTCATAGGACAGAAGGGACAAGATTATTGACCTTCACAAGACTGGAATGGGCTACAAAACTATCAGATTGTGTTCTTGGGCATGTGTTTTGGGTCATTGTCCATCCATCCATGACCCAACTTCAGTGTTCTGAGTTCACTGTCCAGTGTTCTGGGGCCAAGTGGTGCTGTATCATGTCTGACCCCAGCCTCCTAACATCACTGGGATATGTGACAAAAAAAAATCACTGTTCTGTTAAGTACGTGATCAGTCTAAAGCACTGTATTCTCAACCTGACTTTATTAGATTTAGGCACCCGATGAGCTACTTCTGTTAGAACTTTCTACCTTGTGAATCACTCTTTGGAGTTGTGAATGGTCCCACATGAAGATCTATACCTTTTAAAATAGTTTGCCAAGTTTAACTGAGACACTGTATATCTATCCAACCTTTATTTATAGATATTGTCCTGCACTTGATTGCACTTGCTCATTATGGATTTAAGAGTGCAGGTCATGTGTGTGTGTGTGTGTGTGTGTGTGTGTGTGTGTGTGTGTGTGTGTGTGTGTGTGTGTGTGTGTGTGTGTGTGTGTGTGTGCATATGTGTGTGTTGTGGCGCTCTGTGAATTTCCTCTTCTCCCTTAAGAAAGGTTAGAGCTATAACCCCATACAGGGAGCCTGCAACGAGCTTGTTAGCACCTCAACCTGGATCAGCAGGAGCTTCTTAATCACCAAACACACCTGCAGTGAGGAACATGAACCAGACTAATAAAAGGAAGTTAATTAAGTTCGCTTGGTGTACACACCTGGGTAAAGTCATACACTCACATTAGCAGTTTAAAAGAAAAGGATTTTTTTGATAGAATTAATGATCACGTGGACTTAGGGAAAGTGGTAAAGAAGTGGTTAAGGCTCTTCTAATTTTACTGACCTGTAATGTACATTTGACCAGTACAAAGCCTCATTCTTTCTCTTTAGAACATGACTAAGCATTTTCAGAAAGCAATTCCCAACTATGTGTGACCCAAAATAGTGGAATATTCGATGCTTTGATAGAAGGAGTCTGATTCTACTAATATCACAGCCACATCATTGCAGAGGTGTAATGAATGGAGGATTGTGCCATTTTGGTTATATTGGGGGATTTGATGACTGATTTCACATAGACCTACCGGTTTTCTCCTAATAATTTAAGCCTATGATAATAATGCTGTGAATATAAATGTGAAAAGAAAGAAGCTTTTAATAAATATTAAAAGCTTCTTTCCCCCGGTTTCACTTCCCATAATCCACACAAGAACAACATCTTGGCATATTTAACAATATCTAGGAGATTTTGTAAAGATATATTTTGTCCTAATTTCATTCAGTACATTAGTTTTATGATTGTTGGGGCATTAATGCTGCGCTGTACTTAGAGCACGCTCACACGGGCACTTTAGACCATTTAATTAGATTTTTGCCGACATGTGAAATGCAGATCCTGTCTTCAAAGTGGCCTTTTTGCAATTATTTATTTATAATTTTTTTATAGGTTTTTTATTTCTTCTATATCTGTGTGGTGTTCTGTTTCATTACATTTTAACTTTAAAAAGATATTAAAAGGCGTTTGATAAACATTGATAAAAGAGCCGAAGCGAGAAAGGCAACAAAAACCAAATCTTTTCTGGAAACTGACTTGTATATTGTGTATAAATGATGTAAAACCATCAGATAAAAACTGACAAAAAATGAACATTCAAATTGACAATCTGATCTAGTAGTTTTTTTGTAGCCTTCTCTCACTTGATTGTCACACACGGTGTATAAAACGCTTTTCCACACCCTGTCCTTTCCACCGTCTATTCTATAAGAACAGGATCAGCAATGAAGTGATGCTTGATATTCTGAGGAACAAACATGGAGTTCTATCAGACATAACTTTATTACAAAGATGTGCACGTGCCAGGTCTTGAAGCATGAGGTATTTGGGTTCCACAGAAGGAGAAACTGAAATCCGATTAATATTTTCCACCTCAAAAAAAAAATGTTGAACAGAGCATGGAGGAGAAAAACTGCCTAGATGGAGCGGCAAGAAAAATGGTGTCAGACATTTACTTATTCATCCGTATCTATTTTTAACCACAAAATTGGAGCCATTTGCCAGGTGCTGCGAGTTTCATGTTTCTACAAGGGATATTTGATCAACCTTCAGCCACTCCTGCACAAATCTGTTCACAGTGTTTGTTGATATGAATAATGCAGTGCAATTTATTATGACATTAGCCGTATGAAATTAGCATTGCTTTTAAAAGAGTGTCACAACATTTTATTACTTCTCATACCTTTTATTACTCAACTATGATGACAAGACAACCACGGGGCTTTAATTCGTCATTCTGATTGGTCAGAAGATTTGATTAATCATCTCTAGGTGCAAGCCGTGGTGGTAATGTGTTCGTTCTGATACAAATGCTTTGGTTCTTAAGTAACAACTCCCCATAAGTGGATTAAAGGTTTTTGTGTATTTGTTGATATGGTTCCCTGGTGGTCTACTGGTTAGGATTTGGCGCTCTCATCGCCGTGGGCTGGGTTCTGTTCCTGGTCAGGGAACCAAACCCAGCCATTAGGGTTGCACAAGCCAATGCACTCTTAGTGCCGGTCCCAAACCCGGATAAATGGGGAGGGTTGCGTTAGGAAGGGCATCCAGCGTAAAAACATGTGCCAAATCAAACATGCGGATCACGAATAAGGATGAGCCGCTGTGGCGACCCCGAATGGGAGAAGATGAAAGAAAGTGTATTTGTTGATGTGATGAGGAAATTGTTATTTAACATATGACAGTGAGTCTCGCAGCACTGCTCGACTGGTCCCACCATCTCTCAAGGTAAGCAGTAGGTATATATCAAGAGTCATCTCTGTTTGACCACTGAGGTGGTGGAATGAACTCCCCCTAGATCCTCAAAAAGCTGAGTCACTGCCTACCTTGAAACTCAAGGGTGAAGACCTATCTCTTCCTGAAACATTTGAACTAGCGCTTATTTTTATTAAGTCTGCAACCTTGTGAACCAGTGTTGATTTATTCATTAATAGAGACTTTAAAGCACTATAAAATTAAAATGTACAGTAAATGTGTAAAAGTTCCTTCAAACCTTAAATAACTTTTCCGAGGACACAATTAAAAACAAAGGGTGAAAGAATATTTTCAGTCTCTGGACCTATACCTGAATGAATCAACACTTCACATCAAGTGCTTATCAAACTTTGATAATTTTAATTCACATATTAAAACATTTATTTGTTTTATTTTTTGTTTCAGTATAAAGTCTTTATTTTAGGTTGCTTTATTTGTCTTAAGTTTGTTGTTTCATGCTTTTGAGAACAGTTTTTAAGAAAAGAAATGTTTCAGGTGCAGTAGTTCACACAGGTTAAAGAGGGTTATATATGATATTAACTATGAAAACTACAGAGGAACCATTAGGTGCACCCTAAGCATTCTAAATGCAATACCCTAGATTGAATAGTAAAGGTGGCTGAGAAGATCATTGGGGTCTTACACATGTCCTGGTTTGGAAGTGACTGTCATTGCATTTCCTTTGTTCTTGGATGTCTGAATAGCTGTCTGTCTATTATGCTCTCATGTTTGCAAATGGGTAACGATTCATTTAAATTAAAATGGCAAAGTTTAATGTAAGAGATTCATGCAGGAGTTTGATTTAGTGCACTTACTTTAAATGACTTCCAACTAAAGCTTGCTGGTTTCAATTTATCTGGTTTAGTGATACATCACTGACAGTCTAGGAGGAGAAATTGAATTTAGTAATTATTCCAGTTGTATTCGGTGTGCGGTTTTGTGTTGCTTTGGCCACAAACAGGCGGCTTTGTGCAGATTTGCCACGCACACCTGGTCAAAAATCTAATGCTTTTAGAGGCAGTTTGACAGTAGGCCTTTCCGCTGTTAGCTCTCTACCCTGCTTTTATTATCTGGATGGACAATTTGAAAGGGCTTCATAGCTCAGAGCCACTTGGTTAAAGACATTAGCTGAATTTGAAACGTGTTGTATTCTAATTAGGTCAGAGCAGCTTATTGATTCCCCATACATTTATAATTTATGGGAATACTATCTAAAGTAGATGAAGGGAAACTAATTTTCTGCAGCAGTGCAAGAGGAGAAGCTGGGATCAGACTCAATCCCTCATGTATCACAGATTTTCTGCTTTAAAATATAAAAACTTTCCTTTTATCTCTTACGGATTTGGCAGTGATGTCTAATCCTGTTCACAAATGGCCAGTGCAGGTGGAATGAAAAGATTGGCCATTCCTGGCCTAGGGCCTCGGGCTTGGAGGTGGGCCCTTGAATCAAGATGGGTGTGTAATACTAGGCTCTTTGTGGATTGGATATAAAATAACTGTCACTCACCTGAAGTGGAACCTCTGAATACATTAAGAAACTGTGTACAGTAATGAATAAAATCCAACTTTTCTGCATACTGACCTGATGGCACTGAAACAAATGCATCCCTTGGGGACGCATCTATGTGACGCATCTATGTGAGCTGTCATCATGCATTTTTGATTATAATGTATTATAAAAAAAATAAAAAAGACCCTTATTCTGCTGATTTGCATCAGTGTTATTTGCAAGTATACATTTTGATGTGTGAGAAGCAGGAAAAATGGGTGGGCATAAGGATTTGAGCGAGTTTGACAAGGGCCAAATCTAGATGACTTGGTCAGAGCATCTCCAAAACGGTAGCTCTTGTGGGCTTTTCCCGGTCTGCAGTGGTCAGTATCTATCAAAAGTGCTCAGAGAAAGGAACAGTGGTGAACCAGCAACAGCGTCATGGGTGGCCGAGGCTCATTGATGCACGTGGGGGAGCGAAGGTTGATTCGTGTGGTCTGATCCAACAGACAAGCTTCTGAAGTTCAAATTTCTGAAGAAGTTCATGTTTGATGGGTCACGACTGTTTTAGTGGCAAAAGGGGACCAACACAATATTAGGCACGTGGTCATTATGTTATCCTGATCGGCTCGATCAGAAGCTGTAAATAAAAACAGCAATCGCAGCTAGGTGGCCATAGCCAAGGAATAAGAATAAGATGAGCTGGTCCAGAGTAACTTTCTTATATATGTTTTCTTTTTTTTCAGTGTTGACCTTAGTTAAAGTTTAAGTAATATGCACATTCAAGTAAATATATATTTATTCTAAAAATTAAAGTCAAGGAAGCTGGGGAACCTTCAATATAAATTTTGCTTAGGTCCTCTGAATACACTGCCAAAGGTTTGCAGACACCTGGTCATAAATATGATTTGTGCTTTTTGAGCATTGCATTCCACATTTAGTCCCATTTTGCTCTTATAATTTCCTCCACTCTTCTGGGAAGATGTTCCACTAGATTTTGGAGTGTACTTGTGGACATTTGTGTTCATCAGCATTAAGGGTGTTAGTAAAAGGTGTTCGATAGGGTGGAGATCAGAGCTCTATAGCAGGCCACTTAAGATCTTCCTCTGAAAACCATGTAAAGCATATCCTAATGGAGTTAGCTTTGTACACAAGGACATTACCATGCTGGAACAGGTTTGAGTTTTAAGTTCAAATGAATGCAACATTTTATTATACAGCATCCAAAGACGTCCTGTACAATCGTGTGCCTTCAGCTGTGTGGTAACAGTTTGTAGAAGAAGGTCTTTTATTTTGCTGTCATTCTGCAGAATTGGCAGTAACTGCTGATTCGAGTTTTGGTCTGTAGTAAACAGGGTGTGTGCTTTTTGTGGGAGGTTCAGTCTTTTTGTAATGAATGAACAGTGTTGATAAGAATATGACAAAAAGTCGAATTCTGGAGCATCAGGGGACAAAGGAAGACTTGGAACATAGGTGGAACATTAAATAAGCTCCGGCTTTGCATTTATTGAGTACAAAAACAAAGTGTGTGTTTTGTTTGTGCTGCATGATCGACCAGGTCTCTTTCTTTACCGCAGTCACTGAAATCTGTTTTATAATTAGCCACAGATGAGAATCAGCTTTCAACACTGATAACCTTTGTTTGAATGCAAGACTATGATTTAAACCCAGTGGTGAATGAAGCACACAAACCATGTAGTTGAGTTGAAGTGGAGATACACTTTCACTTGCAAAAAGTACAAAAGTATTTACCTTCAAATTTACTTAAGTATCCAAAGTACTATGATTTATTATGGCTATAAGGTTCCTAGTATCATTTTTTTACTTAATCAACTCAGTTTATGTGAAAAGACTCAAATGTGACTCTTAGCACATCAATCTATTAATAGAATAATATTAATGAGTCAAACATTGTAATAGATTGATATTTATTACAATTATTATGAGCCCAATAGCTTTTTTTCAACTACTTAAAAAAAAATCACACAAATTGCGGCCATGGGTGTTGTGGCGAGTTCGATTTAGGAGCTTTTTTATCATTTATTCCTCTCTAAATGTTCTGCTTGCTGTTGAACTGAGGCTGAACTGTATGTTGGTGATAAGTAGATACACCAATTGCCAATCAAAACCAGTTAAAAACAGAACTGTCGCATGCTCGACTCTGATCGGTGGATCTCTGCCTGTATGACCGACTAAGTTTTTATTCTCATTTAAAAAAGGAACGACTGATTTTGCAAAATGAGGTTGAGAAAAATATTTGAGTTTGAAATGTAGTGAACTTGAAGTCTTCTCAATGGAAATACTTCAGTAAAGTACAGATACGCAAAAAAAGATACAACGAATTACATTGACTTCCTTACTGCCCACTACTGTTTGAACAGGGAGGGAAAAGTAGTAGCTCACTGTTTAAGGCATTGTACTTTGGACCAGAAGGTCATTAGTTCAAATCTCAGCACCACCAAACCAAGCTGGCACTGATGGGCCCCTGAGCTCTTAACCCTCAACTGCTCAGCTGTAATTGTAAGTAGGATAAGTGAGTCTGTGAAATGTAAATAAGCAGGACTAAATAGTCAGCATCAACAGCCAAGAGGAAGATCTTTTCACCTGACTTCCCACAAATCCTGTCTTTAATCCACTATTATGATGACATACCAAGAAAATGAGAAATGTTATCTCCTCTCTGCATTTGCCTGCAAAGTGACAGGAGGGAAAGACCTGGAGTAATTGCAATTCCCTTTGTGTCATGGCAGAAAGACATGGCATGATAATGCCTGAGTCGAAATGACAGTGATGAAATAAACATGAACCCACACAACAAATTTCACTATAACACAGTGAAAAAGATGATTTTGTGCAATAATCAGATCTGTACAAACTGAATAGTAACTCAGAAGGAGCATTCCTACCAAATTGTAAGTTTATTTTAACTAAATATGATGAGTTCTTCAGGGCTACACTAAAGTGAGGTTAAAAGAAAAAGAGACACACATGGCAGCAATACCTGAGCACCATTTTCCTATGCATCACATCACTTTCCACAATGGTAACAGATGGTCCTTGCTGCACTTGCCATGGTAGTGGCAAAGGTTGGGAGGTTAAAAAGCTTCACGTTCTACTCCAATCTCTCTTGAAAAGCATCTCTCGTTATTCAAAGAAGCAAAGATTGAGACTCTGCAAACCCGTACTGCTATTCATGTTTTAGGACGAACTTGAGAAAAAAATAGAGATAAGAGTAATAGACTCATTGTACTTGTGTTTAAAATAAATGAGGAGACAGGAATCTTTTTTTCTGTGTACACTACCACACAAGTAATTATTCATTCATTCATTCATTCATTCATTCATTCAATTGTTTTGACCTCATGACCTCCCAATCAAAAGTCAAACAGCTTCACCACTTTGCCAACACTTTCTATTACTTTTTTATAAAGGCTGGTGTTCTCGTCAACATTTCTATACAGCATTTCTAAAACATGTAGTTCTTTTTTTTTAGATGTTAAGTATATACTTAAAGGGGGGTCTGTATCCTGGCTGACACTGCACTCGGCTTCCTAACATTGCTGGGATATGTGAGGAAAGAATTTCACTGTACTGAAATGTACACATGACAATTATAAACACACCTAATTTACTTATGTTTAACAATTTTTGCTCTATAATTCTTACATTTTGTAAAGCTGCTTTGAGACAATGTCCATTGCGAAAAGTGCTATAGAGATAAACTTGAACTTAAATAAAGCAGCTGCTTTATAATTGAGTTATCTGTCAGTGAATGAGACTGCAAGATTTCTAGTGCATGTTGGTTTCCTTTCTCTGATGCAACCATGTAATTCTTTGTCTATCTACCATCTCAACACTGAGCAGAGATTAATTGGGAGCACATCTCAAACTCCCTCACTCATAACACATAGAATATGGGAAAAAGGGAACGTTAATTTGAATTGCAAATAGTGTCTTGCAAATTCACACTTGGCTATGATTAAATTCGTAACACATAAAAGGTAAACACATAAAGTTCACATTTCCTGAGTGAGCATATAAAATGTCAGTCGAAAAGCTCAATTACAGAAGTGAATGAACAATCAACGAGACGTTCTTGACAGTAATTCTAAAGTGCTTTTTAATTGTCAACACTTAGTCTTCTGCTTTAATTGGAGACCTGTTTGAGGATGAAGGTATAAATTTGCTTTGAAAGTGATGAGCGTGTAAAACAGATACCAGAGTATGAGAGCAGTGTTTAACACAATACCAGGTTTCTGTTTCACTGATTTGTTAAATGGTTGGTCTTAATATATCTTTAAGAAAGAAGTATGCATTCCCTTCCTCTTTGTCTGTATTTTTGGGGCTGGTTTTAGGGTCTTTAATAAGTTTAATTCAATTATTTTTTAATTTCTTGTATATGTGTTAATGGCAAGGTTTCAATGGGATACAGTTTGAAAAGCTTGTTAGCAAGCTGATTTTAAAGCATTATATCCATGAATTAGAACCTGGCACAAAACTGAATTTGCCAAAAGTGAGATACCGCAGGTGAGGCAATGTCCACACTAATCGGTTTTCTTTTGAAATCGCATATCTTTCTCTCTGCACTGAGGTGTCACTTTAGTCAACGAAAACCTAAAATATTTGAAAACGCTCTCCAAAGTGGATCAATTTGAAAATGGCATTTTCACGTTCACAGTGTTGGACTGTGAAAACGGAGGCTTTCGAAAACGACAAAGAATTTTTAGTCATTGCCGCGATGTTTCAAAGAGCTGGAAAGTAATAAACGCATATAATTTATGCAGGTTGTCCTCATGCACAGTACATGGACGTAAAAATTTACAGACATTTCAGAGTAGCTGAGCGACTTTCAGGAAACTATTGAAAAAGAAATTAAGGACGCAGAACGTTTTTAGATGAAAATGGCATTTTCAAATTTATCTGGATTAATGTAGTGTTTCCTAGCTGTTATATGAACTTCAACTCCAAAGGCAATTGTTCAATTAGAAATCAACATGAGTAACTACCTCAGTTACCTTTATTTTTATTTTATTTGTATGACAAAGTAAGAAATTCTAGATGTTCAAGTTTCAAGTTTATCTTGTACAGCACTTTCACACACACACACATGCATGCACACAATGCTTCGGAAAGCTCTAGCCTGAACCAGCTATGCTATATGATAATAAGAAAAAAATATAGCATATGATAAAAAGAGAATACAGATTTGGGTGATGAATCATTATAATCAACAAATTATAAATTTGCTCTTATCCAGAGCGAATTACAACTGGGCAGTTGAGGGTTAAAGCCCTTACTGAAGCAACCAGCAGTGGCAGATTTGGTGGTGCTGGGATTTGAACTTGTGACCTTTCAATTCAAGTACAATGATCTACCACCTCCTCAATATAAATGATACTTGCTATGATAATATTAAAAAGGGCCTTGGTCTGAAATGTCTGCCAAGTTTGCCTTAGTTTAAACTGACTAATGGTGGAAGTTTGGTGAGTTTTGTAAAAGCTTTTCATTAGTAAGTGAAGACAGAAGCGATATTCAGAATGATATTATACTCTGAACATTCTTGTACTGTATATGCAATATTCTCCCCTATGCCACTTTTCAGTGCACACAATTCTTACATTTTATTTACTATTGCCATTTTTTACATGCGTGGAGCATATTTACAAATTGTGTCATGTTTTTATCATGGTGTTGTACCTGTACTATATCAAACCAGAGATTTATTACACGATTAATGTACCATTTCAAACTGATAGGTAGTATTTAAACAAATGCATATGGCTAAATTCTGTGAGGATCAAATCTATTTCACTTCTGTATCTTCTTCTTCTTCTTTTGGCTTCTCCCATTAGGGGTCGCCACAGCGGATCATCCGTCTCCATACCCCCCTGTCCTCTACAACTGCCTCTTTCAAACCAATTACCTGCAAGTCTTCCCTCACCACATCCATAAACCTCCTCCTTGGTCTTTCTCTTTTCCTCCTTCCTGGTGACTCCATCCTCAGCATTCTCCTACTTATATACCCCATGTCCCTCCTCTGCACATGTCCAAACCATTTTGGTGTTTTCTTCACTTCTCTAACACACTCCTCATTACTTTGCACTGTTGACCGCAGTTACTTAAACTCTTCCACCTTCACCCCTTCTTCTCCCTGCAACCGCACCACTCCACTGCCCTCCCTCTCATTCACACACATGTAGTCTGTCTTACTCTAACTAACTTTCATGCCCCTTCTCTCCAGCGCGTACCTCCACCTTTCCAGACTCTTCTCAACCAGCTCCCTACTCTCATCAATTCACAATATTATTCGCAAACATCATAGTCCACTGAGACTCCTGTCTGACCTCGTCTGTCAACCTGTCCATCACCACTGCAAACAGGAAAGGGCTCAGAGCCGATCCTTCATGCAGTCCAACCTCCACCTTGAACCAGTCTGTCGTTCATACTGCACACGTCACTGCTGTCGCACTGTCCTCATACATGTTCTGCACCACCCTCACATACTTCTGACACACAATTTCCTCATACAATACCAATATTTTTCACTGTATGTAAGTTACATTTTTATGTTTATTACAAATCTAAATAAAAAGAGTGACAAGAATTGAAATGTAAAAGGTATTAGGTGTATGTGAATGTTAAAGAAAGTGGTTGCAGCTCTTGGAGCGGTCTTACAATTCTTTGTGTCGCTGGTAATTAATTCACAATTACATACAAATAATATTTTTGAGTTTCTAATTAGCTTGTGAATCATCATGTTGTCAATGGCAGTGTGAGAATGCAGGCTGTGCGACTGACAGCTCTCTGGCTCGGACACTTTCTGATACTCCAGCTGCTTCAAATGTGGGTCTCTGTTAATAGCACAATTAATTTTCCCTCAATCATCTGTTAGTAGATGAGCATTTGCAAAGAAGCAGTGAAGCAGAGGCGAGCCTCCAGCAGTTTTTCTCCTAACATCTGTTATGAATCCAACCCAGTGAGTGTGTTTGCACAGATTTCAAGGGATGAGTTTGCAGATCAATGCTATTATTTATGCATAGACTATGTTTAAATATTTTAATTGCTCTAATCACTTTCTTGTCATTTGTGCCTAAAAAGGTTTGCACTGCAATAAATAGGGAGCATGTCATGTTTCTCTTATGGGTCTGTATTTATGCTAAATTGCAAGGTATTGTATTCTTGACAGGGCACGCTGTCTTACTGTTGCCAAACCAACCAACCAGTCAGCCAATCAACCAACCAACCCACCAACCATACAACCAATAAATCAACCAGCCAGCCAGTCAGCCAGCCAACCAACCAATCGACCATCCAGAAAACCAAGGAACCAGCCAACCAACCAACCATCCAAACAATGTCTCTGGTGGAGAATTATACATTTAATTGTTGCAGGCAACAATGTCATGTTTCTTTTTTTTGGGTCTGTTTCTATATGAAGTACAAGGCATTGCTTTCATAACAGGGCATGCTGTCTTATTCCCAACAAACCAACTAACTGACCAACCAACCAAACAACAAAACAACCAACCAGCCAGCCAGCCAACCAACCAAACAACCAACCAACCAGTCAGTCAGCCAACCAACCACCCAACCAGTTAAACAGCCAGCCAGTCAGACAACCAACCAACCAGCCAGCCAACAAACCGGTCAAACAACAAAGAAACCACCCACCCATTCAGCCAGCCAGTCAACCAACCAACTAACCAACCAACCACCCAGTCAGCCAATCAACCAACCAACCAACCAACCAACCAACCAGCCAAACAAATCAATTAGAAATTTGTCTCTAATAACGACTTATACATTTTATTATTGCATATTACAAGATATGGGATTCAGGTGTGAGTTATCAGTGACATGCGACAGTCTTATGATGATACAGTGAATGATAGAAATCATAGTCAAGGACCACCATCCTAGCAGTTATTTATCTTGTACTGTGGCACTAAAATATAATGGAATACTCATAAATCTTATAAAACAAATAAACAAACAAACAAACAAAAGATTTAACAAAAAAATTAATGAATTTGTGTATGGATACAATAATGGATTCCTGAATAAATGGATAGATGGATGCATGAATGAATAGATGAATAAAAAAAACATTTTAGGGAACAACCTTTGTGATTGATTTCTTTCTTTCTGCTCAACCAAATATTATATTTGTCCTCAGAAATAACAATAAAGGAAACAAATAGAACAAAAAGTGGCGAATCCCAAAGTATGATGCATGAAGCAAAATATTCATGGATCCTTAGAAAACAAATTGCCAACACGCTAGTGCTTCAGTGTGATTATTATTCATCATTGTGTGAAAATCCGTCCTCTTATGTTTCGTTCATGAGTTTCACAGTGATGAAAAGAAACCAATCTCATGCACGTCTGGAACAGAGAAGAATGGATCATCAGGAAAATCCATGCTACTGAACAATGCTTTGTAATGTAGTTATTCAGAATGAGAACGATAACCTTGGACGTGACTGTAAGGCTGACGACAAGCATCGATTTTCAAAGACCGAGCAGCAGGAGCGCTCATAAATCAAAACAGCAGGAGGCCTGCATAGTGTGTAGGTTTTCTACATTGTGTTATTAAAGAAAAGGACATAGCTGAGCGTCTCTACCTGATTCTGTCAGAATTCCATATCTGCACACAAAGTAAGGAGAAACAGAAGTGGTTTTTTTTTTATCTTTCTAACTATACATTATTACTGTAGAAACAACGGATTCAAATGAACCTGTGTGGCATACCCAATATAAAGCAATGACAAAAATGAGATTTTCTCAAGAAACAATTGTTTAAGGAGAAGTTAACATTTCTGAAGGAGAATCCAGTGAAAGTAAGATGCAAAGCTAATATTTTTTAAGGTTTTCAACTATTGAATTTAATGTGTATGCCCAAATTCGGTTATTCTTGGAAGATATTATCCATTTCCTTGTATATATGTGGTCAAAGTTTGATTTTAGGTCTTTTAAGAATCTGAATATGAAATTAGCTAATTGTTTCTACAGTATCAACTTATTTACATGGGCCTGTATGGCGAACACATAAAAAAAGCCAGCCAGCCAACCAACCAACCCACCAACCAACCATACAACCAACAAATCAACCAGTCAGCCAGTCAGCCAGCCAACCAACCAATCAACCATCCAGATAACCAAGGAACCAGCCAACCAACCAGCCAAACAATGTCTCTGGTGGAGAATTATACATTTTATTGTTGCAGGCAACATGTGTCATGTTTCTTTTTTTTGGGTCTGTTTTTTATGCTAAAGTACAAGGCATTGCTTTCATAACAGGGCATGCTGTCTTATTCTCAACAAACCAACCAACTGACCAACCAACCAAACAACAAAACAACCAACCAGCCAGCTAGTCAGCCCACCAACCAACCAGTCAGTCAGCCAACCAACCAACCAGACAGTCAGCCACCCAACCAACCAACTATCCAACCAACTATCCAACCAACCAACCAACCAAACAGCCAGCCAGCCAGTCAGACAACCAGCCAACCAACCAGCCAACCAACCGGTTACACAACAAAGCAACCACCCACCCATTCAGCCAGCCAGTCAACCAACCAACTAACCAACCAACCACCCAGTCAGCCAACCAACCAAAACAAAACAAAAAATTAGATTTTCCCAAGAAACAATTTTTTAAGGAGAAGTTACATTTCTGAAGGAGAATCCAGTGAAAGTAAGATCCAAAGCTTTTTATTTTTTATTTTTTTGAAGGTTTTCAACTATTGAATCTAATGTGTATGCCCACATTCTGTTATTCTTTAAAAATATAATCCATTAGGTTTGCAAAGAATCTGAATATGAAATTAGCTTATTGTTTCTACAGTATCTACTTATTTACATTGGCCTGTACGGCAGACACATAAAAAATACATAATGAGAATTAAGATGTTTAGTAGGACTCACAGCATTTTCCCTACTTTTATTTTTCACTGACTTTTTTAACTATAAAATAAAAAGCATAGGGCTGTCATATATTCGGAACAAATGTCTTAAACACATTCTGCCATAGTGAAATAATCAACTTTGGTGTAGTAACAGTAATTCCACACTGTTACTATAGAAACTATCAAAAATATTAACAAACACACTTGTAATCTGTGATTAGCGGCTGCACTTTTGTCAGAGGTGCTGTTGTAGAAAACGAATCAACACCTTCTGACCAATCAGAATGAAGAATTCTGCAGTATACCGTTGGATTGTACAGTATTGATGTAATGGACCGAAAGTCGCGCTGAATTAATGGGACATCAATAAAAGAGCTACGAACTAAAATGTTAAGAAAGTGCTGGGAAACGTGTGTCTTAAGTGTTTTTATGCTTTAAGGATTTATACTCAGCTGGGTGATGGACATGTTTACTGCTCTAAAGACAGCTTGAGGAGGAAAGACTGTCACGACAACAAGAGCACCAGGAGAGATGAGATAGAGTTTGGTAAGCCCAATACAACTCGGCATCTGGAACACACACACACACACACACACACACACACACACACACACACACACACACTTTTCTTTATGATTTACTTTATGCTTTTTTTCCAGCTTGTTCTTAGCTATTAAAAAATAACTGTAGTTAGGGACATTTATACATTTGGCAGACACTTTTTTCCAGAGCAGGAGACAATTATTTTATTTATATAACTCTTGAGGGCTTTAATTACACAATAGATTGGCAGTGTTGGGATTTAAACTCATCACCTTTAAATCAGAAGTCCAACATCTTAACCACTTTGCTTCTTCTTCTTCTTCTTCCTCTTCTTCTTCTTCTTCTTTCGGCTGCTCCCATTAGGGGTCGCCACAGCGGATCATCCGTCTCCATACCACCCTGTCCTCTACATCTGCCTCTTTTACACCAACTACCTGCATGTCTTCCCTCACCACATCCATGAACCTCCTTCTTGGCCTTCCTCTTTTCCTCCTACCTGGTGGCTCCATCCTCAGCATTCTTCTACCAATATAATTCATGTCCCTCCTCTGCACATGTCCAAACCATCTCAATCTCGCCTCCCTCACCTTGTCACCAAAACATCCTACATGCGCTGTCCCTCTAATAAACTCATTTCTAATCTTATCCATCGTCAACATCTTCAGCTCTGCTACCTCCAGCTCCACCTCCTGTCTTTTACTCAATGCCACTGTCTCTAAACCATACAACATCGCAGGTCTCACCACAGTCCTATAAACTTTTCCTTTCAATTTTGCAGATACCCTACTATCACAAATCACTCCTGTCACTCTTCTCCACCCACTCCACCCTGCCTGCACTCTTTTCTTCACTTCTCTAACACACTCTCCATTACTTTGCACTGTTGACCCCAGGTACCTGAATTCCTCCACCTTCTGAAGCTCTTCTCCCTGCAACCGCACCACTCCACTGCCCTCCCTCTCATTCACACACATGTATTCTGTCTTACTCCTACTGAGTTTCATTCCCCTTCTCTCCAGCGCATATCTCCACCTCTCCAGGCTCTTCTCAACCTGCTCCCTACTCTCACAACAAATCACAATATCATCCGCAAACATCATAGTCCAGGGAGACTCCTGTCTGACCTAAACAGGAAAGGGCTCAGGGCCGATCCTTGATGCAGTCCAACCTTTACTCTAAACCAGTCTGTCGTACCTACTGCACACTTCACTGCCGTCACACTGTCCTCATACATGTCCTGCACCACCCTCACATACTTCTCTGACACACCTGACTTCCTCATACAATACCACAACTCCTCTCTCGGCACCCTGTCGTACGCCTTCTCTAAATCCACAAATACACAATGCAATTCCTTCTGTCCTTCTCTATACTTCTCCATCAACATTCTCAAAGCAAATAAGGCATCTGTGGTGCTCTTCCTCGGCATGAAACCATACTGTTGCTCACAGATGGTCACCTCTTCTCTCAGCCTGGCTTCCACTACTCTTTCCCATAACTTCATGGTGTGACTGATCAACTTAATACCCCTGTAGTTACTGCAGGTCTGCACATCTCCTTTATGCTTAAAGATCGGTACCAGCACACTTCTTCTCCATTCCTCAGGCATCTTCTCACCTTCCAAAATCCTGTTAAACAATCTGGTCAAAAACTCCACTGCCATCTCTCCTAAACATCTCCATGCTTCTACCGGTATGTCATCTGGTCCAACCGACTTTCCACTCTTCATCCTCTTAATCGCTGCTCTTACTTCCTCCTTACTAATCCTATCTACATCCTGCTTCACCAACTCCACATCATCCAACCTTCTCTCTCTCTGATTTTCCTCATTCATCAGCTGCTCAAAATACTCCCTCCACCTTCTCAACACACTCTCCTCACTAGTCAACACATTTCCCTCTCCATCCTTTACTGCTCTAACTTGCAGTACATCCTTTCCAGCTCGGTTCCTCTGCCTGGCCAATCGGTACAAATCCTTTTCTCCTTCCTTAGTGTCCAACCTCTCATACAGCTCCTCATATGCCTTTTCCTTGGCTTTCGCCACATCCCTCTTAACCTGCTGCCGCATCTCCTTGTACTCCTGCCTACTTTTCTCATCACTCTGTCTATCCCACTTCTGTTTTGCCAACCTCTTTCTCCTTATGCTCTCCTGCACTTCCTCATTCCACCACCACGTCTCCTTGTCTTCCTTTCTATTTCCAGATGTCACACCAAGTACTTTTCTAGCTGCCTCCCTCATCACTCCTGCAGTAGTTGCCCAATCATCCAACACCTCCTTAACACCACTGAGCCTCTCTCTGACCTCTTCCCTGAACCTCACACTACACTCTTCCTCCTTCAGTTTCCACCATCTTATTCTTCTTTCAGTCCTCGCTCTCCTCCTCTTCTTCTTCACCTCCAAAACCATCCTACAGACCACCATCCTATGCTGTCTAGCTACACTGTCCCCTGCCAACACCTTACAGTCGCCAATCTCCTTCAGGTTGCATCTCCTGCATAGCACATAGTCCACCTGTGTGCACCTTCCTCCACTCTTATACGTCACCCTATGATCCTCCTTCTTCTTAAAATACGTGTTCACCACTGCCATTTCCATCCTTTTAGCAAAATCTACCACCATCTGCCCTTCCACATTCCTCTCCTTAAAACCATACCTACCCATCACCTCCTCGTCACCTCTGTTCCCTTCACCTACATGCCCATTAAAGTCCGCCCCAATCACCAACCGTTCTTTCCTAGGTACACCATCTACCACTTCATCTAATTCACTCCAGAATCTTTCCTTCTCCTCCATCTCACAGCCAACTTGTGGAGCATAGGCACTGATGACATTTATCATCATCCCTTCAACTTCCACCTTCACGATCATCACCCTATCAGAAACTCTCTTCACCTCCACTACACTCTTACTGTACTCTTCCTTCAGAATCACCCCTACACCATTTCTCTTTCCATCCACACCATGATAAAACAGTTTAAATCCACCTCCAATGTTCCTGGCCTTACTCCCTTTCCACTTGGTCTCCTGAACACACAGCATATCTACCTTTCTCCTCTCCATCATAACAGCTACTTCTCTCCCTTTACCCGTCATAGTACCAACATTTAAAGTACCAACCCTAACCTCCACTCTCCTACACTGCTCCTTTTCCTGCTGTCTCTGTAGACGTCTTCCTCCTCTCCTTTTCCTCCTTCGGCCAACAGTAGCCCAATTTCCACCGGTACCCTGTCAGCTAACGATACCTTTCATTTGTGATCCGCATATTTGATTTGGCGCATGTTTTACGCTGGATGCCCTTCCTAACGCAACCCTCCCCATTTACCCGGGCTTGGGACCGGCACTAAGAATGCACTGGCTTGTGCCTCCCTAATGGCTGGGTTATCTTAACCACTTTGCTTAACAATCTTTATTCCTGTCATGTCAACCCCTCTCTCTTTCTCTCTCTCTCTCTCTCTCTCTCTCTCTCTCTCTCTCTCTCTCTCTCTCTCTCTATCTCTCAAGTAAACATGCCCTTCGAGATTCCAGTAACCAGTGTTTCTGTTCTTTCTTCTCTTCGGATCTGCCTGGTTCATCCCGGCGCCCTACTTCTGAATGGAGTCCTTTTTAATTGAGACCACTCTGTGCAGATTCCATACCTACAGCCTAAAGATCCATGAGGCCCAAAAACGTTGAGGATTGTTTCAGACTGTAATTAATAAACAGTCTACTACAGTGGCTCAGGACCACAGGCCACAAGAATAGTTCAGCATTTATGCTCCTATTACTGCACACCTCAACAATGTAACTACAATGAATGGACAGTTAGTGCCACCCAGATCTGGTGGCAGGTCTGGTTCCTCTCAAGGTTTCTTCCTCATGTCATTTCAGGGAGATTTTCCTTGCCACAGTGAACACTGGCTCGCTCATCGGGGACAAACAATTATAAAGGAACAAACTTATAGGCAATAAACTTACACATTCTTTTACAGTATATAACCTTATAACAGCATGACAGGGGAACTAGACTCACACAGGCAAGGGAACATTGACAGGGCTAAAAAAGAACAAAAGAGACTAGTCTAGGGTCTATTTTATAGTTTTTCTCAGTTGCTTTGGAGTGTTTCTCAAATCATCCTTAATATTTGCAAACCAGTGAGTGCATTTCTCAAAACAATTTGTACAAGCAGCACATCACATTGGATTTATTGCAGAAGCCTGTACTTTTCTCAAAATCCTTAGTTAATCCCTCAAAAGGGATGTTCATTTGTCAATGAACATCTTATTGCCATCAGAATGACAAGTCCTTTTGTTATTGTTCACAAACAAGATCGTCAAAACGTTTAGTCGTGTTGTCAGTGTGACGGCACACAGTTTCAGTATTTCCTGGTATAAACTATAGTTTGGATTACAGTGATTAAAAATGCACAAGGCTGAATTTCTTCTGTATGTGTGACAAGTGTTTCTATCTCATCTAATTTACAATAGGTTTACTATAGTCTGTTATATTAATGGTTATATTAGAATACATTTTAAGGTTGTCAAAGTTAAAAACTGTATTAAGGTTGTCACTGTTAAAAACTAGACGAGTAATATTGAGAAGTGGAATGTAGATAATTCTGATCCTTCTATTGGTTGATTATTCGTCGATCTATTGGTAATGCCTCAGGGCTTCTGTAGGGGGATTGCATGCGCGCGCTTCTCTTCCTCATTCAATACAGACGAGTGAAGGCGAGAGCTGCGTCATGTGTGTTTCTTGAACCTTCTCCCGTTACTTTTCCCCTTTTTAAGGTACTTACCAATCACAAAGCAATGTAGATAATAACATATGTTTATAATGCATTTCGTTATGGTTTTATATGGGTAAAATAGAGACTTTTGCGTTATTTAAAGAGTTTCGTGCTAACTGCAAAGATGTGTAACTTTATGCTAGCAGTTGGAGACCTCGTGGCTCCGTCGTGACCGAGTCTCGACATATATGAGTGTGTACTGTGTCGTTTGTGTTTAAGCTAGTTACTACTACATACATGTACACATATTTCTGCTGTAAAGTTATTTTGTATTTATCACTACAAGGGTGAATCCATGTGATGCTGAGATACTGAATACTGCTGGATGCTGTTAAAAGTACAATTCATTTTTGTGTTACTTGAGAACTCATTTAAAAAGGAGTATTAAAATGTATTTTGATAACTTTAAAACAATTAACATTTTATATGGTAATTAAGTTAAAAAGATAATTTAGAGAGCATTAAAAATGTCGTGACTGGTTGATGAGTGCACAAATGTTGAAATGTATGTTTTCTTGTATACATTGTTCAAAAGCATTCAATACAGACGAGTGAAGGCGAGAGCTGCGTCATGTGTGTTTCTTGAACCTTCTCCCGTTACTTTTCCCCTTTTTAAGGGTACAACATATGACATTGACAAATTTCATTTGCATATTTGATTTATATTGATTGTAATAGACCGGACAGGATTCACACTTTCTACTGTACTATATAAGTGTTCGTTTGTTTCTTGGTTGTTCATCAATTTTCACAATTTGTAATTCAGTTCACGGGATTCACCTTTGACTTGTTTTAGAGAACCAGTTGATCATTGGTTGATCTGATGCCGTTCACTCGCCTTCATTAGTGACTATCAATTCAAGACAAATTTGATAGATAGATAGATAGATAGATAGATAGATAGATAGATAGCTTTTTCAACTTTACTCCCCTGTAGTTACTGCAGGTCTGCACATCTCTCTTATTCTTAAAAAAACGGTTCCAGCACACTCCTTCTCCATTCCTCAGGCATCCTCTCACCTTTCAAAATCTTTTTAAGCAATCTTGTTTATCTTGTCAAACAAACTCCACTGCCATCTCTCCTAAACATCTCCATGCTTCTACCTGTATGTCATCTGGTCCAACCAACTTTCCACTCTTCATCTTCTTTATCGCTGGTCTCACTTCCTCCTTACTAATCCTATCCACTTCCTGATCACCATCTCCACATCATTCAAACCTCTCTCTCTCTCTCTCTCTCTCTCTCTCTCACACACACTCTCATTTTCCTCATTCATCAGCTGCTGAAAGCAGCACATCCAACTTGGTCCCTCTGCCTGGCCAATCGTTTTCTACAAATTATTTTCTTCTTCCTCAGAGTCTAACTTCACAAACAGATCCCCATATGCCTTTTCCTTAGCTTCAGCCTCATCCCTCTTTACTTTCTCCTGCCTATTTTTCTCATCGGCAGAGTGCCAATCCCAATTCTGTTTCTCCAACCTCTTTCTCCTTATGCTTTCCTGCACTTCCTCATTCCACCACCACGTCTCTTTGTTTTTCTTTCTCTTTCTAGATGTCACACCAAGTATCTTCCCAGCTGTAACTTCCCAGTCACATGCCAGCCACACCAAGCTGCCACTACAGAAGCAAAGCTCTTAAGCCGATAGATACTCAGTTGTGTCAATGAGATAAATGTAATTAGTTCTGGAAAATAATAAAAATGTAAATATGTTGCACGAGAATGCCACTTTTTCACAACATGAGATCTATAAAGAAATAGTTTGCCAAGTTTGGTGTGAAACAATTCGAGTGCTGCAAGCCATGGCCTCAATCCCACTAAACACCCTTGTGATGAATTGAAAAGCTGACTGCACACCAGGCTTTCTCATTTTCCTGACTTCACTAATGTTCCTCTAGGAGAATCTCTTTCCAAAACATCAAAAAATAATTATAGCAGCAAAGGGGGAACCAGTGCTGTGCTAATGCCCATGGTTTTGAAATAGTCATAATTGAGTGTGATAGCTTGGATAACAAACAATAGAAAATTAATTGAGATTGAGAGCGCTACATCACAGACAGGAATCTTATACAGCAAAAATGAATGTCATTACTAAAGCAAACAACCTAATGAACACAATTCAACAAGTCTTCTTTCACTGTAGCCAGAGCTGCTCCTCCCACATACAACAACTCCAGCAGAAGCATCGATATTAACCTCATAAAATGACCCCCGAGGTTTTCTATGGATTTTTGTGAATGTTTCCTGTGCATTACGGTTTTAATTGTGTGTGTTTTGTACAAAATGTACAGGAAGGAAGACGTAAAAGTATAAAAGGTTCTCAAAAAAGCTTAACAACTGTTTTAAGATGTTTGGGCTGACCTTTCCTCAAACTGTTTAGCTGTTCTTGAAAATGGCCTTGCAAATATATCTGCCTGTATCAGGATTAGGCCAAGAGACACAAGCAACACTTACTAGCCACTGCCCCTCACCGACCCATGTCACGTATTTATTTCCATGCCTGTTTCATGTTCATTGGTAATTACACTTGTATATTGGTTTTAAATCCACTCTGTCTCTCAATGTCCATCTCAAACAGGTCCAGAATGGGTCTAGCAGCCTCACATTATAGTTTATTTTGTACATGTTAAGTCAAAATCTCGGCACTCGACACTCTCTGCCTTTATAATATGAAAAAAATCTAGATACTGTTAGATTTTTATCATGCCTGAACAAAATATTTATTTTCGGAGAGGTTTCCCATGCGATCTACGATGCCCGTGGTGTCTTTTCTTATCAGGGAAGAATCACACAGCACTAGTGCATATGTTCTTCTTCAGTTTACTGTATCATACTTTATTTATCTTCTCTATCTATTGTTAATAGGCCTCTTATGCACTTCTGGTTAGACGCTAACCGCATTTCATTGGCTCCGTACATGTACCTTGCACAATGACAATAAAGTTGAATCTAATCTAATCTAATAATGGACAAGTATATGTATTTTTTCTTTTTTTTTTTTGCACTGCTTATCCACTATGCATTTTTGCACCATCTATAACTTGATTATCACAGCAATACTGTGTATTCCACCCATATTTATTCTGTATATACTGTATCATACAACATTCATACTTGTAAATAAATACATCATGTCATTTGAACATGTTATCTCTCGTCTATGCACAATATTTGCAAAGTACATTGTATATTCCTATATAAACATATATTATTACCTACTGCACCTTCAATACATTATTCACCCCTCACCCCTGTACATATGGACCCCTTATTTATCACACTACTATTTATTTATTGTAAATAGACCACTGATGCACTTCTGGTTAGATGCATTTCATTGGCTCTGTACATGTACCTAGCACAATGATAATTAAATTGAATCTAATCTAATCTAATCTAATATACACACTGGAATAAACCTGCACTAAAACTCTTCCTCTGTGTGTAAGAGATATGTGAGCCAAGAAAAAGACACTCTGTGTACCTTACATACATCTTAAAGTAATGTGTGTTTATAGAACTAATGTGAAGCCCATCCTAACACTAAAAATTACATTATTCTGTTATTCCAAAATGCTCACATTCTACAATCTCAATTCAAAAAAAAGTTGGGACACTGTGTAAAATGTGGATAAAACAGAATGCAATGATTTGCAAATCTCATAAACCCATATTTTACTTGCAATAGAACGTAGAAAACATATCAAATATTTAAACTGAAGAGAAAATGTACCATTTTAGGGCAAAAATAAGGACAATTTCAACTGTTCATCAGCTAAAATTCTGTATCAGACACACATGGAACAACATTCTTCTCCCAAAACTTCAGCAACTGGTCTCCTCAGTTCCCAGACGTATGTTTATTTGTTGTGTTGCAAATAGAATATGGATTTATGAGATTCGCAAATCATTGTATTCTTTTCTTTTTTTAGTTAGAGATTTTCATTTGGAATGATTACGATGGACAGGATTAGAAATGAGTTTATTAGAGGGACAGCGCATGTAGGACGTTTTGGAGACAAGGTAAGGGAGGTGTGATTGAGATGGTTTGGACATGTGCAGAGGAGGGACATGGGGCATATCAGTAGGAGAATGCTAATGATGGAGTCACCAGGAAAAAGGAAAAGAGGAAGACCAAGGAGGAGGTTTATGGATGTGGTGAAGGAAGACATGCAGGTAGTTGGTTTGAAAGAAGCAGATGTAGAGGACAGGGGGTATGGAGACGGATGATCCGCTGTGGCGCCCCCTAATGGGAGGAAGCCGAAAGAAGAAGAGTTTCCTGAGATTTATACAGGACAAATTAAGCAACATTAGCAACAAAAAAATTATGTGTCTGGACTTGTAGCAAACAATCCCTTTAATGGCTGTATTTTAATACCTATTATAAGGTAACACAAATCAGATCACTGTCAGTACTGTATATTCAGAGTTAGTCAAGAACAATAAAACCACTAGAGGTTTGAGTTTTGGATGTACTGGGAAATAGAGGAGGACTAACTCTGGCATGCATCAGCATGCAATATAGCAATTAATTCATCTGCTTCCTAATGAGGTCATTTGAATTGGTGGCGTCTTGCTTCCATCATGACTTTATGGTCAAATTCGTCTATCTCTAAAACACTAAAAATTCCACTTGCTTTACACTGATTGATTTCTAATGGACAATGTGAGAAAAGGTCTGTTAACTGCCTGAAATGTTCTCAAAAGTTTTTAAGGACATTGAATTAAATTAAAGATAATATACTGCCTGACGAAAGGTTTTCCACTCTATATTATCCCATTTTCTTGACCACCAGGGGGGGATTTAGTAGCATTATGATTTGCTTTAAAAAGCTTTCGACTTTTAATCAATCATTACTGCAGCAACGACTTCAGTATTTCCATTAGTGCACTGACTGTGTGCTGAGAGACACAATACTGGGTCCACTAGTAGAAGCTCGCACAGGAACTCATAGATGTTTAATGTGTTTGTATGAAGCACAAGTATTGTGGGTCAAGTGGTGGATGAAGAACACAAACCATGTATTTGAGTTAAAGTAGAGATCAAATATGACGAGTAAATGTGCTCCCTTTAAACTTTTACTCAAGTGAAAGTACAAAGGTTTTTGGCTTCAAATGTCCTTAAGTATCCAAAGTACTGTGTTGTAGCTGTAATGTTCCTATTATTATTTTTTACACAAAACTTTTCCAAATGCTTTTCAATTACTACAAAAAAAAAAAAAACAACACAAATCGTGGCCACGTGTATTGTGGTGAGTCAGGAGTTTCTTCATCATTTATTCCTCTCAAAATGTTGTGCTTGCTGTTGACACTAAAACTGAACTGTATGTTGTTGATAAGTAGATACACCAAGCACCAATCAAAACAAGTTTAAAACAGAGCATGTGCTCGACCCTGATTGGTGGCTTGCTTAGTGTTTGACCAGTTAAGTTTTTATATTCATAAATAAAATGGAGCAACTGATTTCACAAAATGTAGTTAAGTAAAAATTCAAATATTTGACTTGATGAAGTCAAAAATGAAGTTAAAGGCTCCCCAAATAAAAATACTTCAGTAAAGTAGAAATGCATGAAAACGTTACTTTTAAGTACAGTTACGAATTACATTTACTTTGTTACTGTCCACAACTGTGTGGGTCTGGTGTGAGAGATGGCCTATAGAAATCTGTTCGCTTAATTAGATATTGAAACCCTTTGAATTTGAAATATGCTGATTTTGAGACAATGGAGACAGCAATACTCCTATACAATTATGAGAAATTTCCTCTGATTTATAAGGGAGTCAAATAGGCTGTTATACAGTTATACAATAGTGTAACTTTCTTTCTTTCTTTCTTTCTTTCTTTCTTTCTTTCTTTCTTTCTTTCTTTCTTTCTTTCGGCTTCTCCCATTAGGGGTCGCCACAGCGGATCATCCAAATGTTTGATTTGGCGCATGTTTTACGCTGGATGCCCTTCCTAATGCAACCCACCCCATTTATCCGGGCTTGGGACCAGCACTAAGGCTTGTGCAACCCTAATGGATGGGGTTGGTTTCCTGACCAGGGATCGAACCCGGGCCGCAGCGGTGAGAGCACCGCATCATAACCACTAGACCACCAGTTAAATATACAGTGGTGTAACTAATTTAATTTAAATATTAATAAAAGATAACTCAAGTAAACACAACATGCAGTTTTTATATGAAGGTTGTCCCCCCTGTTAAAACAATGGTTTATCACACCTGAGTTCATTTTCTCTCGCCACACCCAGGCCTGATTACTGCCACACCTGTTCACAATCGAGAAATCTCTTAAATAGGACCTGCCTGACAAAGTGAAGTAGACCAAAAGATCCTCAAAAGATAGACATCATGCTGACATCATGCTGAGATCCAATAAACCTTCCCAGGAGTGCCCAGCCGAACCAAAAATAACCCAAGAGCACAGTAACGACTCATCCAAGAGGTCACAAAAGACCCCACAACAACATCCAAAGAACTGCAGGCCTCACTTGCCTCAGTTAAGGTCAGTGTTCATGACTTCACCATGAGAAAGAGACTCTGCAAAAATGGTCTGCATGTCAGAGTTCCAAGACATGAACTGCTGCTAAACAAAAAGGAGAGAAAGGCTCATCTCAGTTTTGCCAGAAAACATCTTGATGATCACTAAGACTTTTGGGAAAATCTGTGGACTGACGAGACAAAAGTTGGAAGTTTGGAAGGTGTGTGTCCAATTACGTCTGGCATAAAAGTAACACCGCATTTTAGAAAAAGAACATCATACCAACAGTAAAATATGGTGGTGGTAAAGTGATGGTCTGGGTCTGTTTTGCTGCTTCAGGACCTGAAAGACTTGCTGTGATAAATGAAACCATGAATTCTGCTGTTTACCAAAAAATCCTGAAGGAGAATGTCCAGCCATCTGTTCATGACCTCAAGCTGAAGCGAACTTGGGTTCTGCAGCAGGACAATGTTCCAAAATACACCAGCAAATCCACCTCTAAATGGCTGAAGAAAAACAAAATGAAGACTTTGGAGTGGCCTAGTCAAAGTTCTGACCTGAATCCTATTGAGACGCTGTGGCATGACCTTTTGATGCTGAAAACCCCTCCAATGTGGCTGAATGACAACAATTCATGACCTTTTCATGCTTGAAAACCCTCCAATGTGGCTGAATGGAGCAAGATTCATCCACAGTGCTGTAACAGACTCATTGCAAATGATCACAAATGCTTGATTGCAGTTGTTGCTGCTAAGGGCGGCCCAACCAGTTATTAGGGGCAAACACTTTTTTCACACAGGGCCATGTAGTTTTGGATTTTGTTTTCCCTCAATAATAAAAATGTTCATTTAAAAACTACATGTTGTGTTCACTTGTGTTATCTTTTACTAATATTGAAATTAGTTTAATGATATGAAACTTTGAAGTGTGACAAACATGCAAAAAAATAAGAAATCGGGACCCTTTTTCACATCACTGTACAACCTCTTTTATCAGTCTTTGCTGGTATGCATAAGATTTTGCTCTTTGCTTGTTTGCCACCAATTGAAAGTCTGTCTTTGTTACCCCTAGCTGAGTCTCTTTGGCTAAATTCTTTGGCTAAACAACTGCCCTGTGCCTTGGCCAATTAAATGCTCTTGTCCATAATCCATTTACAAATATACATTTTTTGTTTTATACATTTGGAAAACATGTTGTTACCTATCAGTGCTGTAGTATGTTTGTTTTTGCTCTGCTGTTTCTAGCTTTCTGCTGTCCTACTATATGTTGGATAGAAGCTTTTTTTTGTTAGCCTTGCTGTGCGATGCTCATTAGCCTTGCTGTGCCATGCTCTCTAGCCTTGTTAGCTCCCTTCTGTCATGTACTAGCTAACTTGGTTTTAGAACAGGTAAACCTGTGTGTGAAAAGACATTCCACTACACAGGTCTTTTGATTGTCTAGACACCTTACATTAGAGAACAGGTGCCACCCCTTGTATTTTTTTTTATACTTGGTATAAGTTTTATTGGGAAATATCTATAGAAGTCTCAAAACAATCCTGAAGTCTGTAGCAGGGATCGAAGCACAAGGAGGAATAGTTAATCACAGCATATCGCAGCCATGCAACTCTGGAGCACAAAGAGTTAAGGGCCTTGCTCAAGGGTCCAAGAGTGACAGTTTGGCAATCCTGTGGCTTGAACTCTCCGATCAGTAACCCAAAGCCTTAACCACCAATCTAACACTTACAGTAAGGCTGCTTAAGTCTTTTAAAACTTATAGGCACTAAACTTACACATTCTTTAACCTTATAACAGCTTTATCTCTGTAAAGCTTCCTTTATACAACGTGTATTGTCAAACGCACTATACAAATAAAATTGAATTGAATTAAATTAATCTTCCCACTAAACTTGCATGAGCCATATTTGGAAATCAATGAAACATAAAGGTCAAAATTAAGACTAGGTAGATATTAGAAACATCGAAAAACCAAGTTTTGAACTTGAAAAAAAGCAAGACTGAGATACAAATGATGCTGCTCTTCCACAGAGCAGGTGAACATAATCAGGCAACAAATTTAGGCCAGGACAGAGGCAGAATCAGGTTTAAACCAAAATCAAATACGAATGCATTGCATTCATTGCAAAAACATGATGGCTTGCAAGGTGAAAACAGTGAAAACTGATGCATTCTTAAAAATCATGTGGAAAATCAAAGCAATTTACTAACTGATGATTACTTTTTATGTGAAAAACCACCACAGTCATCATATCAACATTTTTTTTGCTAATGAATAACATTTCCACATCCTCAATAGTTTCTGTTTTTTTTTTTTGCAGGATCAATCATGATTTAGATGTGCTGAAAGATGTACCAAATTTGAGTCTATATTGAAAGCAAACTGTTCCCCCAGAGAAACACTGTCGAGAAAAAGGGAGTTTGAAAGCAGCCATGATGGATGTTCAGATGTAATTTGCTCCGTAGAAGAGGATGGAGTTGAAACCATTACTTGGTAATATGTTATCAATTACTAGTTTCACTCTGTACTGTCAACAAAAATCGACCGGTGAAGAGGAAAAAAATCGCCTCTGGTGTTTTCAGCCTTGGAAAAAAAAAAACTCCTCCAAAAAGCAATCAGTAAACAGATGCTTTGTAATACAACTCACGCACATATCAGAAAGGTTGAATATGGAGGTTGTTGGTTTGCCCATCTGTTTGCAAACTCTGCAGGTCCCCAGATGCATTTTGTATTGTAATTTACAATTGTAATCATTTCTGATTGTGTAATGAGCTGCTAATTACAAACAACAGCTTCCTTAAATCCAGCTGCTTATATCATTTGAATATAAAGAGTATATCAATCCAGAGGCACCAAAACATACGCTGTATCGCCAAAGGTTTGCAGACACCTGGTCATAAGTACGGTATGTGCTTTTTGAGCATCACATCCCACATTTAGTCCCCATTTGCACTGATAATTTCCTCCACTCTTCTGGGTAGATGTTCCACTAGATTTTGGAGTGTACATTTGTCTTCATCAGCCACAAGGGTATTAATAAAGACAGGTACTTATGTAGGTGAGGAGACCTGGAGTGCAGTCAATGTTTACATTCATTCCAAAGGTGTTCAGTAGGGATAAGATCGGAGCTCTATAGAAGGCCACTCAAGATCTTCCTCTCCAAACCATGTAAAGCATATCTTCCTGGAGATCACTTTGTACACAGAGGCATTGTGATGCTGGAACAGGTTTGGGTTTCCAAGTTCAAGTTAATGCAATATTGTATTATACCACATCCAAAGACATCCTGTAAAATTGTCTGCCTCCATTTTTGTGTTTGGAGAAGAACCATATCAGCAAGCAGGAATGATCAGGTGTCCCAATACGTTTATCCATATAATGTATATCCAGAGTGGTGCAACAAAATGGTAAATTTCCCAACTAGAAGTTGGCAACCCTGGGCGTTGGCAATTGTTTGTGAAAAAGGGAAATTTTTAATTAGCAGACGGGAAACAATCATAATGTCTAAACTGCCAATGAAGCCAAAATTCCCTTTGTGCAGCTCTCACACTTTTACCATTCTTACAAAAGGCTTTACAGTAAATGCATCTTGTGCACCACTCCACTGCTCCATTATAACTAACGGCAACACCTAGTTCAAAATTTCCCGTTTCTTTGCGCCACCCTGTACATTAAACACAGAAATATTTCTTGCTTATCTCAGTTTGTTAGGAAGTTGGGATTAGAGGACAGAGACAGCAAGTATACAGCACCAATGGAGCAGAGAGACCTTCTGACCAGTAACCCAAAGCCTTAACCACTGAGCCACCACCCATTTCAATGACTGATCTAATATGATTGGTCGATTTTAAAAGTGCCTATACTACTTCACTGTACGTATTACATACAGTGCAGACCAAAAGTTTGGACACACCTTCTCATTCAAAGAGTTTTCTTTATTTTCATGACTATGAAAATTGTAGATTCACACTGAAGGCATCAAAACTATGAATTAACACATGTGGAATTATATATGGAATTATATACATAACAAAAAAGTGTGAAACAACTGAAAAATGTCATATTCTAGGTTCTTCAAAGTAGCCACCTTTTGCTTTGATTACTGCTTTGCACACTCTTGGCATTCTCTTGATGAGCTTCAAGAGGTAGTCACCTGAAATGGTCTTCCAACAGTCTTGAAGGAGTTCCCCGAGAGATGCTTGGCACTTGTTGGCCCTTTTGCCTTCACTCTGCGGTCCAGCTCACCCCTAAACCATCTCGATTGGGTTCAGGTCCGGTGACTGTGGAGGCCAGGTCATCTGGCGCAGCACCCCATCACTCTCCTTCTTGGTCAAATAGCCCTTGATGCCTTCAGTGTGACTCTACAATTTTCATAGTCATGAAAATAAAGAAAACTCTTTGAATGAGAAGGTGTGTCCAAACTTTTGGTCTGTACTGTATGTCTTTGCGATGTAAAATTTCACTGCCTAGTTGAAAATTTAAAACTATTGTTCTCTTTGCTCATTTGCACAATATTCTGTTCACACTTTTGCTACTGTTCACTTTATCTCGTTACGACAGGTTTACTGGCGGAGCTATTTTGTGTTTTGTGTATTGTCTTGCACTGTCCTGTGTTGTCCTGCACTGTCTTGTGTTGTCTTTTTGCACTGCTTGCACCAGGCTGCACACATGCACTTTATGTGGCAAGGATATTTCTTACTAGTCCTTGGCCCTTTGTTTTCTGTTTCTGTAATTGTTGTTTTAAGTTGTTTTATGTAGCCTCAGGATTCTCGAGGAACGTTGTTTCATTTCACTGTGTACTGCATCAGCTATATAAGGTTGAAATGACAATAAAAGCTTCTTGATTTTTGACTCTTGACTTGACAATACAGAAATATACAAAAACAATTATTCTCAAGAGTTTAACGTTTGACTCAAAACAAGCAAGTCAGATTGAGTTAAATAGGAGACGGAGGACCAATATTACCAACACCACCTTAAATGTGAATGTATGAATTATTGTGAGGTCGGTAGCGAGCTACCCGGGATGCCGTAAAGTGAGTGTGGTTTCTTTAATTGAACTCTACGCTGCACGGCTCATACACTGATGTCTCATTAAATGCTTTATTGATTTTACTGCCAGTGATCATTATGCAATTCAGCTCCACTCTGTACATTGTGTAGAATCTCTGTATAATTATAATTGCATATAATTGAAAAACATCTTATGTATCTTATTTATCTGTATACCCTCTGTATATATGCTGTGTATTCTCTTTCTTCCGTTGTAAATACAATGTAGAAATGTCATATACTTTACACTTTTTTACATATTTTGTGCACAAATTTTTATATATTTGTACTTTACTTGCTATTTACATTTTTACTACCCAGAGCCTTGATATTTATTTGTTGTACATATACTGGCATATTTATCCGTACTTGTTAGTTTGCATAATTCTACTACAGTGGAACCCGGTTACGTCGATGTCCTAGGGGGTCGCCAAAAAGCATCGAGGTAACCGATGATCGAGATAAACGAAAATCAAAATGGCGGCAATATATTAACGTGCTTGAAATTTGTTTATGTACATGATGTGTGTTAATAAATGAGAATGTGCATGCACGTGTTTTTGAAGGTTTTTTTTTACACAACAGCGTTGCCACGATTTGTTTGATGAAGGCATGCTATAAAAATACATACAGTACATGTTGATCTGTAAGGGAATCCACCTGCCACGCCCCTTCACCGAGATAACCGGCGTTATATGGCAAATTTTTCCCCCCTTGTGCTCGAGATATTAGGGTTCGGCGACATAAAAGAATCGACATGACCGATAAAAAATGCTAAGACAAAGCGAGAATTTAATAGGGTTGTCGAGGTAACCGAGGTCGAGATAAGCGGGTTCCACTGTATTATCATTTCTTTCTATCTATCTATCTATCTATCTATCTATCTATCTATCTATCTGTCTGTCTGTCTGTCTGTCTGTCTGTCTGTCTGTCTGTCTGTCTGTCTGTCTGTCCTCAATATCTATTTTCAATCGAGAGGTTAAAAGCTGAATATTGTAACTCCATATTGGCAGATGGGCAAAATTTTATATATTTCTATTAGATCTATTGTAATGGGTGTGAGTTTTATATATTTGCTGATTTACCAGGAACAACCCCTATAACATGTATAAAAAACAACAATTGTATACAGTTTATTATTTAATAACAAACAAAACTGATTATATATGAGTGCACCCCTCACATTTCAGCAACCATTTTAGTATATTCCGAAGGGACAATACTATAAAAATGAAACTTGAATATAATAGTGAATAGTGAATGTCCAGCTTGTGTATCAGTACAGATTTACTGTCCTCTAAAAATAACTCAACATACAGTCATTATTGTCTAAATAACTGGTAACAAAAGTGAGTACACCCTAAATGATGTCGTGTAAACGTGCAAAGCCGCATATCCTATTAATCATGTTCATGTTTTTTCTGCTTGATAGGACCAGACAAATTTGTGTATCTTGTATTAGAGCAGTTAAAATTTGGTGCTTTGAGTATAATTCTCTCATACTGACCACTGGATGTTGAACATCCTGGTAAAAAGTCTCTGAGGATTTGAGAATTAGAATTGTCAGGTGCAGAATCTGTCTTTAAAAAACAGACTCATAAGTGCTGCAGCACTGCTTTAGACGTTGCAGAAGCAGAAGGTCCGCTCGTCAGTGCTCAGTCCATACGCCGAACACTGGCACAAGTCGGTTTGCAGGGCGTCGTCCCAGAAGGAGCCTCTTCTGAAGCTGCTCACAAGAAAACCTGCAAACAGTTTGCTGAAGACGACCTGTCCATGAGCATGAGTTACTGTAACCATGTCCTGTGGTCTGATGAGGCTAAGATAAACTTGTTTGGCTCAGATGGTGTCCAGCATGTGTGGCAACGCCTTGGTGAAAAGCACCAAGAAAATTGTGCCTTGCCTTGCATATATACAGTACAGACCAAAAGTTTGGACACACCTTCTCATTCAAAGAGTTTTCTTTATTTTCATGACTATGAAAATTGTAGAGTCACACTGAAGGCATCAAGGGCTATTTGACCAAGAAGGAGAGTGATGGGGTGCTGCGCCAGATGACCTGGCCTCCACAGTCACCGGACCTGAACCCAATCGAGATGGTTTAGGGGTGAGCTGGACCGCAGAGTGAAGGCAAAAGGGCCAACAAGTGCCAAGCATCTCTCGGGGAACTCCTTCAAGACTGTTGGAAGACCATTTCAGGTGACTACCTCTTGAAGCTCATCAAGAGAATGCCAAGAGTGTGCAAAGCAGTAATCAAAGCAAAAGGTGGCTACTTTGAAGAACCTAGAATATGACATTTTTCAGTTGTTTCACACTTTTTTGTTATGTATATAATTCCATATATAATTCCACGTGTTAATTCATAGTTTTGATGCCTTCAGTGTAAATCTACAATTTTCATAGTCATGAAAATAAAGAAAACTCTTTGAACGAGAAGGTGTGTCCAAACTTTTGGTTTGTACTGTATATACCATTGGGTGATGAGGTCTGGGCTGCACTCAATGTTCTAGTTCTTACACAAATTGGACATTTGATGTTACGAAAATAACAAAATACAAAACCTTTTCTTGTCATGTAAAATTGTTAAGCATAGAAAAGTAATGAGATGAATCAGTAGCTTCTTATTGACTTACTGATTGAATTAGATCATACTCAGTGTTTGTCTTTTTGTACTAGTGAACTTGTAGCAGACCAGACCAATAGCAGCATCTGGCAGCATCTGCTTTGTATTATTCACTGTTCCATGAGAGCACCTTTGGAATATTCCTGTAAGTTGCTAAACACGGGTTTTTAATGAAAATGTGCTAGCATGGCTAAGCTACCTTGTCTAAAAATAAAAAACCTACATACATATAGGTTTGTTTGGTTTTATTTGCTTTTTAATAAATAGGATTATTTGGAAGCAAGTGCAACAGCACCACCAATAGTCACGATCAAAATACACAAAATAGTATAAAGAACTGAGGGATTTATTCACCCTCTTTGTTCCATGCTGTATAATATATAATTCATTTAAAAATATACATCTCTGTGTCTCTCTCTCTCACACACAATTTCTCTCTCTCTCTCTCTCTCTCTCTCTCTCTCTCTCTCTCTCTCTCTCACTCTCTCTCTCATGTCCCTTAAAATAATAATTTAAATTTTTTTAAATTAAAATCAACTACTTAATACTAGGTTTTAAAAAAAGAAAAAAAAGAATGAATTACAATAAATGTAAATAAAAGAAAAATGTTAAGAAAATGTATAAAACAGGAATAAAGTAAGTTTAAACAGATTTCTACAAATTTGAAATAAGCAAATTTAAAATAAATTTACATCGAAGTAGTAGAAGTGAAAAAAAGTGAGAAAAAGTGAGATCTCTCTCTCTCTCTCTCTCTCTCTCTCTCTCTCTCTCTCTCTCTCTGTCAAGTGCATGTGGGCGTTGCTTGAGTGAGTGGTGACAGACTGCGGTTGTGCACTTCTTCTCTAACTTTTGGTATGTCTTTGTATACGTTTTTGTTTATTTTGTAAATAGCAGATACGTAGATTAGAGTTTGGTTGGTGTTTAACCCCTGTTTCCAGCGTTCGTGCTGAAAACGCGATAGGATTGTGCAGGAAGAGCTGTGAAAGCTTAACCTGTCATTGTTCTTTTTTTTTGACACGATTATAAAGGCTAATAAAGTGATCCAAACAAGATCCCTAGTACCTGTGTTTCCACTAAGCAGCCCCTTTAAAAAAAATCATTTCAAATGTCTAAATTCAGAGAGATGTTAGATAAGGATGTGCCATGTCAGGAATGTTGTACTCTCCGGCCATCGAGACGCTGTTGCACACAATAAGAAAGGACTTAACTGGTATTAAAGTGTCACAATATACCTACTCTTTATGCATGTGCAGATGATGTAATGTTTTTTATATCTGAATCTGATGATGTTAAAAGACTAGAATGTATTGTTAATCATTTCAAGACTCTCTCCTGCAAAAGTCAATTGGAAAAAAGTGAAGCCTTGTTGATGGGGGAACGGAAAAAAAGGCTACCCCATGTTACCAGGAGATTCAGATGGAAAAGAGGTAACCTAAAATACCTGGGAGTGTTTTTAGTTAATGATGACTTCACTCTAAAATGACTTCACTCTGAAATTGCGAGAGAATCCTTGAGAGCATTTAAGAACGTTTACAAAAGTGGAAATGGCTGCTTCCTCAAATGTCATATCGAGGATGCACACTCAATCAACAACCTAGAAGCATCCTGCATGGGGCATGAACTGCTTGCATAGACCCTCTTGCTGGACTTCTTTCAAAGATTCAAAGTGGAATTGTCAACTTCTTCACTATACACGTAATAATTAAACTGCAAAAACTTTTTGAACTATTTACCTGTTTACCTTATAGCCCTCACAGCTAATGGCATCAGTATATCTGCTCTGCTCTGCTCTTCTGATCTGCCCCTTTTCCTAACTGGTGTCTTTTAAGGATTGTCTGCAGGTCAGTCAGCTTTACATATCTCACATATACAGACACAGTGATAACAGCAGCAGCTCACAGATCTGTAGAGTGGCTCAGGGTAAAAGAAGAATTATCCCTGAATGAAACGATGGACCTGATAAAAAACAGCAGGAATGGAGGATGGGAGACACCACAGCTCACCTCAGACCACACAGCCACCTGGCACTTAAGTGATAATCCAGTTTATTTACTGCTAGTTCATAGGAAGTACAATGAAAGCTAAATATGCGTAGTTCATTCCACATTACTACTTTGACCTTTTTTATTGCATCATGGGAGAAAATATACATGGGCTGAGCTAATACATCTGTCTTAAAGGGCAATCTGTTTGATTCTTTTAATTTTTTTTATTTTTCTCGATGTGAGTCACACACCTGAGTATGATTGGCAACCTGCTTCAAATCAGCAAGACTCCAGATTTACATCTGCATTAAATAAACAAGTGTGAAGGCAGTGACACACTGAGGTGTCTCAGAGAGGTTCGTTTTAGGAATGGAAAGAGGCTCTTGCTGGGACTTTGTTGGCAATTGTTTAGGAAAGAGAGAGAAAATAAATAACTACAAAAATATTGCAGGGTATCAGAAGATTTCATAAGATTTATGTAAAGAATACAAGAAAACAGGGTGTGTTGTTATAGGATGCGGTGGTCTTATGCTGTGTTTCTCTCATACCAATGGCATACGTTGCAATTGCATTGATTGATTAATTAAATAATGTCATGTTGTACCTTTTCCGTTTGCCATTTTCTCTTGTGATGCACAAGATAAATGCAGGTGCAGGTTAAGAAGCAATATTGATAGCAAACATTCAGGTCAGGCAATAGATCAGATAATCGAAAAAAACATGATAATCAAGGCTAGGTTAGAATCAGATGCAAGTAGTGATGATTTTATATGGCAGTGCAGCATATCTGGATGAAATCCTGTTTTTAACTTACGCATAACCATTTTGTAACATCGTACACACTGCAGGAAAGATGCCAACCATAAATCACTCTATCATGTGTATATTTCCCCCTGATACACAAATTTGTCATAGAAATCTCCAGGACTTCAGACACATCAGTGTGATGTTTAATTCTGCAGGGATTTACCTGGCTCAGTGCAGGTTATTCATGTGGACAGCTCGTGTTATTAGTTTGTAGTGGCAGGGGGTGTCTGGAAAATGAAATGAGGCACTTTTCTCACAGGGACTAAAAGCAGCCAAGCCGATACACTATAATATTTCACCATCATCAGGAGAGGGATTTATTAACTGGACAAGAAGCAGCAGGTGAAATGGTGTGTACTGCAACAGGCTGAGGAGAACAGGAAGCATTGGTCATGGATGGATGGATGGATGGATGGATGGATGGATGGATGGATGGACAATAAAAAAATATAAAGGCTCTGGACATTGAAAGATGTGCAAAAGTTGTTGAGGAAGCATAGTGAATATATATGCATATAAGACTTGGGGTTGTTTTAGTGCAGGGAATATTGGAGACTTCTTCTGGGTAAAAGTAACCAACATGGCTACTATTCCAGTTTATGTGCCATGAGGGATGTAACTCGTTCCACCGATCTTGGGCGGAGTGGCCACTCATGACCGCTCTCCACACCGTATGGGATGCTTCTGTCGTTAGCTTTATGTGACGACAAGGAGCTCCCAAGACGGGGCCTTCTTTCTGAAGGCCCGTCTTGGGAGCTCCAAATAGGTGATTCTCTGCAATGGAAAAAGCACAGTCTTCTTTGCATTAAGTTTTAATCTTAAATGGGAGGACCCGATATTGGTAAGCTTCGCCCCCGAAAGCAAACCTCAGGAACCTCCTGTGAGTGGGAAGGATGGCAATGTGGAAATAGGCGTCCCTTAGGCAAACCAGTAGGCAAACCAGTCTAAAACAGAACCTCCTATTGTGCCGACTTAACATGCTCCACTCCTAAACAAAAAACGCAAAGCAAGTTTTGCTTGCTTTTCACAATTGCTTGCACAGATTCACACACAAAGTGCTTATCTGAACAAACAGAAGCTACTGTCACTACCATCGCTCACCCTTTTTGTAGCTTCCTGGTTTGCGCAACGTCCCCCGCCATTGACGTCACGACTTGCCTATTGACCGGATTTCACACGTGATTCAGAGCGTGGACAACGAGAGGCGTTCCCAAAGCGCTTTGACGCGTCTTTTGAAGCGTCTTGTTCCTGAAAGGGAACTAGGGTGATATCTATCATGGAATGGCCTGCCCAGTCACCACACCTAAATCCAATTGAACGGCTCTGGGATGAGCTGGATTACAAGGTCTGAAAAAAATCTCCAACTAATGAACATCTTTGGCACATTTTACAAGAGGCACAGCAACGTATTTCAGCTTGAAATATGTTTGTAGAAATGAACTATCTGGATGCTAAGAGTGTGTAAAGCTTTAACATTTGCTTTAACATTTGTTAATAATAATACATATATATAATTTGTTTGGCAAAAGTTAATCTTTATATTGTTACATAAACTAGTTTGTTCCATATGAACCAAAGAAACATGCATTTGTGCCTCAAATACCATAAAAGATTCAGTGTTTCCAAACTACAGGCACTGTAAATAGGATTAAAATGAGCAAACATATAAGAAAGAAAAGTGACTCACTTAAATGTTCTTTATCACCACAACTTTCTTTTTTTATCTCTTGTCTGTTTTTTTTTTTTTCTCAGTGTTTAACTGCTTCTCTTATTGATTGGAAGCTGTATGGAGTGTAGATATAAAACAACAAATTGATATATCGATATAGTTCAATCAGATTCAGTATTCTCAAAAACAAAATGTTTACAGCAACTGAAAAGTTCTTTCTATGTTCATTAGCCTTCATTAGCTCTCTATCCTGAATTATATATATATATATATATATATATATATATATATATATATATATATATATATATATATATATATATATATATATAAACTTCTTCAACTCATTTAGCTCTGAGGTGACCAGCATCTGGAATCCGTGGTGATTAAAATGTAGCTCTTTCATTCTTTCATCATTAAAATGCATTTTATTGCTCTCTGTTCTTCAGTCCATGATTCCAAATGTCCTTTTAGCACAAAGACAGCTGCTCTGTAGAACACTCAGGGCTAATAACAGAAACAAAGTGTTTTTGGAGATAGTTAGGCAGACTCTGCTGAGGGCGTGATGAGCAGTGAACTCATTCACTTTATGGTCATATTTGCTTTCTTAGTGACTGTACTTTTTGTACCCTTCATAAATAAAATTAAAAAATCTTTCAGCCTAGTAATGAAGACTGTTTGGAAGACAAAACATTTCAATGTGATCCACTGTATTATTTGTTATAAGGCCAATGGGAGAAATATGTATTTTAGAAAAATCTTTTTAACAGACTCATGTAACCAAGGACATCCTTAAATTCAGCAAATATATTTTTATTAGATTCTATATTTAAATAAATAAATTCTATTTTTATTAATAGAATATTTTCTATTATTTCCTTCTCACTTATTTATGTACATGCTTATTAGTTAACTGTAAATACTCCACATGACTGATGCAAATTTTCTGCATGTATCCAAGTTCAAGTCCCAGATAATATTTGTTATATATACTCTAGTTAAAACAGAGCCTTCAGTGGTGTCCTACCTGAATTAATCTACTTCTTAATGCCATCACTGTGATGCCCCGGCTATAAAATCCATCAGTATTACAAAGAAACTTAGTATAACAGAGCACTGCATCAGACAGGAAGCTCATGCAGTGAGAATTAATAGTATTATTAAATGATCAAATGTACACAATTCAACAAGTCTCCTTTCACAGTAGCCCCAGCTGCATCATCGTATACATCATTTTTTCCATGAATTGTTTCTGTGCATTACAGATTTCCTGGTGATTTCAAATGAAGAAAATTGCGGTAAGAAAAATGTAAAAAAAAAAAAAAAAAAAAAAAAAAAAAAAAAAAGGAAAGAAAACACTAAAGTACAAATAGTGCAGAAAAAAAGCTTAGCAACTGTTTTGAACTGTTTTGACACCATGGCGGAGATCCAGCGCGAATCGCAGAAGTTGCTTGATGGCTTTAAAAAGAAGACTTTCAGGACACATTCCAGAAGTGGCAGGAACGCTGGGAGCGCTGTATTGCTGTGCAAGGGAAGCATTTTAAATGTGATAGTGTGTAAACATAGATAAATAAAGTACTTTCTTGTAAACAGAGCCAGTCTCAAAACTATTTGATACCACCTTGTATCATTTAAGGAAGTTTTCTTTGTCACAGTCGCCCCCAGATTGCTCATCAGGGATAATTACACATTTATTTAAAAACAAGTGAATTTTGTTCTATAATTTTTACATTCTTTCAAGCTGCTGTGAGACAATGTCCATTGTTAAAATAAATAACATTTAATGTAATTTAATTGAATTTAGCTCATTTTGGTTCACTGTTTACTGTACCAGGAGAATGAGGTTGACAAATTCCTTGTGTGTGCCAACACACTTGGCCAATAAACCTGATTCCAAATCTGACATTGACAATTAAGCTACTTGACTTGACCTAAAAATGGTCAGCTTGCATTTTTTGGTCCAAGAAGCTTCAACATATTAATTAAACTTTATTTTTTTTTTATATATATTTTTTGCAATGTCAAAAATAGTTTGTAATATAAGTACACTTACAGATTTGGCATTTTACTTTTAAACCCTATTTTCAATCATGTAAACAACACGTTTGAATGCAAAAGTCCTACAAGTGTAATCTGGAAAATATAGTATGAATCTTGTAATTTATAGTGTTTATAGTGGTAAAACATTAATTTAATAAGTTGCGCAGGCTGTTATCATTCTGCCAGCATTCATCACTGACCTTGTGCTTTTTCTTTTTTTTTTCTTTCTTACTGAAAGGCAGTTAATGACTTCCTGTAATTTGGTTCCATCCTCCATGCTTATGACATACTCCAAGAAAACCACTTCACTTTTTCCCAGAATGCATGTCTTTGCATTTATAAAATGTTTTTTCAAGAGACTTTCATGACGTCAATAATATGTTTGCTGCAAAGATCATAAAATATCCAGATGTTGTTGATTTAGATAATGACAAATATTCCAAGTGCAGGAAAACTGAACCGCACTGACTAGACCATATGGCATAACCAACTATTCATAGAGTCTCAGGGTCGGTTCTAGGCAATTAAATCAGTGTGATCTGGTACAGATAATAAATGGGCAATCAGTGGTATTTGCCCCAATACTTAATCCAGTTCTCCCCATAACTAATATTTACAAAATTAGAAAAAACATTCAATTCAAACTAAAACTAAACAGTGTTATTATAAAAAAACAACTTTGAAAACATAGAACTTCACTGTATTTTAACTTTAAACTCCATGAATCTTCTTTTATTTGATTAGATTAGTTCTCAAATAAAATGTAATCCCTTTATTCCCCTTTTATAGAACTTTTACCAGAACATTATATAACCACTTTTCTTTTTCGTAATTTTTAATAAGGAAATGTTATCTTTCAAAATCTTTTTTCTCTCTTTATTACTTTATAACCAACAGCAACCTGAAACTTTGAGTTTGGGCACACTTTGGGTCTTCTTCTTCTTTTGGCTTTTCCCATTAGGGGTCGCCACAGCGGATCATCCATCTCCATACCACCCTGTCCTCCACATCTGCCTCTTTCACACCAACTACCTGCATGTCTTCCCTCACCACATCCATGAACCTCCTCCTTGGTCTTCCTCTTTTCCTCCTTCCTGGTGGCTGCATCCTCAGCATTCTTCTACCAATATAATTCATGTCCCTCCTCTGCACATGTCCAAACCATCTCAATCTCGCCTCCCTCACCATGTCACCAAAACATCCTACATGCGCTGTCCCTCTAATAAACTCATTTCTAATCTTGTCCATCCTCGTCACTCCCAAAGAAAACCTCAACATCTTCAGCTCTGCTACCTCCAGCTCCACCTCCTGTCTTTTACTCAATGCCACTGTCTCTAAACCATACAACATCGCAGGTCTCACCACAGTCCTATAAACTTTCCCTTTCATTCTTGCAGATACCCTCTATCACAAATCACTCCTGTCACTCTTCTCCACCCACTCCACCCTGCCTGCACTCTTTTCTTTACTTCTCTAACACACTCTCCATTACTTTGCACTGTTGACCCCAGGTCACCTTCTCCACCTCTTGTCCCTGCAACTGCACTACTCCACTGTCCTCCCTCTCATTCACACACATGTACTCTGTCTTACCCCTACTGACTTTCATTCCCCTTCTCTCCAGTGCATATCTCCACCTCTCCAGGCTCTTCTCAACCTGCTCACTACTCTCACCACTTTGGGTAATTAGCTAATATTAGCTGGGATTTATTATAATTGCTAACCACCCAAACTGGGGCTGCTTTGTTGTGGACTGAGGAGGAGCAGGGCTTTTGGAGGGTAAACTGAAATTAGCCATAGGCTCTGAAGTGCTAGCAGCAGCATCACTACAGACACATGTCATGCTAGGCCTGCTTATAGGCTTTAAAAAACATACATCACACACATCAAGTTGTAATGGCAGTTGAATAGCAGTTTAAACTGTAATAAAATGTATTAGCTGTTGAACAACATTTACAAACTGAGAAAAGGAGACAAACTTTCAAAAAAGACAGTATAGAGCTAAAGCTTTTTAGGCGTGTCGAACTAAGTGTGAGGTAGGGGTGAAAAATTGTTCTGTGCTGCTGGGGCAGGGCCACCTAGTCAGTTAGATATCAATCTGGTATTTTCTGGGTTATTTGGACCTTTGACTGAAATAATAAAATCTAACTTTTTTTGGGTGGGCAAGATGCAATTTTGGGTGGGCTAAGCCAACCCTTTCCCACTGCTACCACCGGCCCTGTAGTGTCCAGATGTGTTAAATGTTGCTTTTTACTCATCCTCCACACAAGTCCTGGTGAGACTGTAAAGACGCTCAGGGCTAAATAGTTGTGACTTACACATTTCTCATTAACACAAATAAGCAGTTAAGGGTTAAGGGCCTTGCTCAAGGGGCCCAGCAGTAGCAGCTTGGTGGTGCAGGAATTTTAGTTTATGATCTTTCAATCAGATGCCCAATATCTTAACCATTGATCTACCGCTTCTCCTACATTAACAATTAAGTGTTTATATTCAGATTCTTTACAAGATACTATACAAAGTCACCACTAGCAGGTAGCTACAATTTAATCAATGCCTGGAAGATATGGTATCTGCAATTTAGCAGTAATTATGTGCTATAAATTGAAAAGCTAGAAGTACGTAAATGTAATCTGTTCTTTTGTCAGCATAGCCTCTGAAAACTTTTCACATTCTTTATTGGAATGCTTGTGTAAATAATCAAGGTCGTACAGCAGTCTAAGTGGGTTTAGAATAAAAATGAATGATAATATTGAGAGTAATTTGTATTTACAAACCATGTGATAAGAAATGCATTGTGCCTTACATATTTTTCTCAGGACATTCTAGCGTTCTCTTCTTGCATTAAACACTATCAGATGCTAAAAACGAATGCACCACTGAGTTAATCTTTACTACAGACATTAAAATATTAATAATTGAATTTAATTACAAACAAATAACAGCGAAGTGTAGAACTTGGAATTATTGCACATTATCCAATACCTCACCCTGTTCTTTTTTAATTGCACCTTTTTTTATATATGTATTGTAATAATTGCAAATCTTGCACATAACTGCATTGTATTAGAAATATTTGAAATGTCATACTGTTTCTGCCTCCTGGAATATAAATGCTGCTTAAATATCTACATCATGTATCAACATTTTTATTTTCTATTTTTTTTCTCTTTTTATGTCATGGAACGTCTATTGTGTTGGGCTAAATGCAATTTGAATTAGAATATGAAACACTATAAATAAAATATAGGACTTGTTGGCTTGCTTGTTAGTTGCATGGCTAAAAAACAGATATACCTTTTCAGGCACATTTTCTATTGCAATGTCACTACACAAAATAAGAAAAGTAAAACAGTGTGTTTAGAGAAGAGGACTGTGCATATTGGATCAGTAGGATGCTCTTTATAACAAGCTTAGACACATATACAGTAAACTGATTTAAAGTCACCTCAGGTTCAAGGTTAGAGAGATGACATGATTAATCATTTTCTTCAAATAGAATTAGGATTCAATTTAATCAGCTGCATTTGGACTAAAAAGCATTCGCTTCATATCTCGCAGAACAGCAAAAACTATGTGAGCTTCTTTGTTCATTTCACACACACACACACACACACACACACACACACACACACACACACACACACACACACACACACACACACACATATATATATCCCCAGCCAGATTCTCTGCTTTGCATAAAACGTACATTTAAATCCAAGTTGAGTGAATAACCCTAATTCCCCAAAATTGGGACAGTGTGTAAAATGTATATAAAAACACAGTGAAATGATTTGCAAATCTCAGAAACCCATTTTTCATTCACAATATAACACATAAATGTTTAAAAAAGGAAACCATTTAAGGAAAAAATAACATACAATGCTAAGAAAAAATTAGGTAGCTATTAATTTGATGGTTGCAACATGTTTTAAAAAGTTTAGACAGGGCCATATTTGCCACCATGTTAACCATGTTCACTTTTTTCAACAACAATCCATTTACAGTATGTCTGGGAACGTCTCTAGGTTACATAAATCACATGTGAAATCCGGCCAATAGGCAAGTTGTGATGTCATCGGCGGTCGACACTGCCCAATCCAGGAAGCTACAAAATGGCTGAGCGATGGTAGCGACATTAGCTTCTGAAAGAGAGAAGGTAAGCGCCGCAAGGATCGCTCCCTTGGGGAACTAGGGTTACATATGTAAACTAGAAAAGTTCTCTTTCAGGAACTCGAGCTGCATTGAAACGCTTTGGGAACGAGTGTCCAATCACGCCAAACTGACCAGTCCCTGCCCAGTGTGTCTGAGCACCACCAGCATGAAGAGGAGCCTGGAGTGGCTCTGATGTCAAGGTCATAAAACCTGACAAAGGTCAAAGGGGTGGACCAGCTCGCATTGTTGCATGTCCCGCAGGGAAACTTCCATGGACCAGGCCATAGAGGCCACCATACTCTGAGAGGAATGAGCCTTAATTCCGAAAGGAGTGGGAAGACCAGAGGACTCATAAGTTGAGGTAATGGCATCCACTATCCATCTGCTGAGAGTCTGCCTATTGGCAGGAAAACCTTTCCTATTTGGGCCCTAGCAGTCAAACAGCCGTTCCGACTTTCTCTACGGACTCATCCTGTGGAGATTTGTATTTAGTGCTCGCATTGGACACAGTCGATTTTGCTTCTCCTGGTCTGGGACTAGGAAAGGAGTTAGGCAGAAAGCCTGCAGTACGACAGGTCATGAGGAAGCCGTAGGCACCTTAGGCACATACCTAGGTTTAGGGTAGAGTTACCAGGGGGTAAATTCCAGAAGAAACAGGGCCACAGACAGAGCCTGTAGGTCCCGCCCCTTTCAAGGAAAGATATCGCCAAAAAAAAGGCGGTCTTTACCGATAGGTACCTAAGGGCCACCTCGGCCAAAGGCTCGAAAGGGGGCTTATATAGAGCCGCCAACACAACGGCCAAATCCCACCTAGGTACTCTGTAACACATAAACCTTAAGGGTGGACAGAGCCAACCCTGTGTCAAACTGTTCCTACAAGAACTCCAGAACTGAACTACCTCAGTAGAGAGACCAGCTGCTAGAAACGGTCCCCCTTCAGATGCCAGAGCCATAGATTTCATCACTCTGGGCGGGGGTCAACTATGGTTCCGCCTGGCTGCGAGAGAAGAATCAGGTCTGGAAACTACGAGCAGGTCCGGGAATTACGGTCTGCACAGCCAACGAGGTGCCACCACAAGGAGACATACTCCTTCCTGGCGGACTCTCTCCAGAAATCCCGGGAGTAGCGAGATAGGGGGGAAAGGCCTTAGCCACGTCTGCACTATGGGGTGAGAGAGAGAGAACCAGAGGGGGCAGTGCTAAGTCTCCCGAGTCGCAAACAGATCCACCTGGGCTCCCTAATATCTCTGCCATATCTGCTCCATCACCTTCTGGTGGAGCCTCCATTCACCGGGCCTAGGCCCTTGCCTTGAAAGGGTATCTGCTCTCCGATTTAACTGGCCTGGGATGCAAACTGTTCTCAATGAGACGAGTTTCCCCTGGGACAACAGGAGGATTTGCCGCACCAGCCTGTACAGGGGGCAAGATCGGAGACCCCCCTGGTTGATCTATGAGACCATTGACATGTTTTGTTCATACAGACCAGCACGTGCCGTTCTCTCAGGTCTCAGAGGAAGTGTTTTAATGCTAAAAGCACGGACATCATCTCCAGGCTAAGGTTAGAAGAGCTCGCCTCGAGACCTTGATAGTGGTGACGGAGTGGGTTGCCCCTTCAGGAGAACCCTCTGTCTCTGCGTGTCTCTGAGCCACAAATGGAGGAGGCCAAATGGAATCACTTTGGATGCTGCCACCATGAGACCCAGCAGCCTCTGGAATTTCTTCACAGCAAGTGGTTGACCTTCTCTTACTCTTCCGACTGCTATGAGGATGGCGGGAGGGCGGGAGACAATTGTGCCCGCAACACGGTCGAGTCTCACACTATGCCCAAGAAGGTGGTTCTCTGCAGTGGAGGAAGCACACTCTTCCCTGCGTTTAGTCTTAACCCAAGCTCCTTCATGCAGGCGAGAATGACATCTCGATGCCAGACCACCTGAAGCTCTGATCAAGCTAATATGAAACAGTTGTCGATATATTTCAGAATGCGGATGCCCTGAAGCCATACCGAGGCTTTCCTCAGGAGGTTGTGTACTTCTTGCTGCAGGACCAGTGCCCGCTTGGGTCCCACCATGGTGTGACACATCCCGTTGAACCGGGGTGAAATGGACCCGAATTGAATCGAGTAACCTATCTCTATTATACGAAGGACCCACCGAGATACGTCTGGCAGATCTTCCCAATCTGCCAGGAAATCTCTCTTGAGACTTGCCTCTGACCTTCTTAGAGCTGCTGAAGCTCTTGCTTGAATATGCAAGGCCTTCCCTGAAAACATGTCATCTGGATAAAAATATATTTTGCTCTAATTCTTTTATATACCTTTCAGCATTGATGCTGTTTTTCCAGGTGTGAAAGCTGCCCATTCTACAGGCACTAGTGCACTGTACAATCAGAGATGAAGGCTTTTGAATTAAGTGCTGATAACAAGCCAGATGGTTTCTGCCCTCTTCAAAGGACACAGCATCAATGGATTTAAACAAATAATTTAAAATTGTGATTTGTCTGATGAAAGAACAGTTTTCCACTTTGCCTCATGCCTAAGATACTATTTTTTTTACCTAGTCATGTTACTGAACTTTGGCCAATTAATCTAATTAGCTGGAAAAAGTTCCTCCATCAGTTTATTTTAAGTAACACTTACTTCTCCAGCTACTGGTGGCAGCATGTCACCTTTTTTAAACTATGTTGCACCAATCAATTTACAAATCGCTTCCTCAGTTTAAAAATTTGACACTTTATTTACACTTTATACAGCATCTGATTTTCTTTAGGGTTTAGGGTTGTATGTTTTAATGATGTTATGTATTTACCATGTCTACATTCTGCACCTGAGCTCAAAGACAATTCCATTCTTAAGAAATACCCTCAGCATTAAAGTGACTCAATGATATTACATCCAATATTAATTGATAGATTTTATCCTTTCCTTTTCTATACTGCCAAAGTAACTTCTCAGTGCTCAGCTTTATAGGTTGGGAAGTTGGTGCTAACTATATGCTGTCGTAACTGCTGATTTTTATTGCTAAGCCAATGTGATTCCATTTCACATTTGATTAGCATTTAGTTATGAATGTACTCATGCGGAAATAGGGGGAAGTTAATACAGAATGGAGGATTGGGCCATATCAAAGAGAAGCGGTTCAAACGAGGATGGAAATAGCCGGAAATTACTGCAGCTTGAAGTTCACAAAGCAAAAGTGGGCATGCGAGCATAGCAATAGGGAGCATGTTTTGGATAATCATTCCTGGCATTTGGCTAACTTCTTCTTAAGACCTCACATGCACCATGCTGGGCTTAGCTCATCATTTTAGTATAAGAGTATATTGTACCTTATTTAAGAAATAAAATATATCAGGATACACCACAATAGGAAAATAATCCACAACAAGGGAGTGTTCTATGGCTGACTTATAGTTACTGCTACCACCTCAGATTTGATGATTACATATGATACACCTATGTATATGATACACGTACTGTATATATCTATCTATCTATCTCTCTCTCTCTCTCTCTCTCTCTCTCTCTCTCTCTCTCTCTCTCTCTATATATATATATATATATATATATATATATATATAGATATATAGATATAGATATATAGATTATATAGATATAGATATATAGATATATATACATATACAGTGAGGAAAATAAGTATTTGAACACCCTGCTATTTTGCAAGTTCTCCCACTTAGAAATCATGGAGGGGTCTGAAATTGTCATCATAGGTGCATGTCCACTGTGAGAGACATCATCTAAAAAAAAAATATCCAGAAATCACAATATATGATTTTTTAACTATTTATTTGTATGATACAGCTGCAAATAAGTATTTGAACACTTGTCTATCAGCTAGAATTCTGACCCTCAAAGACTTGTTAGTCTGCCTTTAAAGTGTCCACCTCCACTACATTTATTATCCTAAATAATGACCTGTTTAAGGTCATTAGCTGCATAAAGACACCTGTCCACCCCATACAATCAGTAAGAATCCAACTACTAACATGGCCAAGACCAAAAAGCTCTCCAAAGACACTAGAGACAAAATTGTACACCTCCACAAAGCTGGAAAGGGCTACGGGGAAATTGCCAAGCAGCTTGGTGAAAAAAGGTCCACTGTTGGAGCAATCATTAGAAAATGGAAGAAGCTAAACATGACTGTCAATCTCTCTCGGACTGGGGCTCCATGCAAGATCTCACCTCGTGGGGTCTCAATGATTCTAAGGAAGGTGAGAAATCAGCCCAGAACTACATGGGAGGAGCTGGTCAATGACCTGAAAAGAGCTGGGACCACCATTTCCAAGGGTTGGTAATACACTAAGACTACACTAACATGGTTTGAAATCATGCATGGCATGGAAGGTTCCCCTGCTTAAACCAGCACATGTCCAGGCACATCTTAAGTTTGCCAATGACCATTTGGATAATCCAGAGGAGTCATGGGAGAAAGTCATGTGGTCAGATGAGACCAAAATAGAACGTTTGGGTCATAATTCCACTAAACGTGTTTGGAAGAAGAAGAATGATGAGTACCATCCCAAGAACACCATCCCTACTGTGAAGCATGAGGGTGGTAGCATCATGCTTGGGGGGGTGTTTTTCTGCACATGGGACAGGACGACTGCACTGTATTAAGGAGAGGATGACCGGGGCCATGTATTGCGAGATTTTGGGGAACAACCTCCTTCCCTCAGTTAGAGCATTGAAGATAGGTCGAGGCTGGGTCTTCCAACATGACAATGACCCAAAGCACACAGCCAGGATAACCAAAGAGTGGCTCTGTAAGAAGCATATCAAGGTTATGGCATGGCCTAGCCAGTCTCCAGACCTAAACCCAATAGAGAATCTTTGGAGGGATCTCAAACTCCGTGTTTCTCAGCGACAGGCCAGAAACCTGACTGATTTAGAGAAGATCTGTGTGGAGGAGTGGGCCAAAATCCCTCCTGCAGTGTGTGCAAACCTGGTGAAAATCTACAGGAAATGTTTGACCTCTGTAATTGCAAACAAAGGCTACTGTACCAAATATTAACATTGACTTTCTCAGGTGTTCAAATACTTATTTGCAGCTGTATCATACAAATAAATAGTTAAAAAATCATACATTGTGATTTCTGGATTTTTTTTTTAGAATATGTCTCTCACAGTGGACATGCACCTACGATGATAATTTCAGACCCCTTCATGATTTCTAAGTGGGAGAACTTGCAAAATAGCAGGGTGTTCAAATACTTATTTTCCTCACTGTATATATATATATATATATATATATATATATATATATATATATATAGAGAGAGAGAGAGAGAGAGAGAGAGAGAGAGAGAGATAGATAGATAGATAGATAGATAGATAGATAGATAGATAGATAGATAGATAGATAGATAGATAGATAGATATAAACCCCTCCAGGTCCCTCTCTGGTGTCTACTAACTCCTTGGGGACGCAGAGCTTTTCACACGCAATCACTTGCCCACCTACAATCTCACGCACAGCCACATTTTCACTGTACACATAGTGCACAATAACCACTTGTCTGCATCCTTTTTTTCTCCTGTCCCTGTGTTAAGCCCAACGCAGCTCCGAGGCACTACACTGGTGGAGAATGCAAGTATAAACACAAATTGGACCTCACCCACAGCCTTCAAGAACATGGATCCCATGCTCAAACACTTCCTTAAAAGTAACCTCCAGCACCAAGATGTACCAGATGTACCTGTTGGACTCTGAAGTGCTATGCAAGAAATGCTGGAGCTCTGTAATCGGCAATTGCCGACTGCCACCCTGCTCTCCAGCCCTAGCCAGGAAGCACAGTGGCTGCTTACAAAAATTACAGGGAGTAATGACACAGGCATATTATTTATGTTCAAGGCATCGCTTCATGGGAGGAGTGGGTGAAGTACGAATGGGCACAGCTATTTGCCCCTTTATCTCTGGGGAAGCGCAGATGGCATATTACAGTCTCCCCAAACAGGACCTGGATGACTACAACCTCACTAAGAAAGAAGTCTTTCTATCGCACGCTGCGATATCTCTCTACAAATGTGACCACAAAGTTCCACAGACGGAAACACACCCCAAACACAAATAGTCTATCTCTTACGAACCACCAAATAATAGTTACAACCAGAATAATGGTCAATGGCCGAACCAGTAGAGAGCATAGCCATGGATCAATTTCTGAGATCTCTATCCCCCGTGGAACAAAAGGTGGTTAGTATGTAGTAGTATTATGTCCACACTCAACATGGGAAAGAGACATTGGGTTTCCCGAAAACTCCAAGACCCTTGCACCTGACAACAAAGAAGAAATATTGGCAAAGTGGAATCTAATAACGCCCCTGCCTACAACTCGCCCTGAGATAGGACCATGCCCACCGAACCAGAGCCACCCTCTGACCACACTCAGGAGTAAGAAACAGGCGGCAGCATGCCAGCAGTACCTTCCACGCCTCTCTCATTGGGCTGTTTGGCGGGTGCAGCCCCAACCTCCAGCCCAGCATGTCCCATCGGGAGGTACAGAAAAGAGCTAATATCAACCAGTCGTCTATATAGTTCTGAATGTGGATGCCCTAAAGCCTTAGCAGGGTCAAAGTCACATCCATGCATTTTGTGAAGGTGCGGGGTGAGTGCGCCAGGCCGAATGGGAGGACCCGATATTGGTAAGCCCCCGAAAGCAAACCTCAGGAACCTCCTATGAGCAGGAAGTATGGATATGTGGAAGTATGCATGCTTTAGAGCTATGAGATTGAGCATCCTGAGAGTGAGCATCCTGAACCTAAGCCTCATAAGTGAGTGGTTCAAGGAGCGTAGATCAAGAAATGGACGCAACCCCTAGCCTTCTTCGGGACCACAAAGTACTAGCTGTTGAAGCCGGACACTCTGAGTAAAGGAGGGACCACGTTGATTGCCTCCTTCCTTAGGAGAGTGCCTACTTCCTGTTCCAGTACCAGAGCCTGCTCGGGACCCACCTGAGAGGGACACACCCTGTTGAAACGGGTGCAGGAAAAACTGAGACACATCTGGCAGGATTTCCCAGGCTGCCAGGAAGTCTCTTAAGGGAACCAGCCTCTCGAGACTGGAGCGTGAACAATGCAGAGGCGTTCCCAAAGTATTGTGACACAGCTCGAGTTCCTAAAAGGGAACTAGGTTTAAATACATAACCTAGAGACATTTGTATCTTTAAAAACTTCTTATGAATTGTGTGTCAAGCATTATCACATGCATTAATACAAAACTTGGATTTCCCCACATCCCATACAGCCAGTACTACAAAATAATGAAGAATCAGAAATGTAGTCATTTAGCATGGAACATTTTGTGCAAATTAGTCTCTTGACTAGGGAAAATGCCATCGCTAAATTCATTGCCACTAAAAAAGCCAGGGCTTAATTAAGGCAACTGAACACCCCTGAGACTCACTCATTATTTCAGATTTACTTTGTATTTAAGGATAATTGGGCCTCAAAATGCCATTGCGAGCATCTGCACAGCCCTGAATAAAACATATACAGTGTAAATGAGGGTCCTGATACGACAGCAGAAGTCTTGGAGCAGTTTTTTTTTTTTATGAAATAAAACAAATGGACACAATCAAATATTTTTTGCTGCTCTATAGAAAAGAGAAACTCTTCTGAAACCCACATTTAATGAAGTCTCAGTGGAGAGAAGTGCTCTTAGTGAAGCAATACTTCAGCCAAATATATACACTTTGCAGTGAATAAACAGGACTTAGAACATTGTCCTTGCTTTTAATAATTAAAACATTTTGAGTTATACACTTTCAATTTTTTTTTGTTTAAATTTACATTATATAATTCATACACACTTTGGTTTGAAGATGTAGAATATAAAACACTGACCTTACAATGTGTAGAAGTGTTCTGTATACTATAATAATGCAAAATTAAGCTTATAATTGAGCATCTTGTTAACTCAGAGTATGTCGAAGTATGTTAAAAATGTTTATACAATATTAATTGGTATAATCTACTGTTCTACTGTTTCTTCCTTATGTGCTTATTGGTTAAGTATAAACTAATAAACAGCAAGGTGTTCTATTTCCTGATCTTCACTCATGGCTTGGAAAGCGAATAACCACCTGGCACAAAGCAGCTCCACTTGCTCACTCTCCATCACAGAAATTTTATATAACAGAGAATTCCTGGTGTCCTTTTGTTCCCTGTGGTGTAATAAAAGTAAAGGATGTTAAACTTTTCTTTAATAATTAGGGAAGGCAAGCAGGTCCATCATGTTTATTGTGCCAACATGGCCAGTGATTGCTTTAATACCTCATCCAAAAACAACACACATGCTCCCAAGGTGGGTTAAGACCCAGTCACCTGTGGGCTGTTTATGATAAATTACTTGATCGGTCCCAGATAGCAGCTAGTACTGGGAAATATAAAAGAGGTGTATGTAAATGACGAAAGATATGCTAAAAGTGTTGTTGTGCATTTATATTACACAATATCACCACTCTCTCAGCTGACCTCCAGCTTAACACTGATGTTCCAAATCCAAACACAAAAATAAATAAATAAATAAATAAAACCTTCAAACTGTTTTACTATGATGTTGTTTTAGTGGCATGTAAAAAAAAAAAAATAATAATAATATTATGAGATTCAAGTCATAACAATATGAGAATAAAGTCGACATATTTTGAGAAAAAAGTAAAAATGACTAGAATAAAGTAATATCAGTACGAGAATAAAGTAAAAATTGCGAGAATAAAATCATAGCAGCATATCATATGAATCTAAATGCCAACCCATAGGGACCCTGGCCGAAGTGCTGGGGCACTCTGACGTTCAACTCCTTCAGGGTCGATTTCTCTAAGCATCATCCTCATAGTCTCCAAATCCTCCACATCCGTTTTTTTACAAAACTGCAAAACGTTTCTCAACGTTTTGTGATTTTTCGCAAAATATTATCACTATTTTCTTATCGTTACAATTTATTCTCATATCCTATATTTTATTTTAACGTGGCACTAAAACACTGTTGTAATTTTGCAGCCTTCCTTCCATTATGACTCATATTACAGTACTTGGCCATATAAAAAAAACAATCGGTCGTGGTTTTAAATGTAATTATTAACTGTGTCATGGTTCAATTAATCACTCAAAGACTTAAATGTTGTGTTTATCAATTTGTGTTAAAGTAACAAATGATTTTTTTTTTATATAATAATTTATAATCATTTTTGTAACTTTCAGAAGCAATACATTATTTTACCAACACACAAACATCTGAACTGCTCACATGATAAATGTCTCTATTTAATCAAATTACAGTAACATGATATATTTACACAAACTACATTAACTCTATATGGACAAGTTTGTAGACAAAGACTGTGGACACTTGACCATAAGATAAGGGCCTGAAAGCGTGTTCCTTATAATTGAAAGTATATCCCTAACGAGCCAATTGTGACTGTGGCAAGGAAACCCCCTGAAAGGAACCAGACTCTTATAGGGAACCCATCCTTATCTGGGTGGCACAGTATGTAAATAAATTCTAGTTCCATCATTGTTGCGGTGTACTGTTCAGTGATAGGTACTTAAATGCAGAACTATTTATGCAACCTCTGGTCCTGAGCCATTGTAGTAAACTATTGATATTAATTAAAGACCAAATCCATAAATGAGTTGTTCAGTAACTTCATGAATCTTTAGGATGTTCATGTGGAACCATCCCCAGCTACACAGAGTGGAACTCCATCGACAGGTAAGGCATTGGGTTAAATCAGGCAGATCTAACAAGAAGGAAAAATCAGGAACAAGACATTAAAACCCCAGAAGCGTGTTTAAGAAAGAGAAAAATTATTGTTAAGCATTCTCATTGTTACAGTAATGCATAACTAAATGGAAGAGTCAAAAGATAACATAGATGTGAGGGATCTCTGGGATAAGAAACCCCTGTGACACCACCATCAACAAACCTGAGGCAATGTGTGAGAATGGGTGGATGACAGCATTTAAATAACCAAAACAGTCTATATACAGTACATGATCCCACCAGATCTGCTGCTGTACCTAAAACCAGGTGCACACTGAGATTTTGGCCATAATTTTGTTTTCTGAGAAATTGTGTGAATCCTAAAAGATTCCTTTAATACTAGGCTAAAATTTGTATTCTTTGTTTGCTGGTTTGACGTGTTCAATGCGATCATGTTTTTCCTCAGATGAAATTCTGCCCTACAGCCATCACTTACGGTATAAATGAAATAATGATTCTATGTAATGTTATCAAGGATGATCGCAGTAATACTGCAAATTAAGTTCAGGACTAAATCATACATTCACATCACAAATTACTACTTTTTCGTTTGCTTGTGTGTGTTTGTTTTTTGTTTAGATCCTCTTTCCACTCATGCACCATCATTTTGTTACCTGATTGTGTGCACCTGTTTGGTGTTGCGCCTCAAATTGTTTGACTTTCTATTCCTGCCTTATGCTGGGCTCACACTGTGTGATTTTGGCCACAATTTGGTCGTCTGAGACAAATTTTTTAAATCCTAAAAGATTTCATATAATCCGAGGCTAAAATCTGTAGTCTTTGATCGCTGGTTTGTTCCCCAACAGACGTTTAATGGCCGTTGCGATCATATTTTTCCAGAAGATTTCAGACTCTTTCCTGCAGTGTGACTTCTCCTATGATGACCTTTAAACCTAGAATCAATAGAAGTGGCAAATCCAATGATGCAGTTAGTGCAACAACTTAAAAAAACTCAAATAGTGATGGTGGACAGGTGGACAGTAACCAAGAAGAGAAGGTTATTGAGTTATGGAGGAAAAACGAGTTTAAAAAAAAAAAAAAAGGATTTTATTCAATGTTGTGAACAAAATAAATGCTACAGAATGTTTTTGTTTGCTGCTAGTTACCATTAGCAAGGGAACGCGGGTCTGAACAGATCGATGACTTAAAACTTCAAACGAGTCTTTTTCCTGTGTGCATCAGTTTTCGACTGTCGTACAGTCTGACATTATAAATACTGAGATCCTACAGTGTGACAAGCAACAATCGCAAAGAACTAGTAAATATCGCACCGCATAAAACATCCTGAATGAGCAGCAGGTGGACTCGTCATTTTACAACCAAAATCCAGTTTGCTGTTAAAATAACAGCTACATCCCTATTTGGATAGCTCTCCCATGCATTTAATACCTAGTTCAATCTTTTATCTTTTACTATGCAGGGATTTTAATTTGTTCTTTTCCTTACTGACTTTTTAAACACTTTCCGAGCAGCTCATTTATTCTTTTCGTGAGGTGCACAGAATCGAAACGATCCACCGCCAGGATTACAACAGCTTTGCTTTCATAACAAATCTCTCTTTTATGGCTCATTGGCAAGGTACTTAATAAAAAGCAAGGACAAGAAAAACAGTTTAAGTCCATGTTTAGGTTCCCCAAAAGAACATTATTTATTGTTAATCTATCAGGATCCGGGTGACCTGCTCTAATAAATTAAACACAACTTGGAGAGAAATCATCTCTCCAAGTTGTGTTTAATTTATTAGAGCAGGTCACTCTCACGCTCTGTAAAATGGATTTGGAGAAAAACTCTCCCATGGGGCATTGCAGTGTTAAAAACTTGAACAATGATGTTTCAGCTGGGAATATAAATTTGACACAAAATTCTCGGAAGTCATTTTCTGCCGATTAAAGAGAAACTTTATTTTTGCTATTCATCTTGTGTAATGATTCTTCTAGAAATCTTCTTCAGACATAATAGAGAGACTTCTGGGTAAATCCGGCTTAAATAAAGTAGTGTATGGTTTAACATTTGGATGGAGGTTATAGGAGATTATGGGAGGGTTTGGTATACTCTTTTGCAGGATCCCAGTTGTGGTGTCTTACTTAGGAGATGGTATCTTAGAGGATAAGGCATTGTCCTCTGGATGGACTGTCACAAGTTCAAAGCCCAGCACCACCAGGGTGCCACTGCTGAGCCCTTGAGCAAGGCCCTCAGTTGCGTGGTCTTTTTATTTCTTTCTAATCATCAGGAAAATCTCTAATGGCAAAGGAGTCACTGCTCAGTAATAATCCAAGCCACGTTGTCTGGAGATTTAACAAATACGAAACAAAATGAGCAAAGTGCCAGTGAGAAATCCTCTACAGTTGAAAACTAGCTTTGTTTAACATTAGAAGGTTTTGTAATAAAATAAATGAAATAGCAACAAACACTCAGTGAATAACCTTTATTTGTCACATATACATTACAGCACAGCAAAACTCTTTTTGTTTGGAAACCTGAGGTCCGAGCGCAGGGTCAGCCATGATACAGCACCCCTGGAGCACAGAGGGTTAAGTGCCTTGATTAAAAGGCCCAAGAGTGGCAGCTTGGCATTAACCTTCCAAGCAGTAACCCAGCGCCTTAACCACTGAGCTACCACTCCCCCCAAATACTGGATCATTCAAATTCCTATAGACTCATTAATATGACAAGATTAACCTTAATTATTTGGTAAAAGCAAGCATAAATATGCAACACATTGCTGCATAGCTGACTTTTAATATCTAAAAAATGTTTTCTTATTTAACTGATAGATCTCACTGAAAGGTAGCATCAGCTTAAGTGTTGTATTCTTGCTGTTTCTTGCCTATTTAATCACAAGCTGGATAGTGTAGATACATGCATTAGGTCTTTTTTCCTCATCTCTCAACAGCAGAACTGTGTTAGGAAAGTGGATTAAATACTTTATGAACCACATACAATATTTAACACCCTAATAACCATGTGAGTGGTTGGAGCTTATTATCTCAGATGCAGTTCCCTCATCTTCAAAACCTTCTGGTCGGTATGTGATTACACGCCTCTGAGGTTTAACAGTATTGAGTGGTTGTGCTGTGCATAGTTCAGTCAGGGGGTGTGTTTTTAATTGAAGACTGACCTCTAAGTTGTTCTCCAGCAGCCGGATGTTTTATCTTTAGATTTGTGAAAATCTTCTTCATAGTTATTAAATATTAATCAAAGACAATAATGGATTAAAGATGGATTTAGTGCATGTGTCATGTATATTCATGCTACAGCAGCATGCCTTTACAGACAACATGAAGTGCAACAAAGATGCCAAGGAAGAGACAAAAAATCACATTAGTTGCAGCATGATAGTCAGATATTTTATCTGTAAGCCTTATTTTAGTGGTGAATCAAATTGCTGAGGTAAACTCAAGAGAAATTGATCCTTCGATGAAAAAAAAATAACAAAACAGGCAGGAATAACAGCATTACTTACATGAGACCCAGGCTTAAGCACAACTAAACACCATTTGACTTAAAAAATAACACATCTTAAATACACACAAAAAAGAATGAGCCACAGGTGGCAGCAATAACAGTATTAACAGACTGAGGAATAACATCATGGTGGCCGGTGAGTTCCTAGCCACCAGACACAAAATAACAGGAAACAGAATCCTGGCAAAAACAATTAAGTTCAATAAAGTAATAATGAATTCTTTGGCCTATCAGAATAACTATGTTTGTTTTTATATATTTTTTACCATGAATATACATAACATTTTTCCCAATAACCGATGAATTTCATTTAATAGCTTTGTTCTCAGGTGCGCTGCTGCTTGCTTGAGTGTCTATTTCACATCATGTGTTGCCGAGGTCAAAAGTATCTGAGGTAAGGCCTCGTTTTTTAGCATGAACTCTACGTTGCTTGAAGCTGTTGTTTTAACCAATCAGATTGCAATTTAGCCACACCAAAGGCTTCTAGCAGATGTCTGATCACATCAGAATTTTTATTGGATTGTCAGAGAGTGCACTAGTCAGAGTTGCAACCCCAATCTGTAGCAAACTGCGCTATATTTTTGTGGAATTAATAGCTTTTTTTCATTCCACAATGACTAACAGAGGAGCCTATAATAATAATAATAAAAATAAAAATAATAATAATAATAATAATAATAATAATAATATTCGTCTTCTGCTTTCTATTTGTGAAAACTCCAATATAATCACACTAACTGCCTCAAAGCAATCACCCACAGACATAAAAGGGAAACACACCTTAAAATCTGATGAGTAAGACAAAGTGGATTGCTTTACTGCTGAAAGGTTTCTCCCACAGTCTGTATAATTATCTTACAAAGCACTTGAGTTTGGTATTGGCCTTGAGTGTTTCATACAGTGGCTTTCTCTGAGCTGAAAAGAGTTTTCAACAGCACAGGACTGAAGAGCAGAAAGCAATAAAGCCTGTCACAATGATTAGAAAGCTGCACATTAGGCATCCGAGTCCCAGATGCTGATCAGCTTCAAGCCAAGCGAGTCGGAGCCGTGAGAACAGATAGAAGGCTAATGAGGAGAGTTTGATCACAGCTTGCTTCAATGTGCTGAAAAGAAGCTTTTTGGATGTCATTCACATTTGCTGTTTAATAAGATTTTCTAGGAGCAAACTGGAATCCGTTCAGTGTCCCCGAGTGTGTCAGTTAGGGCAAATTCTTTTTTCTGACACCCTCCTCCATCTGTACATCATTAACTGGAGCAATCACGCAGCTAGAAGTTACAAATAAATCATGATGGAGATGAGATGATTAAAAAAGTGAATCGAGATAATTGGTCTTCTTTTCCCTTGTATACACACACACACACACCACACACACACACACACACACACACACACACATATACTGTTTATACACAAACACGCATGCATGCACACTCGCGCACGCACACACACACACACACACACACACACACACACACACACACACACACACACACATATATTTATACTGTTAACACGCATGCACTCACACACACACACAAGCACAATGGCCTCTGTAACCAAAAGAAAACTTGTTTTGGCTTGTTGGTTTGTTTATTAAAAATGTATCAATATTCAGACATTTTTTGTTTCACTTAAATTCTGCAAAGATCTCCTTTCCCCTTCATTTAGCCAATACTGATTCTCCCCATCACTGTAGTCACAGATTAACCTCTGATTCTAGGCCATTTGTCCTCTAAGGGACTACATACTATCTCTGCACAAAACACACACACACACACACACACACACACACACACACACACACACACACACACACACACACACACACACACACACATATGCACAAAGACCTCTGTACCCAAAAGAAACAATCACTTCAATATTCAGAAACCTTTTTGTTTCACTCAAATTCTGGAAAGATCTTGAGATTTATTTTCTTTATTTACTTTTTTATGTACTGCCTTTATCCCCATTAATGTAGGCACAGATTACTCTCTGATTCTATTCCATTTGTAATCTAAATGACAACATAGAATAGCCTTTATTTTCCATTATATACAATACAGCACAACAGCTCGGAAGCTGGGGTCAGACATGATATGGCGCCCCTGGTGCACAGAGGGTTAAGGGCCTTGTTTAAAGGCGCAAGATTGGCAGTTTTGCAATACCAGGGCTTAAACCACTAACCTTCCATTCAGTAACACAGCACAAATCTGAATAGCAACATGGACTCAATCTACAGTATCTCAGCAGGACTTGCATGTCTTTAATGTTTACATTGCACACTGCACACTTTTTACATGCATACACTTCTGTTTATTGCATATGGACTATTATAACTTTGTAAATTTGGAATTTATGTCTTTTATTTTTCTGTAGTTTATGTTCTTATAATTCATGCTGTAGACTGCTGGGAGAATTCAAAAAGTAAGAATTACATTGTATGATGTAAATGACATGCTTCCTGTACCTATGGCAATAAACTCTTGAATCTTGTATACAAGAAATATATGAATGCAGATGTATGTCTATACAATCTTAGAAAGGTGTTGAAGTGAACCTCTCAATACCTCTTAACATCTCTTAATACCACCATGACGCCACAGCTGTAGAAACCATCAATATTATGCAGTATAACACGCAGTATAAAACGCAGTATAACAGAGCGCTGCATCGCAGACAGGAATCGCATACAGTCAGAATTTATGCCATTACTAAAGCAAGAAACCCATTTAACACAATTCAACAAGTTTCTCATTCCTAATGGAGCCACAGCTGCATCACCTGCATAAAACATCTCTAGCAGAAGCATCGACATTAAACCTCATTAAATGACCCAGTGCATTTTTGTGCATTTTGTTCTGTGCATTATGGTTTTCCTGAAGATTTGGAATGAAGGCAAATTGTGTGTTTTTTTGCAAGTTCTACAGGCACGAAAACACAAAAGTATGAATGGTCCATTTAAAAAGTTTAACGACTGTTTCGGATTGTTTTGGCCGATATTTCCTCATGATGTCCAGCTTTTCTTGAAAAGTTGGTCTTGCAAATGTCCTGGTAAATGTATCTTGGACTAAATTAGTTCTATTGTGGAAGAAAAAGCAGGGTACCATATATAAATCCACACGTACCCTTGCTGGATGGCAACTCGAAATCTGAAATCTGAAGAAACATTAGAAAAGGCCTTGCTGGCCCAGATGGCCCTCCATATTATACCTAAATAGACAGTTTATTGTAAAGGGGTTTAATAGATTATGGGTTGCTACTGTACAACCATCTAGGATGAAACCTGGGTTCCTTGAGAGATCTGATGAGAAAATTTGAACAGTTTGGAAGTCTAATTTCCTGTGAAAAAAATGAGCCATAGATGATATTGGGATTAAAGAGAGATTAATTGGATTACAGATGCACTAGAATGACAGCCATTTGACAAATTGTATAATGTTTTGCGTGTTTGTGTTGAGTGCAGAGGAGTAGGATGCTGAACATGCACATTTCATACACACAGACACAGGCGCACCTCTGGCATAAATCTGCTGGAAATTAATGGCTTTCTCTCCTCCATCCTCCTTCTCTCCTAGAGCCTCTCGTGTCTCCCAGCTGCCCAAAGCTCATTTCATTACACCACATAAATATCACAGGAGCCAAAGGAGTTTAATGATGATGGCTTTATTATGGATAAACCCATTTACCTGCAATTATGCCACTCATTTCCTAAGTAAAATAAGCCCAGTTTATGTTTTATTTGAAATAACGTAGACCACCAGGGGTTAAAAAAAGTTATATGCAGATAGGCTTTATTAAAATTTAATAGACACAACAAATGCTTATTACCTGTAAAGGAAACCTACCTACCTACCTACCTACCTACCTATCTACCTATCTATCTATCTATCTATCTATCTATCTATCTATCTATCTAATCACAAAGATAAAGTTTTGATACTTTTGAAACTGTGATTTTGACACAAATATACCAGTCTCTAGAATTTACATTGAACTGAACAAAAACCCAAAAAAAGAAAAGAAGGTGAAAAAAAAATAATATTATAGCTCTTTGAGTGGGAATATCAGATCAAATCATTCATAAACCTCCTTCTTGGCCGTCTTACTTTTCTCCTGCCTGGCAGCTCCATCCTCAACATTCTTCTACCCATATACTCCATTTCCTTCCTCTACACATGTCCAAACCATCTCAATCACATCGCTTGCATCTTGTCTCCTAAACGTCCTGCACTGTCCCTCTGATAAACTCATTTCTAATCCTGCCCATCTTCATCACTCCCAATGAAAACCTCAACATCTTCAGCTCTGCTACCTCCAGCTCCACCTCCTGTCTTTTACACAATGATACTGTTTCTAAACCATACAACATCTCAGGTCTCACCACAGTCCTATAAACTTTCCCTTTTACTTGTGCAAATTTCTTTTCTATCCCAAATCACTACTGTCACATTTTTTAACCACTTCAACCTGCTTGCACCCTTTTCCTAACCTTTCTAAAACTTAAAAGGATTTCCTAACTCAAATCCATGCACATAACATTAAACCTTGAGGTGGATGAGCTACAACAGCAAACTACAGCAAGAAGATGGCATCAGGTTCTTCTTCTGTCAGCTAAGAACCAGAATCTGAGGCTCAGATACAGACTCATTACACAGTTGAAGATTAGGAAACAAGTCACCTGGTCTTCGATTTTCAAGCAGGAAGTGATTAAAAGTCTAACAAATTCTCCATCCTGCCATCAGGCCACTAATTAAATTTGTATAAATGGTCTCCACAGAATTATGAGCAGCACTCAGCTCTACTGAAATCATTTCTAACCATGAACAACGCATTCTTTTTGTTCTGCTAAACAGATTCCAGTTAACGTCTGTTTATCAGGGCTGAAGCAACAGCTGTACATTCAGCTGCTGCCTAATTAATGTTCATTAAATTATTTATACCACAGAAATATAGAGTTTTTCAGTTTAAAAAAATGAAAATAATGTCTTTAACCATGCTTATATTACACTTCTGCTTTTCATACATCATATAAACTAACAACAAACAAATTTAAAAGATATTTAAATACTTAAACTCCTGTAAATAGTATACATGTATAAATATGAGAAATTAAACAAGTCAAGTTAAGTCACGGCCCTTTAATTGTCATTTCAACCATACATAGCTGACGCAGTACATAGTGAAATGAAACAACGTTCCTCCAGGACCCTGGTGCTACATAGACAACATAAAGCTACATAACAGAAAACACAGGTCTAAGGACTGGTACGTGTCCTCGCCAGATAAAGTGCATTGTGTGCAACCTGGTGCAAACAGTGCAAGACAGACAGTGCAAAGAAAACACAAGACAGTGCAAGACAATACAAGACAGTGTAGGACAAAAACACAAAATAGTGTCGCCAGTAAACCTGCTATATATTGCACATCCACATCCACATACTGGAAGCAGTGCAGCCAAAAGAAATGCTACGAAATGAAGAGAATAAACTTTTGGGAATAAATTAATACAATTTCATGAAACAAATATTAGAATTTAGGTTTAGGGCTTCTGATAGTGTTTAGGCCAGCAAAGAACGGACTGCCCGCCACTGCCTTGCACCTTGTCCCTCCTGCAGCAATGTTTTTTATGTTCAGTAGTTTGTGGTTGCCTGCCCCACTTCTCCATCCTCTTCCGGTCCCCTGTCGACCATGGTCCCACAAAGCCCTGGATAATTTTACCACGATTTTCCAAGATGTCCAACTTCATACCTCTTTCAAAATTCCCTCTACCAAGGAAACAGCCCAACTCCTGCTTCATCACATTTTTTGGCTCCACAGAATTCTGGAGACAGCCCTTTGCACCCCTTTGTTCCAATGACAATGCCTCTTGTTAGCAATAATAAATAGCATTATATAAAAACAACAACCATTTTAATGTTTTGCTTTTATTCCACCAAACCAAACTAAAATTGAACCAAACCGTAACTTAAAAACTGAGGTATGAATCGAACCATGAATTTTGTGTACTTTAATACCCCTAGTTTTCATATATATTTTTATAGGTAAGCTGAATATAATAAAGCTTAAAGTAGTGTACAACAGTATTATGTTTCCATATAATAAAATATGTGATAATTAAGAGTGTTCAAGTGTGAATTTGCAGACAGTGGTGCTAATAAACTGGGTGAAAGGTCATAACTTTCAGTTGGAGCAAAAATAAGAAACAAATGCCTAAAATACTATGATTCAGATAAAAGTGGCAAATGAGTGAAGGATGATGAACTGGATCAATGTTCAGGAACATGAAATAGCCATGTGTGGTGTTAAGGGAGCTAGGCTTAAGGGCACATGTGGAGAGGTTTATGATCACCCTGCATCATTTTTTTTCAGAGATTAGGTTTACCTAGCATTTTGTGAAGTTTAGTCAATAGGAATTTTGGTCAGAATCAGTTTTAAAAATGCATTTGTTATCCATGTAGTGAGAATGTGATTGTTAAAAAAAAAGTAACATGTTTTGAGTTAAAAGCAAGTTCATTAAATAGTTAATAAGCATTGTTCATATTCGGTAGTTGATATCACTTTCCTGAATCTGTTAAAGCATTATAGTGTAATTATTTACTGTTATTTGTTATACCTACTTCTATGTCATGTAAGAGAGAGTATGTTAAAATGATGTGTCCAGTGTCATGTCCAGTATTTGTATAGGCATTTACACTGTAATGCGCCATAATAACATTTTGCATTTACTTGAACTTGTAAACCCAATGCCACTGTGCACAAAGTGAGCTTCTTGAAGATCTGAGTTACATGCTTTTTCAGAGGAAGATCTTGAGTGGCCTGTTATAGAGCTCTGATCTCTGAGCCCTGATCACCTTTGGGATAAATTGGACCCACTGTAAAATTTGGACGCACACACGCAGCCCCTATGATACCTTAGTGAATTCATCTAGACATTGTCACTTTAATACAATAGGGTGTTTTAAAGATTTCTATAAAATGTTAGTGAAAACATAGTTTAAAATGCTATTCCTAATGTTCCTGAACATTTGGTCCCGCTGCGGATTCTCGTGAATTTTAAGATAATCTGCAACAAGCTAGTTAGGCTCCAAACAAGAACGGGAATTACTGAGATGCGAGTTCGGTAACCGTGGGTATTGACCATATATATATATATATATATATATAGTATTAAAGTATTACATACTTTTCAAACTTTCCACTATATCCTACGTATGTTCAACAAATTTTATAAACTTGTTTAAAAGAAAAAAGGTCAGTAGCAAACGGAATAAACTGCTTTTTACTAGCACTGTGATTAAATAGGATCCTTATTTTATTCTACCGAGATTGAATAGTACTTCAGTTCTTCCTTCTCTTATAAATCCAGTCAGTTGTTCTGAGACTGAAATGGCAGGAAGGTGAGAAGCTCAGTGTCAATTACTTGGCATATTCTTGCATTCAAAAAATGGTATAGCAAGAGAGAGAGACTTCCACATCACTATATAAAATTTTTACTATATAGCATCATTATATAAGAAGCACATACAGCTCTCAATTAAATCTAGCTCTTGCAGTGTTTTGAGTCAAAATGTCAGTTACACTTCAAAGAAAATAATGTTTATTTCAGTGCATTTTATTCAGTAACAGATACATCACAGAGACATTTATGTCCTCACTCATCTCATGGTGAAAAACAAAACTGACATCCTACTCTTACATTTGCAAGAGAGCAATATAAGTGATAACTTGTTTTTTGGACATTTCACTGTATGAAATTAAACTAGAAATGGATTCCAAAATTGTCAAATTTAACGGATTTATCATTTTGGTATATGTTATTGGAAAAATTCTAAACTTTACACCACTTTTTTGTACTTATTCTTTTTCTCTCTGTCACTCAACATTTCACGTTTCACTCGGAACAAAGAATCACAGAAACAGAAACGTGTTCCGAAAAGTGTAATTACAGTCCACATATCCAAAAATTAACAATATGCAATTAAACATGAAACAACAATTGTTTGAGAGAACTGTAAGACATTTTGATTGATCCTGACCAAAAGGGCGGCCCTCCCCAAGAACACAGCATGGATGCCCGAGAGAGCAGGGTGTGGGCCAGGGTGTGGGCCCTGAAGATGCCCGAAGCAACAAGGACATCAAAAGAACTCTTTATGACACAACACGTTTCCTCCAGGACTCAGGGCAGGGGACCAAGACCCCGCAACACCCCTCTCGAGAACCAGAACGTTATCTGGAATACAGTAGGCTCCCCGGAGAGCTACCCTTGGTCTTAAAACACCACATCTCCATACAAATGGTAGATCTGCAGACAAATGTCTGACCCCTCTACCCCTCCTTTTCCTGTTACATCCTCAACACAGGACATTCTACAGCACACCAGATGATTATGTGTAAGAAAGGTCATATCACATGTAAATAACGACAGAAAATGTTCATGTTTCATTTCTTTACAAAGGTTTATCGCGACTGGTACACAGGTCCCATTCCCACAGCAATAGAACAAATAATAAAAAAAAAAGGTTTTAATAAAGTTAAAGAAAACATAACTCTATACAAGGGGCGTGCCCCACTACAGATGTATACAGGCGAGGTGCCTCCCACAGGTCTGTAAGAACCAATCAATGCAAACTTCCATTGCTAAATAATGTTTACATAATGCTTACTCTCTCTGGGTATTTAAGGAGAACTGACCAACAATTCAGGGAATCTGTAAACAGATATCCCACACGCAGTGTGTCGTCTTGTCCCAGGTATGAAAGGTTTTATATTTCTTGTTTAAATGTAAATACTATTGGTTTGTATTTATGTTATATTTTAATTGAACTATAAATTGGCTTTGAATTGTGATTTTCTTACCTGGTTAATAAATTGTTATGTTTGATTTTATTCTGTGTTGCTCGGTAAATGTTGACACTGCAAGTAATAACGTTGCATCCGCAGTTACCGTAAGGACTGAATATCAGGCTAGGATCGGCCTAAATCCCAGTTAGATAGTGAATAATACATCAACTGAGGATTTTAGAGATACGACTAGCACTTGGCGTTAGTTTAAGTGTACTTAGAAGCGTGGAGGCTAACAATATGTATTTCCGTTTAGAGTAACATTTCTGATCACTCTAAATAGGGTCAGCCTCAACCTCTGATTATTTCAATATTATTCTATTCATTATCTGTGGTTAGAAATAATTATTGTAATAATTAAGTGTCACCTCTAAGGGGACTAAATAAAGTATGTTTAAAGTTGAGCACGCAGAGAGCGGCCGCTTAAGCATATAGTCCAACCTCTGGCAGCGACCAATACTGATTCGCTTATGACCGTTGACCAGTATATTAATTATAGGGCCCATACTAGGATCTTGTGCGACTGTGTGAACCGAATGAACGAGTGTAATGCCAGAGCTTAATCAGAATAACTAGACAAACATCCATCAAAATTATACTATTAGTAAAATAACAACTTATGCAAATATTTATTGTTTTATCTAAATGGAGTCAGATAAGAGGTCAATAACTAAAAATGAAGCAATACATTAATCCAAATCTTATTATCTAATGTGAAAGGTAAGATTAGAACGTGCGAGAATCCTTCGCCACGCCTCTGGAAACCGCCATTAAAGAGATGCTGGCACGCTATCTCTCCCCGAGTGTGCCATCTTCCTTTAAACCCCGACATTACCCACCAAACCCCTGCGCACTACCTCGACGCTGGTGGGTAAGGCTTAGGCCTCAGCAGGTCAGGTCACTGGATGTCTGCACACCATTTTGGTGCTGCAAGCCGAGGCGTCTCCACCCTCAGCTGGTGGAGCAGATTTGGGAGGTTCAAGTAGACCTCCATTTAGAGACATCGCACTGTCCCCTGTGGTTCTCCCTATATCCACCAGCCCCGCTGGGACTTGATGCCATGGCACAACCTTGGCTGAGGCTGCACCTTTCATCGTGCTGCTTCCGGGAGTTCTGGAGAGAATTTGCCAGGGACGGAGTCCGTCTTTTTCTGGTAGCCCCGGGGAGGCCGGGCCATCCATGGATCGCAGACTTGGTGGCCCTCCTCTAACAGCCTCCATGATAGATTCCTCTGAGGAGGGATCTCTTCTCTCAATCAGGGGGTGCAATAGTTCACCTGAAGAGGCACAGCTCCAAGGTTCTGTCTCTGCACTGAGGTGGTAGAGACCATTGTCCAATCCAGAGCTCCCTCCACGAGGAGGTTGTATGCCGGGAGATGGTGCCTGTTCACTGAGCACCACAAAACTTGAGAAAGGTCCTTGATGCTAAATTGCTCAGATTTATAACTGAGATCACTGTAAGTCACTTTGAATAAGAGGGACATCTACCAAATGCCATACATGTAAATGTAAATATGCTTTACAAAGTTTGGAGTGGAAGATCTCCTGCTTTAGAGCTCTGGCTTCAACCCTACTGAACACCTTTGGAATTAATAGTCCAACAGACTATACTGCATTGCTTAGCACTTATAAAGTATAAGAATTTATAAGTATTTTAGTGTCTTCATGAAAATGTTAGACTTTGAACTGTGCATCATCCATACCTCAGGGTGTCAAGCTGGCTAGGTCTTTTGTGAGACACTGAGAGAAAGGTCACATGAAATATTTAGTTCCTGTCCCTCTCACCCACTGAATATGTCACTTATGTAATATTCAGGTTCCTTCTCTCATTGCTGTATAGAATTCTCTGCACTTGTGTGAGAAAGTTCAGTTCAATTTGGCATCAGAATAATGGGAGAATGGGAATGGGAGTCCTGCATGAATATTTGTGCTAATAACTGGATCTGTTGTGCATGTGTGTGGGAGACCTTCTGCAGGTCACAGGAACAACCTGCTGAGTGAAGTTAAAGTCAGCTCTTCTGTTAGGGGAGATAAGGATTAGGGCCCTTGGCACTTGATGGAGATTTCAGATGATATCAAGAATGTATTATCTCAATGGGAAAATCCTCCAATGAACTTGGAGCAGAGGAAAATCAATATACCATCATAGCAGAGAAAGAGGATAAATTCTCATAACTCCTACCCAGCCAGGGAGTATAGAAAAACAGGGAAGCAATTCAAAGATTCAGACAATGTTTTGTATAATTATGTTCTTCTCCTCCTCTAGACCTTATGGTTCATTTTCCTGAACTAGTAGTTTAGCATTTTCTTAATGAATCTAATGCAACATGTAATCCAGCAATCAACACAAGCAATGAACATACAGTATATTAGTTTTAATAAATGTATTCTATGCCTTTAAAACATTCCACCCTGTTCCACATTTAGTCCCCTTTTGCTGTTATAATAGCCTCCACTCTTCTGGGAAGATGTTCCACTAGAGGATGGAATGTGCTTGTGGAGATTTGTGTTTATTCAGCCACAAGTGCATTAGTGAAATCAGGTACTGGTGTAGATGAGGTGAGGAGGGCTGGGGTGCAGTCATTTACATTCATCCTAAAGGTGTGCAATATGCTGGAGTTCTTTAGCAGGAGATCTTCCACTATAATCCATGTAAAGCATATCTTAATGAAGTTGGCTTTGTGCACAGGAGCATGGTAATACTGGAGCAGGTTGGGTCTCCTAGTTGAAATGAAGGAAAAATGTAATTGTAGTGTATCAAAAGTGTGCTTCCAACTTTTTGCTAACAGTTTAGAGAAGCAGCACATATGCTGAAAATGTCATATTTCCCAATACGTTTGTCCATATAGTATATGGCTGTCTTGTTTACCTTTTAGAAAAAGAAGAAGAAGACTAAGCATTCTTTATAAAAACAAGACATTTATCCCACTTTTTTGTTGTTTTTTTGTTTTGATTTTACAGAGAAACAAAATGTAGGAAAAAAATTATATAAAAACAATTTGTGGTTAGATTCAGATTGGAGTCCAAACAGGATAAAGGATATAACTAAAATGTCATACCTAATGAAATACTTTAATAAAACATAATTTATAGTATTTTTGTTTTCTCATTCACTTAGAACAAACTTCCAATCGGAAGTCTTTCCATTTTATAAACACCATTAAGGCATTGCTGCTTTATACTTGTGTAAATGAATTGCAGAAACATATAGAGATATAATGATCACACACACACACCACACACACACACACACACACACACACACACACACACAATAAAAATGAAACTAGAATTAATTTGCATTTGCTGATAAAAAAATGGTCTGGCCATTCACATATAAAGATAAAAATTGATGTTTGATGTTAACCTGCAATATACTTATCAGGGTCAGTGCTCAAACTAGGGTTGACTGAGTGAGAGACAGGGGTTCTAGCAGGTTACCACAGAGGTCTGTGAGAACCTAAGTGCAGAGACAAACTCAAATGTTGGAAAATTCATTATCTTTTATTTGAAATGTCCAAAAAGTACAAAACAGATAACAGCAAAATTTTAGGACCACAAACACAGATTCCCTAAAAAAAAGCAGAATTACAGAGGAAAAGAATGTCCTCATATCAAAAAGGGAAAAAAACAAAACTCAGGAAACAAGAACATAAGTCAGGTGCACATTGTGCGATTTTTAGAAATGTAGAAAATCCTATAACATTCCTATAATCCTAGCCTTAAATCTGTAGTCTTTGATCGTTGGTTTGACATGTTTACCAAAACCCAAATAATGGGCGTTACGAAAAATATTTTCCGCCGATGGAATTCTGGAAGAAGATTTTTAACAATTTTCTGCACTTCTACAACAGCCATCAAACCAAGAACCAATAGGAGCGCCAAACTTAATGATGTGATTAGCATGATAACTTCAAACCACCTCAGGGAAAATGTCTGAGTGAGTCAGGTTGACAGTAAAGCAAGAGGAAAAACTTATTGATGGAGCAAACAGATGGTGTTTGTGTGCCATTTATATTATTAATGCATATCATGAACAAAATTAAGGCTACAGATTGTTTTTGTTTGCTGCTAGCTACTAGTGAGAGGACACGAATCTGAACGTGTCTTGGATTTGATGAGGTAAAACTTACAAGTCTTTTTTTCGTGTGCATTAGTTTTTGCTTGTCGTACAGGCTGACATTATAACAATTGAAATCCCACAGTGTGACTATTAAAAATTGCACCGTGTGCACCCAGCATTATACAGGGCTACTCAGGATAGGGCAGGAGACTCGAAAAAACCAATCCAAAAAGACAACTTTAAGGATCAAGACTAATATGAAAGGAACACTTAATGTACACAGTGTTGGTTCCCTGGTGATCTAGTGGTTAGGATGCGGTGCTCTCACCGCTGTGGCCCGGGTTCGATCCCCGATCAGGAAACCAACCCCAGCCATTAGGGATGCCACAAGCCTTAGTGCCGGTCCCAAGCCCGGATAAATGGGGAGGGTTGCGTTAGGAAGGGCATCCAGTATAAAAACATGTGCCAAATCAAACATGCGGATGGTCCGCTGTGGCGACCCCTAATGGGAGAAGTCGAAAGAAAGTTTTACTTAATGTACACAGTGTTAACAGGACTCAAGTGGAAACAATTGAAGACTAATGCAGGACAAAACTGTTACATTTGGTAGGGAAAAAAGGGAAAACTCAAGGAAAAAAAAAAAAGGTAGAAACTTCCAAAAGGATCCCCCAAATCCTTTCAATAATACCACAATTTTTTACTGCCCACATACTCAATTCTCATTCTCGGTAATATAATATGAATAGATTATATTTAATTAAACATCCCCTGCTTTATTATCTCTAATAATATGGAAACCCAAGAGGAGTGGGAGTCAGAGTGAAGTTTTTATCAATCTAAATACGGCTTGAGTTCAGTATATATTACAGAGACTGAATTTCACAGCAGAATACTCACCGCTAATCAGCTGAAGCACCACATGTCTGAGCCTCAAAGCGGCATTAACCTCTGTCGCCCTTACACGTTAAAGGAAGGAAATGCACTCGATTGTAACATGTTCTCCAAAACGTTACATCGGAAACTTTCTCCGCACGTGTGCATCAATCTAACTTCTATTAGTGAGGAAAAAAGCAGACCGAAAAGCCTTTTACTCGCACAGATTAACCAGCATGACAGGAGGCGTTAAAATCCATTACTCAAAGCCTGTGACTCTTATATTAATGAGAGTCGTCGATCAGCTCAGTGTTTACCTCAGCAGCACTGCCCCCTCTGTGTGTGACAGATTTATGGCTCCATTAGAGAAACACATAACAAACCTACAGATCTTTTTTTATATCAGATTCAAACTTTGCGAGTAAAAACTGCTCATAGTGAACGTTTTGATCTTTGGGCACAAAATGGAGAATGCTTAAATAGAAAAGCAGTTTTTTTCAAACTGGGTTCCCACACTTCTTAAAAGTACTTGACATATGGATTCAAGGCATACGAAGTACTTGAAAACTAATAGAGGTCCTTAAAAGTGCTTGAATTAAATTTGAAATAAATGTAGTTAAGCAGAATGGTGCTTTTATCTTGTCAGTAAATGTTCGTTAAGAGTCTGTCTGGATACAATTAAATGCTAGCCAGGTGGCTGAACTTATAGCTTATATACCCTTACTGCTACAATATATGTTTTTTTGGATTTTCAAACGTTACGTGGCTAGCAGTGTTTAAGTGTTTTCCATTGTGGCTGTGTCTGAAAGTAACATAGTTATTAATAAGAATATGGATAAACACCTTATTGATAAAGCATTTGTACAGTCAAGTAGAAGAGACCAAAAAAATATGTGCAAGAGCACAATCAAAAGTATAATAATATATATAATCTTTTGTATGTCAAACTTTCTTGAGCAGCATTATTTAAATATTATCAGTATAAACCCCATTGACTTCAAAGTATTTAATTCAATTCCTTTAAACGGTCTAAATGTATGAAACTTACACAACCAAAACATCATTATTACTCTAAAATTATTTATAGGGTCCCTGGTGGTCTAGTGGTTAGGATGAGGCGCTCTCACTGCTGCGACCCGGGTTCGATCCCCGGTCAAGGAACCAATCCCAGCCCCTCTTAGTGCCGGTCCCAACCCCGATTAAATGGGGAGGGTTGCGTTAGGAAGGGCATCCAGCATAAAAGCATGTGCCAAATCAAATATGCAGTTGATCTGCTGTGGCGACCCCTAACGGGAGAAGCCAAAAGAAAGTTTTTACTCTGGAATTATTTATGTAAATGTTAAGTGTAAGTGAAATGTTAAGTAAGAGGTCTTTCATGATGCTATACATGTTGGGGTGTAAATTTGATTGGTGTATGATATAAAATAAATGGTCCTTAAAAGTCCTTGAATCTGGTGTTCATGAAAGAGTGGGAACCCTGTTCAACATACTCATAGTTTCAAACATAATAAATAAGAAATACGGCAAAATCTATTAACATCTGTTGTATACACCCAACCATGGCGTTTATTAGTGTTTTTTTACTTTTTTTTTTCACATTTTTATCCAGTCTGATATATGAACAGCAGTCTGGTCAGAATACAGACCACAAGTATGGAACAGCATCATTAATCATGGTGTAGCAGTGATCAAAACAAGACCTTGGAGATTACGAGGCATTCTGTGTAATGGCTTTAGAGTCTTTTTTCTTTTTAATAACCCAACAACAGATACATTTCTGGTCAAACACACAAACAAATCTTTGCTTTTAAAAGCTTTATATACCGTCAGTGTAAGTTAGAGATTCCTATCAGAGCCTTATTTTTCAGGGCAGATTTTTTTTATAAATAGACCTATTTGATTGGAGGGCGTATATAAAGGTTTTCATGTTCTCTATGATTGATGGGAATTTATACAAAACCCATTGGCCATTTAATACATCAGGTTGTTGGGCACTGTTGTCCCCGGTCCTGATACACACCATCTGGTTTTATGCTACATTACCGCTGCCATGTTACACAAAGTATGACATGAATATTTTATTGCTCCAGGTGGCAGATCTGTTGCTGATTCAGTAAACTTTTATCAATTGCTTATCAACTGATAGACTTGCGTAATTGTTATTTAAGAAAAAGATCATCTTTAATATTCCCCTAGCAGCTTGGGCAGACAAAAAAAAGTACCAGTGACCAGTAATTCTCTTCTATTCATTTTTTGGGGGATTTGCCTGATTCATGAAGTTCCCTTTGAGTCTGGTTCTCTCAAGGTTTCTTCCTTATACCTCATGGAGTTTTTCCGTGCTACAGTCACCACTTGCTTGCTCATTATGGATAAACTTATAGAAACTAACATCAAATTTCATATTTTATAGCTGCTTTATGACTTTAAAGCTGCTTTATGACAATGTCCATTGTTAAAAAAGCTATACAAATAAAACTGAGATAACCTGAATTTAAATATTTCATAAGTATTAATAAGTAAGGAATAAGATCTTGTTTATAACATATACAGAACAATGTGGGAAATGTATTCATGCTGTGTTTCCAAAACAAATATGTTAACCAAAAAAAACCTCTAGATCAATTATCATCTGTTCTATTGTGTAATGCATTCATTTATTGGATACTGTGTACCTAGTCTTTGTGCCTAGTTCTGATTCTCAATAGCTGCTTATTAGGTGGTGTCAATTTTTTCAAGTTTTGTTACAAGCCAACGGATGGCAGCAAAAGGCTACACACACAGATTCAAAAAGCACCGGCCTTCATAAATTGTGCCAAAAGACATTTTTCTGTGGACATGGGAAGCTGTGCAACTGGTGCTATTCTGACTATGTTCGTTACCACGTCTGCTATTCCAACCATGTGTGCACCGGAAACAACATGATCTAACTTCCACGCCCTTCCTACTTGCCAGATTTGGCTCCTGCGGACTTTGCTCTCTTTCCAAGAATTAAGATCCAGCTCAAACGTCGCTACTTTTAGATCATTGCGGAGCTTCAGCTCTAATAGCAAAAGTAGCTTGACACACTTTGCAAAGAAGACTTCCAGGACACATTCCAGAAGTGTCAGGAACTCTGGAAGCTAGATAAATGAGGTAGTTCCTTGTAAACAGAGCGAGTCTCAAAACTTTTTGATACCACCTTTTACCTGTAACACATGAATCTAAAATGATTTAATAAAGATCAGATGTAGGGAGTTTTTGTCACTGCCCAAAAATAATTAAAAAATATACCATTTTAAGATTTTGTTAAAGGCAAATAATCTGATTGGGATGGCAAAGAAGAAACGGTTAATGATATCTTTTTACATTTAAAAGATGGGGATTCTTAACCCTGCTAGCACATTTATACCAGTTGTGCCTGCACTAGGATGCCTGGTGGGGGAAGAAAAGAAAATGTCTCTGGCCTTTGGTAAAAGCAGCTGTATCATTATAGCTTCTGTCAGTAGAGAAATGCCACTGCGAGACAGCAGCACATCAATCTGATCTCCTCAGAACCCTGCTGAGAAGCCAAAAAAGTGAAGTTTTTCTAAACCTGAGGTGGCTGTGCAGCTGCTTTCCTTCCATTAAGAGTTGCCCCTTTTTGTCAGCTTTCATGACTTGCTGTATCACAGAAAGACATGGTGTCATTAAGCTCAAGAAGCATCGCTGTGAACAAGGCAAGAACAAGCCACAGCAGTACAAACCTTCTAAATGAATAATACATCGGCCTGCATGAGCCATATATACAGTATATTGTCACGCGTAGACCAAGAGTCGGAAACCGGAGTATGGTTAGACACTTTATTAGTTTGAATACACAAGGAAGAGGGCCTTGAGGAAAAGCACGAACTGGAGAGTCGATATAATCTGTAGTGCGGGTAAAATTCGTAATGCGGGTAGAATCTGTAATGTGGGTAGTCCAGGAATGATCGCCAGTGTGAACTATTAAAGGCAAACCTAGCTTGAGCGCTTCCTCCGAAGCGGTGCCAGGTGCATGGAAGTACGTGGAATACTAGTGGTAGAAAGTCCAGTAGATCTCTTATGGCAACGAGTGAAACCAACAGTAAATGAGGTGGAATTTGGACCTTATAAAGGGGAAAGGTAATGGGGAACAGGTGTAGGTGATTTAGAGCAGGAAGAGGCCTTGGAGGGTGGCATGGCTGGTGGTTCCCTGACATATATACTGTAGTAACACAAATTGAAGCCAGGAATGGTAGCATTGGTTTTAAGTGAAAAACAAGAAGATGGCACCAAGACTCAAACCCTGAGAAGAGCACCATTATGTACACTTTGTGGTGTGTCTTGCTTTAGTCACAATCTGCCTGTGCTTTAATAGATAATTTACTGAATTGCTGTGAACGTATTCAAAAGCTGCTGCTGCTGTAATTATAAACATTGTTACAATTATTCTAAATTTACTCTCACTAAACATCCTTTAAAACAAATATACTATGGTCTATGATTATACTATGTCTTTGAAATATACTATGTCTTTGATTCTGTTATAATGGGTTGGGCCACACAGCCTGATTAAAGGCACAGGGATGTGGATAGATATGTGTGTATATGGTATCCTGAAAATGGTGAGGATGGTGTAAAACATGAGTTATGTACTGAAATATGTACATTCAAGAAGGTGAGATGGTAGCTTAGTGGTTATGGCTTTTGTATTGGATGTAGATGACCACACGAATAGCTACAGATACTTCGATACAGATATGTTACAAGAACAGCGATTATTTACAACCAGTTAAGCAGATTCGGCACAAAGTGGCAGAACACAAATGGGAACAGGCATAGGTCAAAACCAGGTTATTATAATGACAAAACACTGAGAAAAATCTCAAAATTGAGCACGTTAGCAAAGCGACATGGTAGCTTAGTGGTTAAGGCATTGAACCCTAGATTAGAGTTAAATTTTTATTTGTATAGTACTTTTAACAGTGGAAATGGTCTCAAAGCATCTTTACAAAATTTAAGCTGTTATAAAAAAACATTTCTTTATAATTGTAAGTTTGTCCCTAATGAGCGAAACAGTGGTGACTGTGGCAAGAAAAAACACTCTGAGATGGCCTGAGAAAGAAGCTTTAAGAGGAACCAGACTTATAGAGAAACACTTCTTCATCTTGGAGGCCCTAAATGCCCATTTTAAGGTGTGCAGTGATAGGAAATTAAATACAACCTGTGGTCCTGAGCGGTCTCTAATTAAAAAGAATAGGTAGGGCCTCAGGATTGTATCAGGATTGTATCAACCATCCTGCAACTGCTGGACCCATGAGCAAGGCCCTTAAGCCTCAACTGCTCGGTTGTACTGTAAGTCACACTGGATGAGGGTATCTGTCAAATAGCTCAAATGTATTGTGATTTATAACTACAATGTCCATTGTGACCCAGAAGAAAAGAGGACAATTTTTTAATCTGGATTCTCTCAGTGTTTCTGCCTCAAGCAGTTTTTTTCTCAGCCCTCTGGTGTGACCTCCATAGTATATCTTCTTCCGATCCACAGTTTTGGCAGCAATGTGACATCCCTGGTGGGTAATGAAGAGAACTGAGGACATGAGGCTCTGTGACTCATTTCTTGTGTTTTCTCTGGTACACTTTTTTAATTAAGTAAAGCTTTGCTCATTAACTCAAAAGAAACCCATGCAAGCACAGGTTTGTGCTTTGGGTGCCTCTCATCTTGGCTTGGTTACTCAGCTTGGCTGTGTACCCTCTCTGTCTAGACTGCAGGACATACATGTGTAAAAGATGCATGCTTATTAAAGTCTATGTTTCTTCTTTTTTCTCCTGTCCAGTCAAAAAGCCCTCGAGCACACCTTCACTATTAAAAGTAGCTTGACAAAACTAGATGCTGTGGTTATAGTTAGGTATAGAATCACTAATAAACAGTGGTGGACAGTAATGTAGTAAATGTAATTTGTTACAGTACTTAAGTAGTTTTTCACATATCTGAACTTTACTGACATATTTCCATTTGGGGAGACTTTTACTTGAACTTTACTACAATTTAAATTGTTATTACTCAACTACATTTTGTAAAATTATTCGTTCCTTTTTATTAATGAGTGGATGAAAACTTAACTGGTAAAACACGGAGCAATCAGAGTCGAGCGCATGCTCTGTTTTGAACTTGTTTGTTTGCCGCTTGGTGGTATCAACTTATCACCAACATACAGTTCAGTACAGTTCAACAGCAAGCAGAACATTTTGAGAGGAATAAATGATGGAAGAAACTCCTGACTTTTACCACAACGCCCATGGTCTTATTTGCTCGATTTTCATTTTTTGGGGGGAAAAGTTGGAAAGAAATTTCTGAGCTCATGATAATTCGAATAGATGGCTCATTAATATCATTCTATTAATAGATGTGCTGAAAGTCACATTAGAGTCTTTTCACATACTGTAAACTAAGTTGTTTAACCAAATTTCTACCAAAGTAATAATAGGAAACTTATAGCAATACTAAATTATAGTACTTTGGATACTTCAATACATTTGAAGGCAAATACTTTTAACACCTCTATTGCGTTCGTCCAATACACATTTAAGATTTCTAAATTAACAGCTTAAGCTTCTACTGTGGAAGCATGTTTGGTACCACTTGGACTTTGTTCATCTCATTCCCATTGAAGGTTCATTTGAGTCCCACTGTGAAGTACCGCTAGAATCGTAAAATCAAAGTAAAAAAAGACATAGCATAAGCAATGTGCCATAGTGTATTTACCAAGACTCAGTAGATGTACCTTCTTACACCATACACCTTCTATTTTTGGTGAACTATTTGGTTGTTTTACATGAACTGGTTCCCTCTTTATTTGTGATGTCCAAGAAGAACAAAATTAGATTCATTAGCATGAAGTAAAAATGTAATAAAAATAAAGAAATTCTGGTATGTTGCATATTGAAATTTTGAGTTTTCCCAATTTACACTGGTGCACACCTTTTTGCTTTTGATGACCTGATTGTTTGCATACCATGTGCCAGGTCCCTGTTGAGGCGAGATGTCCAAGAATGACGGCGTTGTCCTCAGCAGTTCCAATACAATTCTGTGAACATAATCATGTTGTTTGGTCGTGAGTCATGTGAGCTCCAAAAATATGTATTGATTATGAAAGCTTGGATGTCAGTGCATATCACTCATCAAAAGCATGCTTTAGTTCGTTGATGGCCAAGGAGAAAAATCGTTTTTCTCAGCAAATTTTCCGGGTGCATGCTTTAAAAAACTGTTGTTTTTTTGTTTTTTTTAAATGAGTTGCTTGGTTTAATGCTTATCTCCAGACGTAAGCTATTACTGCTTACCTGGGGATGTAGCTCAGTGGTAGAGCGCATGCTTTGCATGTATGAGGTCCTGGGGTCAATCCCCAGCATCTCCAAGCTACTTCTTTATAATTGCATAAAATGTCTATAAGTTTTAGGTACGCGCATATTCTTGTTGTATGGTTGTGAGTCATGTGAGCTCCAAAAATATGGATTGATTTTGAATGTCAGTGCATATTACGCAACACTTTAGTTTATGGTGAGTTGGTATGTTGAATGACACAGTCAGGCTCTCTTAATTGGCATGATGGCCAAGTGACAAGGAGTCGGTCTTGTAAACCGAAGATCGTGGGTTCGATTCCCATTCATGCCTGTTTGTTGTATCTTTGCTCACTTTCATCTTGTCCAGTTCAATAAAATTTCTGTTCAACTTGAAGCAGCTTCTTGATTTGCCTTTGTGTTTTTCAGGCAAGCTCAAATCGCAGGGAATGTGTGTTTTCCGATGTTTATTAAGAGATTTAATTTGCAAGCGTGAGGTCCCGGTCTGAATCCCTTACACTTCAACAGTTTCAGCTGGGGATGTAGCTCAGTGATAGAGCGCATGCTTTGCGTGTATGAGGTCCTGGGTTCAATCCCCAGCATCTCCAAGCTAATTCTTTATCACGCATAAAATATCTATAAGTTTTAGGTACGCGCATATTCTTGTTGTATGGTCGTCAGTCATGTGAGCTCTAAAAATATGTATTGATTATGAAACTTGAATGTCAGTGCATATTACTCAACAAAAGCATGCTCTATTTTAATGTGAGTTGGTATGTTGAATGACACTCTCATGCTCTCTTAAATGGCATGATGGCCAAGTGGCAAGGCGTCGGTCTCGTAAACCGAAGATCATGGGTTCAATCCCCATTCATGCCTGTTTGTTGTATCTTTGCTCACTTTCATCTTGTGCAGTTCAATTGAATTTCTGTTCAACTTGAAGTAGCTTCTTGATTTGCCTTTGTGTTCTTCAGGCAAAGCTCAAATCGCAGGGTATTTGTGTTTTGTAATGTTTATTATGGCTTGTAAGCTGCAAGCGTGAGGTCCTGGGCTGAATGCCTTACACTTCAACAGATACAGCTGGGGATGTAGCTCAGTGGTAGAGCGCATGCTTCGCATGTATGAGGTCCTGGGTTCAAGCCCCAGCATCTCCAGGTTGTTTCTTTAATCAAGTTAAGGTTTAAAGAGACACTTTTACGGTAGTAATATATTTGTGTACTTTATCCACCATTGATGTTGACTGTGTGTTTTTGGGCATTTCCATGGAACTTCCTGGCTTTATTTCTGCTAAATAAAATCTTCCTCTTTGAAACCACAACCCTGGAGCCTAATCTTATTGCTTTTTTCTTGGTATTGTTACTTTAATATTGGATTTTTACAATTAAAAACAATTGGCTACAACGTTTTTCACTGATGTTGTCGGCAGGATCGGCCCACGGCACTAGCTCCAGTAGTTACTTTGGATCCCGTTGGGTTGCAGAGAAGAAGATTAATACGCAGAGAAAGCAAACAGAATTAAATTGAAAATTAAATGAGATGTGACGTTTGATTCAGAGGTGATTCAAGGCAGGCAGTAATACACATGTTCATCACTTACTCATTCTACCTGAATTAATCATTTCTCCCTGGATTTGCTCAGGAACCGGATCTAATTACCAGACGCGGTTGAATAACACTGCGAGACAGCCTTACATTTATTGTTATTGTTATTTGCCATCTGGGAGATTAATTAAAATTCCAATTAATAAGACTAAATATTGCAATCACTCCACAGCACAACACTGCAGTGCATTCGCTTGGCAAGAAAAAAAAAAAAACTGGAAAGGCTTCAACGCAATTAGCTAATGACTCGCCACACACTTGTTAATCTCGCATCAGGGAAGTCTGTTTGCTAAAACGTGTTGTCATAAGCATACACAGGCACAAAAACAAAATTCTGATCAGCAATAACATTAAAACCACTTTCCTTATATTGAATATGTTTTCCTTGTACTAAACATTGTGATCTCTGGAGGTGTGCTGTGGTATCAAGGCGTGTCAAAGCAAGAAATGATGATGACAAGAAGGAGAGGCTTGGAAAAGTGCATGAAGAATTTGAAGGCCATGTCAAAACTTCTGATGTAATGATCCTCAAACCATTTATAAACATTTTTTGCAATGTGGCAGATAACAATTCTGTATAATAAATTGAGGAATACTGCCAGAAGAAGGGGCATACTTGGTCTCCAACAATATTTTGGTAGGTGGTACATGTCAAAGTAACATCCAATCGCAGGAACAGCTAAGAGAAATGTTCTCTTAGCAGAACATTTCCCAGAGCATGACATGTTCTCTTCCTGTTTGGTTTTATAGTGCTATCTTTTCGCCAAGTGATGCATAGTGTGTCCTAAAATATTTAGCAATTTGTGCTGTTCTGTGGGATTTAACCAGACAAAAAAAACTAACAAAAGTATTTCAAAGGATTAATAACTTTTGCATACAATGAACCTCCCACAAGACGTTTCATTTTGAAGATGGTTTTGAATCAATCATTCAGTCATCACAATTTGGCCTTTAACAAAGTCACTCAAATCTTTAACATTTTTCTGCTTCCAGCACTTCGACCACTGACTGTCCACTTGCTGCTTCAAGTATCCCACCCCTTGACAGGTGCAATTGTAGCTTGATCATCACTGTCGTCTGCCCGAGGTTTTAATGTAATGAATAATAAAAGCATGAATTGTTAGAATATGAAAAAATGTTGATTCTCAATGTACAATTTGCACCAAGGCTGTGAGAATCAAACCCCTAATATCTAACCCCTGACCCTAAATATAACATATTACTGGAGACAAGAATGCATTAAGAACTCATAAGACAATGGGATGCTATTGAGACCACCTAACCCCATCCATGCTAAAAGTTTTTATGGAAATGTATTTGTTAGAAATTTTGACAACTGTTATAGCAAAGCTCTTAAAACTCGTACTACGTGAAGACTTGCAGCACATAAATATTTCTAAAACCACTTGTTCTAAGATATAAAAACCTGTCCATTCAGCACTAATGAACTGAATTTTGGATGAAAGGGGAAAACCTATCCAACCTCTCTCCAAAAAAGGTTTTATGATAGAAGCTGCTACTATTTGTAATTAGCAGTTCATTACACAGTCAGGGCAGGTAACGATGCATCTGGAGACAAGCAGAGTTGCCAACAGATAGCAGAAATCAAACAACCTCCATTCTAAACCTGTGCAGAATTGAATTTGTTGTATTAATGGGCATCCATTTACTGTTAACAGAAACTCTTGAGCTGCAGTGTTCCAATTTGTATGTTTCAATCAAGGCCATGAATGTTGGAGACAATTTCAATTCTCCCAGCTCGACTTTTTTTGGCAAGCCAAAGTAAAACCAGCACTTGATAACAAATCACAGCACAGTGGCTTCGACCTCATCCTCGTCAGTGAAGCAAAGCCCTTAAGTTTAGTCATTACTTTTGTGTAGCATCCATCCTGGCTGCTTTCACACTCCCACATGACACCGGCTTTCTGTCTGCTGCTAAGTCATTTGATTTCTCCTGGGCAGTAATGGCTTTGTATTGAACAGCAGAACAAATTGCTTGAAACGCAGCTGCATTTCTAGTTTTGTTGTAAAGTTGCTAACTATTGATGAACTGCAGAATGCTTGCAGAACAAATAAGTGAGTGTAATAATTTGGGCTGTGTGATTTGTGTAAGAACTTTCCCTTGGAGGTTCGAGGTTGTTAAGACATTTTCAGAAAACAGCATTGATATGATCATAATGGGTTTGACTGTGATTAGCAAGTTTCTTCTTTAAAGCAATCCTGATAAGGGTTATTATCTGGGAAACTGATGTGTTTTACTATAAAATGATCAGGGAAGCGTTTAACAACACCAGCAACCTCTTATCAGGATATTTTGTCTGTCACTTTCTAAATCCATTCCAGTGATTCCAGTGATGACTACATTGCAAAAAAGATCGAACAGAAGTGTATAGGAATGTTATCGAGCTGATATATCAAGCAAACAATGAAGTGTTGTTGGATTATCATGGCTCTTTTGTGTTAGTGAGACAATTTCTATTGAGAAGTGCTTGACACCAGACATAAAGCCATCAATATTCACAGAAACACAATAGATGATATACACACATCAGAGTGTCTATTTGAAGATCCAGCATGGGGTCTGTAGGCTAAAGGACTCTGTGCGCCATTAATGATTGATTAATGTCTGGAGCTTTTTAAAGAGAATTGCTACTGATTTCCATAATGGGAGTCGTGATGCTGCTGAAATTTTTATGGCCCCCTGATGGCCAAGAAAATGGGCTACCATGGAGACAGAAAGGCCTAAGTTGAAAAGTTGATTGTCTTTATTTTAAACAAGTGTCCTTGAAACCTTTCCCACAGAGACTAGTCTTTTCCCATAATGCCTTCAATAAGGATTCAGTCAGTGTGCTGTGTGAATTATTATGTTCTCAGACAGTGTTAAATCTGCCCACAATTTCATAAGTCAGGCTGGCCCAATTATTTGAATAACCAGCTCATAAACAACCAACTGAATCACTATATTACTCTCCTCTGTAGGCAGACCCTCATCCCTCCTCCATTTGTGTGTACAAATTGTTATGCTAACCTCAACAGGCTCGTTGTCCTTGACTGACTTAGTAGTCTCATCTGCAAAGGGTTTCAAGAAATGCTCGTTCATTAAAGAAACTTCCTCATGAACAAGATAAAAATAGCTACTTAGAATTATGGATGTTGCAGGAAACACAACCTGAATTTTCCCTGCAATGTCTTTACACATAGAATGAAAGGATAATCATATATATATATATATATATATATATATATATATATATATATATATATATATATATATATATATATATATATATATAGCACACAATGAAGCAAAAGCTTATGCTTCAGTATCTCATACAATGATATGACTGATCTAAAATTCTGCTCAGTAACTTTTTCGACTTTGGGTTTCTGAAGTAAGCAGATAACATTACTGAGAATGATTTAAGTTAATGCATGCAATGGAATTAATGCCCAATTTCATAACTGGAGCATGAATGCCCAAAAAAATAAAATACCATTTTTCATAACCCAGTATGAGTCAATGTTTTAAAAAAGTCAAACACAACAATGAATAAACTACAAAGAGTTAATGCTTTTAGGCTACTAGCACATTGTTTCTAAAGATAGCTAGTCAATTTAAATAAAGCCCTGGTAACCCCTAAGATACCATTTTTGTGGCCCTTGAGCTGTGCCCTTAACTCTCTGTGCTCCAGAAGTACTGTAATATGACTGACCCCAGCTTCCTAGATTGCTGGGGTATGTAATGAAATAATTTCCCTTTGGGAAAAATTATATTCTAAAAAAATAAAGATTCTAAAAAAAAAAAAAAAAAGAAAATGAAATGAAATTAGTTAGTTTAGCTGTTAGGTTGTATCAAAATGTTTTTAGCATCGTTTTGTAGCATGCCAACAGATTGCAGCACAAGGCTGCATGCACAGTCACAGGGAGCGCCGACCAACTGGTGCTATTCTGAACATGTGTGTTACCACGTCTGCTATTCTGACCACGTGTGCACTCTCTCCTCACTCATGAGTTTCTCGCTAGAAACAACATGATCTCATTTTCGCACAAACCCTATTTTCCGGGTTTAGCTCCTGCAGACTTTTCCCTCTTCCCAAAGAAGAAGATCCAGCCGTTTTGACACCACTGCGAATTTCAGGAGGTGCTTGACACGCTTCGAAAAGAAGACTTCCAGGACATTTTCCCAAAGTGACAGGAATGCTGAGAACGCTGTATTAATCTGGATGAATTTGAAAAACCTGTCTCTTTGTTTCATCAACATTGTTCTCCATTGGGAAAGTGGTAGCTCAGGGGTTAAAGCTCTGACGTAAGGTCTGGGGTTTAAGCCTTGGTATTGAAAATAAAAAAAATAAATACATTTTGGATCTTGAAAAAAACACTCCTAAGTGGATAAATTAGAAAAAACATTTGTGTTGTAGTGTGGATTGAAAAAACAGCGTTATTCAAAAACCCTGACACATGTTCATAATGGGTTTCCAATCAATTGACTGCTTTCTGTGATTAGTAGGTTTCTTCTTTAAAACAGTCTTGATAAGGGTTATCATCTGGAAAACTGCTGTGCTTTACTAAACAATGATTGACAAGCGTTTAACAACACAAGCAACCTCATGAGAATATTTTGTCACTATCTCGATTCCAGTAATGACTTGGTTACTAACGAGATTAAACAGAAGTGAATGAGAGGGTATTAGAGTGTTCTTGAGCTGATATCTCAAAAGATTAAGTGCCACTGGAAATCAGTGGCTTCTTTGTGTTAGTAAGTGGACTGAGAAAACAGATGTTCAAAAAACATTATTACATTAATTATTTCCAGTCATGTGATGCAGTTATGTGACCCATTCAACTCAAAGCAAACAAGATGGTGGATTGTTTTAATAGCACTGCTTGAGGTTTTTAAGACTTTCTATAACCTACAGATTGCGTTTCAAAGGGAATGGAGAGGTCACTTGGAAGGGTCCTGCGGTACCAGTGGCCAGTGTTACTGTCCATTTCTATTTTTCAAATCTGTCCAATTCATTTTGATGCAATACCTCCAGATGGACTTCTCTTCAATTGGAGATGTATCAAATTATTGAGCAACTCAAGAGCTATTGAGCATGGATTTGGACTGTAATTAATATCAACAGGTACTAGGTGTTTCCTGGTTTTTACTCCGAATGGCCTGCGGGAAGAAGCTCCTCTTCATTCTCTCTGTGTTTGCTGTCAAGGATCGAAAGCGCTTTCCTGCATGCAACAGAGAAAAAAGTCCATTGTTAAGATGGCTGATGGCTGGTACTTCACTATTTTCCTGACTCTGGTCTGGCACCATTTGCTGTAATTGTCCTTGAAGAATAGGGAGCTCGGTTTGGATGATATGCTTAGCTGACCGCACCACCCTCCGGAGGTCTCGCCTGTCCTGCATGGTGCTGTTCCCAAACCAGGAAGTGAGAAAAATTTACTTTTCTCCAGAACCCTGGTGCTACATTCAACAACATAAAGCTACATAACAGAAAACACAGAGCTAGGGAGTAGTACGTGTCCTCGCCACATAAAGTGCGTCTTGTGCAACCTAGTGCAAACAGTGCAAGACAGACAGTGCAAAGACAACACAAGACGGTGTAAGAAAACACGAGACAGTGTAGGACAAATACGTAAAACACAAAATAGTGCCGCCAGTAAACCTACTTTATATTACACAGTGCAGTGTGTGGAGAGAACTGAGTACAGAAGTGTACCTTGTAATTTAACAAAATGTAAACAAAAGTGTTTGTACAAAACAACAGTCAAAAAGATGTGCAAAAACAGCATGTAAACAGTTTGTAATAATAGGGTGATATAATATGGAAAAAGCATTTTCGGAAGTTTCATTGCAGGCAAGCTTTTTCATAAACGTTTAAAACACCAGTGTAGGCATTTTAGAATGACAACAGTTTCAGATCTATCTGAATCAAGGTGAATGCATGCTAAGATCATTTATCAGATGATGAAAGCAATGCAGAAAGGTGCCTAATTGGACAGACGCCAGATACCAGATTCAGATGACCGATAGATTGATGGAAAAATGATAGGGTGGTGTGCTGAACATCATTTGCAGCATCAAGTGAAGCATATAAAGTAAGACTGTGTGCAAATGTGTAATAACTATATAGAATATAAATAAATTTTTATGACAGATGCTGTAGCAAGGATTTTTTTGTTTATTTAGAGTTACATAAAGTCCTCAATCAGAAATGATATATTTATACCGGTATTTGAGAAAGAAAGAAAGAAAGAAAGAAAGAAAGAAAGAAAGAAAGAAAGAAAGAAAGAAAGAAAGAAAGAAAGAAAGAGAAAGAGAGTGAGTGAGAGAGAGAAAAAGAGAGAGAGAGAGAGAGAGAGAAAGAGAGAGAGAGAGAGAGAGAAAAAGAGAGAGAGAATAGCAGCTTAACAAGTATTACTGTTAGTGTCGCTTTCATAATGAATAGATCTACTAGCAATCTTTCCCGGAGTCTGGGAACAGAGCTGTGTAGAGTGTAACTCTAATCATAAATCACCATTTAAAAAGCTTTGTCACTCCCCCTGCTCTAATAAAGCACTCCGCAATTTGCGCCTTTACTCACTTTAAACAAAGATTGAAGTGGCTGATGAAGCTACGCTTTACAGCTCACACCAGTCTCTAATTCCCCGCCCTGACAACGCTGACACACGGCCCATTATTTACAGCTCACACAACAACCACAGACTTAAAAAGGAAGACTAAAAAAGTTGTATAATGTATTAACATCACATATTCATAAAAGTAAAAAAAAATGCAGCATTGTGTAAATGAGTTGATTTTCAAAGAGTATTTTGACAGTTCTACAGTTTAAAATACAGCCGGGGAGAAAAAGGACCAGGACCAGGATTTGCATAGTAATGAGGAGAAAATGTCAACCAGCACTTTCACAGCATTAAACCATGACTCGCAGCTCAGCAAATTTATTTCACACATGAACTGCATCCAGAACATCAGAATTGAGTGTCAGCTCCTAAATTCATGGGCTATAAAGATTTTTTTAAACTTCTGCACAGTTTTAGTTCTGCACAGTTCAACTGTGTCCAATGCTCTGAGTGGTCTTTTTTCAGATTTTCATACTGTAGATGTGGCTATAACCAAGGCAACTTGATTTCACACATGAACTGAGTGCAGAACATCAAGTTCAAGTTTGTTTCTTTAGCTCTTTTTACAGTGGACATTGTCTCAAAGCAGCTTTACAGACCGTAAGAATTATAGTAACAAAAAATGCTTTAATATAAGTGAATTATGTATAGTGAATAAACTCCCTTAGATGGTATGAGGAAGAAACCTTGAGAAGAACCAAACTAAAAAGGGGAGCCTATCCTCATTTAGGTGATATCAAGAGTGTGATTATAAATCTTAATAATGTAATCTTAGTAATGTCCTTTCTACAGTCTTTTTACTGTCAGTTGTGGAACCAGGGGCTACTGAGCAACTCATAAAATGGCCCAGCCAACAGCTACTACTCCATGCCAGAGCCTTTTAATGTTCAAAGAAGTCCATTGTCCAAACTCTACATCAAGTGGGATCCAAAGGGCACTGGAACATCTCTAAATGATTCGGGATGATTGGGCGGTCGACATCTACTCTTTAAAGGTCCATAATCTTCATAAGTAGGCACAGGATGTCAACATCATCATCATCATCATCATCATTATTATTATCATCAATTGGGTAAGTGGTGGCTCAGTGGACAATTCAGTTTAATTCGATTGAATTCAATTACATTTAATTTAATTCAAGGTATTTGTATAACACATTTAACAATGGACATTGTCCCAAAGTGGCTTTACAGAAATAATTAGATTACAAATAAATGTTCGACTTCTGATGAGAAGGTCATGAGTTAATTTCCCAGAACCACCAAGCTGCCCCTCAAGCAAGACCCTTAACCCATAACTGCTCAATTTTAAGTTGCTCTGATTAAGGGCATCTGCCAAATGGCATACATGTAAATATAAAATGTAATTATTATCATTATCATATTATCTTGTTGTTTTGATATGCTTTCATTATTATTACTAACCTGTTATTATTATTATTATTATTATTATTATTATTATTATTATTATTATTATTATTATTATAATTATCATCAATAATTTTCATTTACATTTACATTTATGGCATTTTTCACACCAACTCTCCAACTTCAGAATGACTTACATTTATCCCATTCATACAACTAAGCAACTATGGTGTTAAGGGCCTTGCTCAGGGGCCCAGGAGTAGCAGATTGGTGTGTTTGAGATTTGAACTTATCATGGAAATCCACCATTTGAAATTAACTTAGAACGGTCTTGGTAAAATTTAATAAGCTTTAAATGTAAATGTAAAATCCCAAAAGAACTACCAACCTGAAATTCCATCACCCAAAGGCTTTATTAGACACAATCATGCATATTAATTTTTGTTGAACAAAAGAAAGGAAAGTTGATTAGATTAACAAATGTACAAATCACTATATACCATCCCACATTTTTCAACCATTTATGTACCTTTTCCTGTTATCCATCTGAGTCTTCCTCACACAGTTATACATGTCTGCTATCTGTTCTTCTTCTGGTGTTTACAGGACAAATTATAACAGAAGAAGACACCATAAAAATGAACCAAAATGATCTACTGTATTGTTGCTTGTACAATTGTGTAATTTTTCTCATAGGTTAAACACTGGTCAAGGAAGACTATCTCCTGATGAAGTGAACATAGCACAGAGAATCCTAACACTCACAACATAAATCAGTCCATTAGCAAAAACCCCTATTTTAAACAAACAAATCAGTCATAATACAATATTTACAAATTTTCCCCACAAACTCATGACCTTGCCTAAATTCCATTGCCTAAACCATTAAGTTACACCTCCCCACATCTCTTCTTTCAATATTGATTTCTATTATACTCATTCTTCTCTTTCTGATTATTCTGCTTGATTTTCGTTTCGATGTGCAAACAACTCCATCTTGGGAAACTGGAAGAAACGTGTCCTGTTGATGCTTCTCATTTCAAGTGAGATTAATTAGAAATGATCGAGGGAAATGATTAAACATTCCCTGCAGAGTTCAGCTGTGTGAAAATGATAGGATCATGTTACAGATGAGGGTCTCTGCTGCACTACTAATGAGAGCACACTGTCAATAATCTAATGCTATTTCTTTCTCTTTCTTTTTCTCTCTCTCTTTCTCTCACACACTTACACACACACACACACACACACACACACACACACACACACACACACACACACACACTTACACTTATTTGCATAATTACAGAAAGCTGACTCCCACTCAGCCAGAACATTTACATCATAATTATGCACTTGTATACACTTTACATATGTCTATTTAAAGGGCTGCAACAGAAAAAAAATTACTTCAAATGATATAACTTGCTGTAGCTACTAGCTTTTTGCAAGGTCAAACTCAGTTTGTGTGCATGCCAACTTTTATTTGAACTGTAATATACTGCATTTACAATTATATGATGCATTATAAATGTTTTTACTCAATAAATCAAAACTATATTTCTTTCTTATTTTATTAACATGAAACAGCCTTCAACTATAATGCATAGTGGTAAACTCTTATCATCTACAGTCACCCATAAAGCAATTTGTTGATTAAATGAGTGCAGTTTGGAGAAATATAAAGTCATATAAAAATCCATTAAATTCTCTGCTTATATATTCTGATGTCTAAAATGAATGAAAAAAAATATAGATGTAAGGCTTAACGTGGTACCCTGTTATCATAAGATTAAGATGGGTATATATTTGGCCTAATGGACTCAATGTTACAGAGTCCCATTGTGATGGGTAGAGGATAGGATAGAGTTCTCTACGATTTGAGACACTCTGTGAAGATAGATATGGTTAACAACCTAAAAATCAATGGAGTTACTGAGTAACCCGAGCCAATTTACTTAGGGGGTGGAGCTTGTTCTGATTGGCCAGTTGAGAGCTTTGTAAAATCACTAACCTTCTTCGATCAGAAATGTGGGAATATTCCAGTGACTCCAGGTGAAAGTGTGAAAGTGTGCTTATGAAAGCCCCTTAAAGGTTTCCAAAACCTTGCTAGAAAAACACTCTATGTACAGAATAGAGAGAGAAACAGGAAAGTTAAAGGTGGTGGGATTGTACTAACACCACCTCTCGTTCCATTGCTGTAGGAAAACTGGCACCCCATGAGCTCCCCTCCCCCTTACTGGAGCCTGAGGAGATCCGTCACAGAAAGATGGTAAAAAGGTCAAAGGTCATAGAGGAGCTGGTCAGGACGGAAGAGGACTCAAAAACTATGAGGATGGATTTCAGCTGTAATTTATATCAACAGTCTACTACAATGGCTCAGGGCCACAGTTTACATTAAGTTACAGTTACTTTTGTAAAGCTGCTTTGAGACAATGACAATTGTTAAATGCACTATTCAATTAATATGGACCTTTAAGGAAGCAGACGCCGACGCCGCAAACATCCCGAACCATATAGAGACGTAACAGCGCCATTTGGATTCCACCGCATGTGGAGTTTGGACATTGGACCTCTTGGAGAGTTTAAAGTCTCTGACATAGATAAGCTGGTGTTGGATCTATGATGATCTCAAATATTAAACTGTTTCATGAGTTGCTCAGTAGCTCCTGGTTCCATAATCTCAAATGACTGTATAAATCTGTAGAAAGGCATTACTCGTGCTCATTTTAGTTCTCAGTGTTCTCACTCTCCAGTGTTCTGTATTGTTTAAAGACTAATCACACTCTTGATGTCACCCAAATAAGAATGGTTCCTGTTTTGAGTCTGGTTCCTCTCAATGTTTCTTCCTCATAACATTGAAGGGAGTTTTTCCTTGCCACAGTCATCCAGGCTGCTCATCAGGGATAAATACACATCATTCACCTAAACTGTTACATTCTGTAAAGCTGTTTTGAGACAATGTCCATTGTGAAAAGCACAATAGAAATAAACTTGTCTTGTCTTGACTTCTTTGTAAGGAATGTGACAAGCTTCAAGTAAAACTTTAATGAGCTACGTTCTGTGTGCTTTAAATGAAATCAGCTTTAAAGGCATGTAGACACTTAAAAAAATCACTTCAGCTGGCTTTTTGTCACCCATTTATCTCCTTAACTGTAGGTAAATATGATTTACTGCTAAAAAAGAGACCTACAGTATCATTAAACATCATATAATAAGAATAAAATATATCAATAAAGCACCTTTAACTTGCAATCAGACAGAGTGGAGAAGAGTGATGTTCTGCCTCAGAGCCAAGTGAAAAGTAGAAATTTCAATTTCATAATGAACTACATTTTGCTGTTGTGTGCTCACACAAGCAATTATACAGTTGTTTGAGTGCAACCAGTTCACTTAAAAGTTCAGGTTCTATAAAATCCATGCCAGGAGTCTATAGTCTTTGTAAAATACAGTACATTTCCACCAGGTGTTTCTCACAAAAGGATTTGGAAAAAGTTAACTTTGAAATAGATTAAACATATGATTGATGTAATCAGCTGCAGGATCTGTGAGATCATTACTGAGAAAATGTGCTTTGGGAAATTTACCCAGCTCAAGAGCCTGACACAAAATAATTGCTTTGGCCGAAAGGTAATTTCCCTCTTAGAGAAGTACAGTTTTGTTTCACTTTGTTATTTATGAAGGCCGGTAATTTCTATCCTGTAGTTTTGACACAGCTCAGGGGTTCGTCTGTCCGAGGAGACGCTGTGTCCATGTCTAACTCATAAAACCAAGGTCACAGTCACAACAGCTAGGATATTTATTACCCACTCACAAGGGAATTGTGGGTGACTCCCAGGCTTAGACTTCCAACTCACAATGTCCTCTGCTTTCTTTAAAGCAACAAAACAAAACACAAACAAAAAAGAAAGAAATTAAAAGCAGAATAACTTACTTATTGAAAGATATTAATCAGGAGAAGGGTATGGGAGAAGTTGTAGAGCATTAGATGTTCCATGGAACTGTGATAGAAGAGTATCTGTGAGAGTGAAAGGAAAAGTTTATAGGACTGTGGTGAGACCTGAGATGATGTATGGTTTAGAGACAGTGGCATTGAGTAAAAGACAGGAGGTGGAGCTGGAGGTAGCAGAGCTGAAGATGTTGAGGTTTTCGTTGGGAGTGACGACGATGGACAAGATGAGTTTATTAGAGGGACAGCGCATGTAGGACGTTTTGGAGATAAGGTGAGGAGGTGTGATTGAGATGGTTTGGACATGTACAGAGAAGGGGCATGGGGTATATCAGTAGGAGAATGCTGAAGATAAAGCCACCAGGAAGGAGGAAAAGAGGAAGACCACGGAAGCGGTTTATGGATGTGGGGAGGGAAGACATGCAGGTAGTTGAGTTGAAAGAGGCAGATGTAGAGGACAGGGGGTTATGGAGACGGATGATCCACTGTGGCGAACCCTAATGGGAGAAGCCGAAAGAAGAAGAAGAAGAAGATGTTCCACGGAACACGATAAAGGGAATAATCATTAAACAGAGTACTACAGTTGAGGTTTTAACTTCAACAAGATGATGTCCCTCCAAAATGTATGCAAGGACAAGACAAAATCTTATCAGTGAAGCTGCCATGAGACTTACAACAACATTCCAGGGTCTGCAAGAACATTTAAAATGTAGTAAATTCTCCACACTCCACACATTTGATCTTGCAGTATATATTTAAGAATAATTATTAACTTCATCCAACACCATCACCTGCAATCCATGTCTGTTATAATAAAGTCTCAATAATTTACATTTGAAAACAGCACAGAAACCCATAACTCAACTCTCATCCAGCACTGTTTGCAGACTTTCTGCAGTTTTGATTCATGAGAACTCTGTTGTTTTAATATAAGCAACCTTATAGCCATGTCCAAGGTTATTGTTTTCATTTGAAATGTCTATATTCCAAATCACTGTACAGTTTCATGGATTTTCCTGGTGATCCGTTCTGCACTGTTCCAGACGTGTGCAAGGTGGCTTTTGATTCCATTATTACTCATGAGGGGAACATGAGTGAGAAAAAATTATCATGGCAAAGAACTACACTGTCATCTGTGTGTTTGCTTGTGGCATATGCTTTTTGTATACTTTGGATCATATATGTTGTTTTAACTTTAAAAGTTGCCATGAAATTTACTGGGAAAAGTTCTTTATATGCTTCTAGTTCTTCTATGGGCCCTGTTGAATGAATGAATGAATGAATGAGTGAATAACGTGATGGATTTAATGGTTACAATGGGAATTGTATTGGTTTTAATCGTTTAATTTGTTTAATGGTACCTATAAAGTTTGACAGAAAGAACATTAATTTAACACCTTGGGCAATAGTATCCACTAGATATAACATGCTACTGTCAGAAGGCAACAAATTATCAGTAAAGATCCACAGGAACCATTAGAAGGCCATTAAAATCAATTCAATTTCCGATTCTAACCATTGAATTATTGGATTCAATGTTTTTTGTTTTTCTTTCAGTATGGCGCACACAGTGATATTAATGATTCTGAGCTTGGATGTGCCGGATTTAAACTTCTGACCTTCTGTTCAGAAATCCTCTATAATTGTTCAACGTTTCATCCATAAATATTTCACAGATTTTTTAAAAGACAAAATAAGGAAGCCTCTTCTGAAGCTGGCACACAAGAAAACCCGCAAACAGTTTGCTAAAGACAGCCTGTCCAAAAGCATGAATTACTGGAATCCTTTCCTGTGGTCTGATGAGACAAACTTGCTTGGCTCAGATGGTGTCCAGCATGTGTGGCGACGTCCTGGTGAGGAGAACCAAGGAAATTGTGTCTTGCATACAGTCAAGCATGGTGGTGGTAATGTAACGAGCTATGGGTGCAATATAAATGGAATCATTTGCTTTTTTACAAAAATACTTATTGAATTGCTGTATTATTTCTGTTTTCTTTCTTTGGGTATTAAGTGTTCATTTTGCTGTTTACTGTAAGAGAGATTTATTTTTGAGATTAATTCTTGGTGTTATGCGGACGGCATTTTCAATTGAGCGTCAATTTGCATTGCATATGCTGGAGGTAGGTAGTCGTTTGTGTGAGCTCTTCAATTAATGATTAAACTTATTAAGTGTAGAAATTGACTTGGTTTCACTTTCTAAACAGTTCTGAGACTGAGATGTTCTGTTGTATGTTTTATGTGCAAGTGGATTTAGAATGTGATGATTTATCATGTGGGCCGAATGTATGCAGTGTTACTGTGCTTCTGAGTTGCTAGCCAGCTAACAAGTGTTGTATTATACAGGAATGCATTATCACAAGGTGCCCACTAGTACTTTATCTCCTTATTGATATTATGATCCGATGCGGCCCGGGTTCGATTCCCAGTCAGGGAACCTAACCCAGCCATTAGGGCTGCACAAGCCAGTGCACTCTTAGTGCCGGTCCCAAGCCCGGATAATTGGGGAGGGTTGCGTTAGGAAGGGCATCCAGCGTAAAAACATGTGCCAAATCGAACATGCGGATCACGATCCGGTGTGGCGACCCCTAATGGGAGAAGCCGAAAGAAAATTTATTTTAATCCACAGGTATTTCTTTCTTAATCTCTTTTAATATTTTCCTATTGCCTTTTGTATAAATATTTTACTGTTTAAATGTTAGTGTGTTTTGTTCAATTGTTACATATAACGAAGTTTGCATTGCATATGCTGGAGGGAGGAATGCATTGTCTCAAGGTGCCCACGAGTGATTTATTTCCTTATTGACATTAATCCACAAGAGAGAGACAAGGTGTGTTGACTGGTGGGCAAGACTGTTGATAAACCTTCTCTGGCGAACTGAACGATAGTATCCTGAGCCTTCCTTGAACACAACGCAGACAAGAGTAGCAGCGGTTAGCAGTAGACCGGCTATAGTAGCATCATGGTCTGGGCCTGCATGAGTGCTGCTGGTACTGTGGAGCTGCGGTTCATTGAGAGAAACATGAATTCCAACATGTACTGTGACATTCTTAAGCAGAACATGATGCCCTCCTTTTAGAAACTGGACTGAATGTCAGTTTTTCAACATAATAACGAACTTAAACACACCACCAAGATGATAACTGCCTTGCAGAGGAAGATAAAGTGATGAAGTGGCCAAGTATGTCTCCAGACCTTAACCCTATGGAGCACCTGTAGGTCATCCTCATCCAGCAGCTCTTATGTGATTCTGGAGGGGTGGAAGAGGATCCCAGCAACAACCTGTGAAGCTCTGGTGAATTCCATGCCCAGGAGGATTATAGCAGTGCTGGATATCAATGGTGCTCACTCAAAATGTTGACACTTCAGTTTTGACATGTTCAATAAGAATGTACTCACTTTTGTTGACAGTTATTTAGACAATAATGACTGTATGTTTAAATATTTTTTAAGGGGAGTAATCTGTACTGCTATTCAAACTGCACATTGACTACTCTAAAATATATCCAAGTTTAATATCTATAGTATTGTCTTTTGAAAAGATATACTAAAATAGTTGCTAAAATGTGAGGGGTGTACTCATTTTTGGGAGATACTGTACATTAGTGGAAGCATATTTAAAGAAAACGAATCCAGACCCAGGCGACCTAATCACTGACTCGAAACATTAGAAATAACAACTGGATACACACGAATGATCAGAGAGGTTCGATATAATAGGGATGTAATAGCTGGTTGAGATATTGGACTTCTTATTGCGTTCAAATTCCAGCACCACTAAGCAGCCATTGCTGGGCCCTTAAGCAAGGCCCTTAACCAACAACTGCTCTGGATAAGGTGTATGGCATAAATATTATGAAATGAGAGTATAATCATTTTGGAAATGAGTAACATAAGTCTGGCTCACACACTTTAGGGAATAATTTTCATGGAAAAAGGAGGACGCTCGAGGACTGTTTGAATGACACTGGAACACAAATTGCAACAAAGAAAATCCTTTAACGTTGGTCTGAGTGCCAGTGAAGTTCTGGTGTTTAATGGTAAAGCTGTTTTCATATTTACCTGATTTAGTGACTTTTACACTTAATATTTTATTTATCTGCATAATATACAGTGGTGTTTATCTTTATATTTATTACCAATTAAAAGCTTCATAAATGAAAATTTATTTTTGTATGTGACAAAATAAATTTGATTTGATTTGAATGAACATAGGACATCGTGCAGGTTCTCAGCAGTTCTCCATTGCTCAGGTATCTCTGACCTCTGGCCTTTTTTTACCTTCTATTCAGATAGCTGAATTAATCCAATTTCAAACCCACAGTGCCAGATCAAGACAATAAATCAAATAAAAACTAAATCTTCTATTCATGCATATCACTAAGCGGATTTTATGTGATACTCTGCCATATGAGTGCTGTAGCACAGATAACAGATGGCTATTCAGTGGATTTAGACATAATAATGTTAGTTACAAACCAAATGTTAGAATTTATGAACAGATGAAGCAGCAGATGTATTTTCAATAATATGTAAAGCAGAGTCCTGAATTCAGTTTTTGTGTTAATAATGCTGGAAACAAATAGATAGATACAATAGGTGTCTATGATATAAAGAATAGATCTAATACATAGATACCAGCCCATTTCCAAAAATCTTGGGACATTGTGCAACATTTAATTAAAAACACAATGCAGTGATTTGCAAATCTAATAAATCTAATAAATATATTTTATTTACAATAAAAAGAAATTTCAAAATTGTTTAAACTAAGAATATATACCAAAAAAAATTTCATTTTGAATTTAAAGGCTGCCGGAGGTCTCAAAAAAGTTAGAACAGGGCGATGTTTACCACAGTGTACCATCATGTCTCTTGTCCACATATATCTGGCAACTGAGGAGATCAGTTGCTGGAATGTTGAGGATAAACGTATAGGCACTATTATATAAATTTAATCAAAGTTTATATCTCTTTGGGACATTGTTTAAAGCGCTACAAATGAAACTGAAAAGTATTGAATATATGATTACTATGATTCTTATTCTATTAGAGATTCTCAAAGACAGAATTGACTAAGAATAATAAGCTCTAAACAGCGACCACGTTCATACTCTGTAATTAACAAATTAATGCTAACACTTTATGATAACTTTACATAATCTATATCTCTGTTGAATTCTCACTGATGATTGGTTGAAAACTGTTCATTAGTTACACTGCTAACAATCTGGTAAGGAATATTATATTATTATGTATTATTATATAAAATAATTATATATATATATATATATATATATATATATATATATATATATATATATATATATAATTATTATATAAAATAATTATATATATATATATATATATATATATATATATATATATATATATATATATATATAATATAATTATTATATTATATATTTACATTTGCGGAAGGAGACTTCAGTTGTGCAACCTCTAGCCTAAGGTTAAGCTTCTTGGTAATTACTTGGTAACATAACAGGTTGCATTTTCTGTTAGTGAATGAGTGTCAGGCTGACGACCATGACGCGGAAGCGGAAGCAAGTCAATCATTGTTTATTCAGTCAATACAACAAACACACTCACATATACCGGGGAAAGAAGCAAACTAAGATATCCGCTCGAGACGAGTAATCCACAACGGAAGCCAGAGTCCAACGGAAAGCAAAACAAAAGTAAACCTCCTATCCAAGAGTAGTCCAACACGGAACGGGATAGGGAAACAGAACCAGCGGGGAATGCTGCCGGTCGAGCAGCCACGGGATGCATCTCTGACAGCGTGGGTGCATCTCTGACAGCGGTCGAGGGGGGCGTGGCAGGGGAATCCCTGACAGTACCCCCCCTCCAGGGGCGGCACCCGACGCCCCAAAACCCACCCATGCCGGGCGGGCCGGGGCCCTCGGAGGAAGGCCTCCCCAACCGACCCGGGGCAAAGGAGGCCCCGTGGGCATCGCAACGAAGTAGGGGAGGATCGGAAGGGGCCCAAGGCAAAGCGGCGTCCTCGGTCGGGTTCAGGGACGGGTCAGCGGCCCTCGAAAAGACCGGAAGCTGAGCCAAGCTCTCGGCGGAGACCAGTGGTGGTGCGATCTCCACGGTGTGGAACCGGAATCGTACGCTGTCCACGACGAAGGCCGGAGGCCGAGCGGCGTCCACGGCGGAGACCAGAGGCCGAGCGACGTCCACGGCGGAGACCAGAGGCCGAGCGACGTCCACGGCGGAGACCAGAGGCCGAGCGACGTCAACGGCGGAGACCTGAGGCCGTGCGACGTCCACGGCAGAGACCTGAGGCCGTGCGGCATCCACGGCGGAGACCTGAGGCCGTGCGGTGTCCACGGCGGAGACCTGAGGCCGAGCGATGTCCACGACAGAGACCAGAGGCCGAGCGACGTCCACGGCGGAGACCAGAGGCCGAGCGACGTCCACGGCGGAGACCAGGAACACAGAGACACCCTCGGCAGGACGTTGAACCGGAACGACACCCTCGGAGGGCCTCTGGAGAGCTCTGACGTTGAACCGGAACGACACCCTCGGAGGGCCTCTGGAGCGCTCTGACGTTGAACCGGAACGACACCCTCGAAGGGCTTCTGGAGAGCTTGGACGTTGAACCAGAACGACACCCTCGGAGGGCCTCTGGAGAGCTCTGCCGTTAGGGGGACCTGGAGGGCCGACGTCGCCCTGCGGGGAACCTGGAGGAGACGCCCTGAGGAGGAATTGGGGGCGAGCCTTCGCCTTCTGTGGAGCCCGGGGGCGAGCCGTCGCCTTCTTCACGGCCAGGCGGCGGTACGACGACCTCAACACGGCCCGGCGGCGGTACGACGACCCCTTCGCAGCCAGGCGGCGGTACGACGACCCCTTCGCGGCCAGGCGGTCCGACGGCCCCTTCGCGGCCAGGCGGCAGTACGACGGCCCCTTCGCGGCCAGGCGGCAGTACGACGGCCCCTTCGAGGCCTGAGCTCTATGGGGGACTCTGGAACAAGAACGAGCTCTCTGGGGGACTCTGGGGCTGAGCGGCGCCCTCGGCGGAGCTCTGTGGCTGAGCAGTGCCCTCGGCGGAACTCTGTGGCTGAGCGGCGCCCTCGGCAGAACTCTGTGGCTGAGCGGCGCCCTCGGCGGAACTCTGTGGCTGAGCGGCGCCCTCGTGACGACTCTGTGGCGGCCCGGCGCTCTCGTGACGACTCTGTGGCGGCCCGGCGCTCTCGTGACGACTCTGTGGCGGCCCGGCGCTCTCGTGACGACTCTGTGGCGGCCCGGCGCTCTCGTGACGACTCTGTGGCGGCCCGGCGCTCTCGTGATGACTCTGTGGCGGCCCGGCGCTCTCGTGACGACTCTGTGGCGGAACACAACAAACACACTCACATATACCGGGGAAAGAAGCAAACTAAGATATCCGCTCGAGACGAGTAATCCACAACGGAAGCCAGAGTCCAACGGAAAGCAAAACGAAAGTAAACCTCCTATCCAAGAGTAGTCCAACACGGAACGGGGTAGGGAAACAGAACCAGCGGGGAATGCTGGCGGTCGAGCAGCCACGGGATATCACCAGCATGACAACTTAAGAACCGACAGCCTGTGACTCGAGAACGTGAGTTTATATAGTCTAGTCCTTAACGAGCCACAGCTGTCGGTGATCCTGGCAGTCAAAGAATAACGAGGAACTGTCAGTTACTGAGGGGGGCGTGGCAGGGTGCATCTCTGACAACGGTCGAGGGGGGCGTGGCAGGGGAATCCCTGACAATGAGTGACTGTTTATAGCTGATATACTGCAAACTGTATAAGGAACTAGACAAAATAATTAAAAATGTATGACATATCAGTCATTAACAAATCAAAAAAGATTTTCTAATGATGACAAATTTCTCTCGTGCTATGTGTTTCTAGTAAAAATAATTATTCATCTGTATATTATGTACATAGTACATACACATCTGTAAATTAAACAGGAGGTGGAGCTGGAGGTAGCAGAGCTGAAGATGTTGAGGTTTTCGTTGGGAGTGACGACGATGGACAAGATGAGTTTATTAGAGGGACAGTGCATGTAGGACGTTTTGGAGATAAGGTGACGACGATGGACAGGATTAGAAATGAGTTTATTAAAGGGACAGTGTAGGACATTAAAATGTAGGACATTTTGGAGACAAGTTGAGGGAGGCGAGATTGAGATGGTTTGGACACGTGCAGAGGAGGGTATGAGGTATATCAGTAGGAGAATGCTGAGGATGGAGCCACCAGGAAGGCGGAAAAGAGGAAGGCCAAGGAGGAGGTCCATGGATGTGGTGAAGCAAGACATGCAGGTAGTTGGTTTGAAAGAGGCAGATGTAGAGGACAGGGGGGGTATGGAGACGGATGATTCGTTGTGGCGACCCCTAATGGGAGATGCTGAAAAAAGTAGATCCTTGATGCAGTCTAACCTTCACCTTGAACCAGTCTGTCGTTCTTACTGCATAACAAAACAAGCATTATTATAAACTAATAAAAACTTCAAGGAGAGAGGAAAGTCACAGTACTGATAAATATCAGGAAAACAAAGATAAACTTGCAGATGCATTAGACTGAAGATCCTCTGAATCTCATTAATCTTAATAGTACAGTGTAATTACTATTGGCTATATAAGCAGCCAAAATTCGTTTTTTAATGAACCAGATACAGAGTTTAAATTTCTCGCCATTTGTTCCTGATTAACTTAGATTGTCAAAAACTTAAGATAAAGGAAATTATATTTAAAGAAACCGCAGCCCCCAGAACAGTCTGAAAGCTCTGAAGCTCTTTCAGAGAGCAGTGTGTGATGATTAATATCAAACTGGGAGAGTGCATGAAGTGTGACAGAGTACAGTCCTCAGGCCAAACCTGTTCAGGATCAATGAAGTGACCAAAAAGCAACTCATACTGAGACGAAGCCATGGTCTAACAGATCTTTTACTGCTTGCAGCTGATATATTACAATACCTTGCTATGGATTGTTTCATCCATTCTGCATCTTACTTTTTCTCTCAGGTTTAGCACAGGGAGAAAAGTCAGTGCAAATAATAGACTGACACACCACAAAAGCATTCAGGTACACAAACCTAGTAATTAGCCTAGAAAGTGTTCCATTTACATTAGAACAAGAACGTTGTATTTGGTGAAACTTTAATGTTAAAATCCAAGTAATTTCTGTCGAACAGTAATGTTCTGTATTTCCATAAACACAATATGCTGTATCTTTTACATAGTGGCTATAAATATATTGCAGCTTTCTTTTTTCAGTCTGCTTTATCCATAATATGGTGTTATGGTGAGAAATTTCCCCACTGTGGGACGAATAAAGGTATATCTTATAATAAGTGGCATAAAGTATTTGAGTAAATGTTGTTTGTCACTGTACTTATCATGTACGTATATACTTTTACTCTATACCTTTTTCACATTTATGATTCAATATATGTACTTTTTACTCCACTATTCAGAAAAATCAGAAATACAATATAATTTAGAAATCTCTTAAAGAACAGAAAGGTTTTCTGTATTCAAAGTTAGCTACATATTCTGCTTTCAATACTGATGTCAGTTCGTCTCAGTTACTGATTTAACATCATCTGTGTCTAATGATGAGGGCTATCAGGATGCAGACATTAAAATGACTGAAGGCTATGAAAAGTTAAAGCAGAATGTACTTGTTCTAGTGGGAGTGTAATAAACCACACTGTAACACAGTATCACAGAACAATTGATTCTAAGAGAGAGAGAGGCAGCCTTGTTAAAGTAAAAAAAAAAAAAAAAAAAAGTTGGCCCTCTCTGAGACTGAAAGGTGCATCAAATCACAGTCAGCTCTGAATATTTAGTTTTACTTTATTTAAAATTATTTGCTCTCATTTTATTTGGCCATTGAATACTAACGGTTCTTCTACTTTGTGACATGATACTGTCATTTTATTTGCTAATTAAATATACCTTTCTGAACAATTGTCATTTTTTTTTTACCGACTTGTTGATCTTGCTTGAGGTGTACAATTTTATTTGTATTTTAGGAAATAAAACCTCACAAATCAACTCTTTTTAGTTTATCTGTCTTGGTGATGAGGACAAGTCCATCTTTGAGCTATGTTTAAATACGTGAGTCAAATACTCAAGTACAGATCAAATCAGATACTCTAAGCCTTTTACTCAAGTTATATCGGAATTGATGACTTTTAACTTGTAATAGACTAAGTTTTGCAGTATGGTATCTAAGGTATTTTCAGATACTTGTTACACCTCTGATCATAATGTAGAAGCTTTGTAATCTAAGCGTGGGTAATTTCCAGTTTTAGATGTTTCCTATGTTCAAATAATGCATTTTCACTTGTAATGATGAAATGCACACATATATTTCATACGTGCATCATGCATACAGTAGCTGTACTTTATTAGGTTAGCTCATGTTCATGGACACGAATTTCCTTCTTTTTTTATTCAGGAAGATCATGGGAAATGCTGACAGAAACTACAAAGATAATGCTTTTTCCTGTTTTTAATCATAGAATAAGGCAGAAGATATATATTTAGGTGTTAGAGTTAGGGTTATACTGTAATAAATGGTTGTGTCTTTAACTTACGCAGTCTCCTTAAATAACCGGGAGAATATATTTACAGTATTTTGACTGGAAGGAACCTCTTGGTTAATAATAGCGAGTAGCTCACAGAATATAAAGCAATAAAAACAAGGATAACTTCTCCTGCGTAAATGTTAAATAATGGCGCTTGAAGTTGAAAAAAATCAATAAAAAAGAAGAATAAAACAATTCTCCAGGATCCAGTGGCAGAAAGGATACTTTGGTGGAGACACCAAAAATCCTTCCTATTGAAATACAGTACATAGAAAGTCGTCCTTAGTGACACGAAAAAGAGGGAAATTCATGTCTATGAATACAAATCAAGATTTTACATGTAGTGACTATATCACTATATCCGTAAGACTGGACTGTGAAAGCGTAATAATGCTAGGGTGCAGTCACCATTTACATTTATTCCAAAAGTCTTCATAGTATTGAGGTGGAACAGGTAGAGGTTATACCATATTGACTTTAGAATGCTATGAATCTAATTTTATTCCTCCTTTCTATTTTTTTCCTTAATGATTTTATCGTTTGTCCTTTTTATTTATTTATTTATTTATTTATTTTTTAATTTTATGTCATGGACAAGTCTTAAAAAGTATACAATTGTTACTGTGTATGTTGGGAAAAAATATTGATTGGAATATAAATATGGCAGCCTATCTAAAGTTGTCACTTTTAAAGACAAAACTCAGAAATCATTTTTAGAGTTAAGATTTTTTTTACTATTTTCTTTTCCTTTTTTTTTTTTTGCCATCTGCTATTTTAATTCTACTGCACATTTCGTACAGTATATTTCTATAGGATTGGAAATTCATTGATTGTACAGCATCTATACTTAATATATAACCTAATATGTATATTTGATTTTATATTTCCTATATTTTATTTTACTTTATTTTTTTTGCTGTGAGGGACCCGATATTCTAGGACATTTATTTGATTGCATCATTCATAAGCCATAAAGTACATTCACAAATGTTTTGCCAACAAATCTTTATACATGTCAGTATGTCAGGGGTTCAAGCCCCAACATCGTTAAGCTGACAGCCCTGGGGCCCCTAAGTTTTGCTTGTATATTTTACGGTATGAATCAAGAGATTTTTTCCATCTACTTTTCTTAAATTCTCTGTAAAAAAAAATAGAAATAAATAAACGATACATTTTTCAATTGCTTACAAATAATAGTTTAATGTTGAGTCTTAAAATGTAATTTAATTAAACAATTTTTTTAGTTTAGCCTTTTTCAATAGTTTTGAATTTTAAGGTGACAATAAAAAGGTATATTTTATTATAGCTAAAGCTTCATTTAATAGCTTTCTAAAATGTGTGATTCTAATACAAGTTTTCCAAAGTCTTCCTTCCGCTCTGATTTATAGTCTAGATGATCCAGCTGAGACAGTAAGAGGCATATGTTCAATCAATCACAATTCAGTTATGGGGTGGATGAACAAAGAGTAATGTGATTACTTCAGACACTGACAGGTTCAAGCAATCGATTAAATGCAGAGAGATGAGTTCAATGGTGGGTTTAAAAGTTTTAACAGACACGTCTCCTGTAGTGTTAAAAACTCTCTCAGATAAATAGCTATAAACATTCAGAGGTCAATTACCTCAACAACATTAACCCCTTTTTATATACTGTTGCTTTAGAGACTGTAAGTACTAATAAGCTAATAATACCAAAGAATCGTCAAGAAATATTCTACATATATGGAGGGTTTTTTTTATTATTATAACTACCAGTAATAATTCATTTAAATGACACCATGTAAGGTGAAATGAAAAGTAATACCAGTATGAATAGAGAACAACTGTAGAAATACAATTATTTCAATTCATTAGCATCATTTAGTGTTATTTAAATTAACATTCAAATTTTGCTCGCAAGCTTCGGAAGCACACCTTCCGACGGTTTATTTCCCTTGAGGCGAGAGCGTTCTGCTCCTCCTCTCTTCCTCCATGTCTGTTATTAGGAGCTACAGGAGATGGTGACTAGGGCCATAGTCAAGCTAGATATAGACTGGCTGGCCGATCAGCAGAAAGCTCACCTTTCCAGCAAGCTTGACGAACGCTTTCTGAAACTGCGTCACAACCTCCATGCCAGGGGTTGCCATTCTTTCCAGATCTGCACACTGTGCTGTCCAGGTCCTGGTCTAAGCCTTTTTATACTTGCTTCTTCAGTCCCAGAGTCTCTCTCTTAATCTCTACCCTCTAATATTGTTGAACTGGAGTTCGGTTATGGGTCAATGCCGCTGGTGCTTGAATAGGGTGAGATGGCTAGCTATCTTTTCCCGGGTGTCTCGTTGTCTCTCAAAACCCGACGCTGCCCACCAAGCCCTTTAAAAAAATGTCGACCCTGGTGGGCACGTCGTATGCCTCAGCGGGTTGAGACCGCAGCAAGTTTATTAGGCTGCTGTGAGAGCTGAAAGTGGGGGGCCTTTCGGGCAGTCCAGGAGCTCCGCAGTGCAGCAGACCTAGTTCTAAGGGCCACTAATGAGACCGCTGGGGCCTTTGGTCGCCCCTTGTTTCTGCTGAAAGGCATTTATGGCTCACCCTGTCTGATTTTTTTCTGACAGAAATACAGTCAGTATGCTGGACACTAATCTATTGCCGACTGGCCTATTCGGCAACTCCATAATTACATTTGTCAACAGGTTTCAGGAGGCCAGCGTTTCCCCTCACATCGCACTCATGGTGCTGCTCGGCATCATAGCTCCAAGATCAACCAAGAGTGCCCCCTACTAGGGATCCTGATCTGGGCCAAAGTCCCAAAAAAATGACAGATCTGAGAAACGTCCTTTTCAATAAGAGGGCTGCAGCCAAGAAATCCTGAGATAGAATATCCTGGGGATTTCACCAGTATGGGGTGGTGTGCACCTTATTATACGGTGCTCTGCCCACCCCAGCACCCTCAGGGAGCTTATCCGTTAACCTTGCCCTGCTCAGTGCCCGACCAGCTACAGCGAGTGCCCTCCTCGGTTTCTGCCCGGTACCATAGCAGACCTGGAGCACTCGCCGCTTCTCAGGAGACCTCTAGAGCTGCACCTGAGCATAGCTCTGGCTCTAGGCTCACCAGAGGTCACTCTAAAGAGCCTTATTCCCTTGAGAGACCACCTGGCAGCCTGGGAAGCTCTGCCAGACGTGTCTTAAAGAGGTTTTGCGTACTGTAGACAGAGGCTATATGATTCAGTTCGGGTCTCGTCCAGTTCAAGAGGGGTGGGACCCGAGCAGGCTCTGGTCATGGAACAGGATGTAGACACTCTCCTGAAGAAGAAGGCCATAAAGGCCCTGAAAGGCCATTAAGGCCCTGATCCTTCTGAGACTTCAGGGTGTCCGCATCCTAAAATATATCGACGATGCCTACCTACAAAGCTTAGATGTGTGGAAAGATCGAAGGTTTCTGTCTCAAGTTACCAGTTGTCGTGTAACGCTAACAACTGATGCTTTTTCTACAGGCTGGGGAGTGGTCATGAGTGCTCACTCTGCCCAAGGTCTATGGGAAGAACGAGATGCTGCATCTCCATGCCACACTGCCAGCATCCCTGCAGCACTTTCTTCCATTTTCAGAAGCTAGCGCTAGGCTTCAATTAATGTGCTTTTTATAGCTTCCTGTTCATGACGTCACCATTCCCATTTCCATAACACACATGATTCAGAGCGTGGACAATACAGAAGCATTCCCAAGCATTGTTCATGCAGGGTCTTGTTCCCTTGTGGAACCATTGTTACATACGCAACCTGGGGACATTTCTATCGAATCTTATTTCAGCCATTACATCACATGTTGCTGGGGTCAAAATCTGTTGTGTGACCTTCTGAATCAGAATTTAGAATTCAGGGGCCTATAGCATAAGGTATAGCATGTTGCTAAAAACTGTTGCTTTAACCAATCAAATTAGTTGGTGGGATTGAGGGCATCTAACAGGCGTCCAATAACATCAGCATTTTTATATCTTTTGATTGGGTGGTCAAAGAGTGCATATGTCAGAGCTCCCAACCGGCATCTGTAGCAAATTTGCCCAAGCTCAAATACATCAATGTGAATTTAAAAGCTGTTTTTTTATTCTACAATGGCTGACAGGCTGACAGTTAAGTTTTCTCATGAACCATTTATAATTGTTTTCTCTGCTGTAGAATTTGCACAAAAACACATAATTTGCCTTTATTTCAAATTCCCTATAAAAATGCACAAAATTGCATGGAAAATTCGGGGTCATTTTATGAGGACAATATTGATTCTTCTGCTAGAGATGAAGTATGCTAGTGGTACAGCTGTGGCTACAATGAAGGGAGACTTGTTGAATTCATTGGGTTTCTTGGTTTAGTAATGCCATTCACCCTGCTGCATGAGATATCTGTCTTTGATACAGCTTTTTGCTATACTGCATTTCTGTACAATATTGTTTTTTATAGCAGTGGCATCATAATGATATTAAGAGGTGGATTGATTCAGGTAACACATCACTGAAGGTCTAGGTGTGAAATGCAAGGCCTATATTATATACAGTGGATCAGGCTTATCTCAGCTTATCAAATAGGAACTGAATTACATTTCCCATCAGCCACTGCACTTCACAAATTCATGTTACTTCATGATTGAAAGATGAGGTAAATTTAGCAGAAGCCCTTTCCAGAGCAACATACAAAACTGCTTTGTGTCTATCAATGAATAAATCAACTGGTTCACTAGATTACAAACTTAAGATACCATCAGCCAAGAACTAATAGGATTTTTTTTTAAGAAATACAAAGCAGGGAAACAGGGAAACGTGCCAGTTTCAGTGTTTCAGGAAGAGGTAGGTCTTTACCTGTTCCTTGAAGATAGCTGTGATTCCGCTCTTCAGACATCCATGGGAAGTTCATTCCACGACCTTGGTGCCAGAACAGAGAAGAGCCTTGAAGTATACTTACATTTTAGCCCAAATGAGATGGTGGAACCAGTCGAGCAGTGCTAGAGGATCTCAGGCAGTTGCACAGCTAGGTTTTGGATTATTTGCAGTGGACAAATAGCGTTCAGAGGTACACCTGCCAGCAGAGAATTGCAATAGTCCAGTCTCGAAATGGCAAGAGACTAAACACACACCTGAGCAGCCTGTGTGGATAGAAATAGTTGAATCCTTCTGATTTTGTAGAAGAGCAACTGACAAGAGCGAGTCACATTAGCAACATGTGATGGAAACAACAGTTGATTGTCCATGGTTACCCCAAGATTGCGAGCAGTGGCTGAACAGTAGATCAGAGAATTGTGTATTTATTATTTCAAAATAACTGAGTTATTGTGAGATACTGCCCTTTAAATTATTAACCTGGGATGACCAACAGTTCAGTTTTGCTGGAGTTAAATTTTACTTAATGAGCACATATCCATATAGATCCATCAGGCATTCTGAAATCTGAGCAGAAGCTGTGGTATCTGAGGGAGGAAGGGGGAAGATAAGTTGAGTGTCATCAGCATAACAGTGGTAAAAAAAAAAAAAAACATGCAAGAATATGACTTCATCAAGAGAGTGTGTATAGAGGGAGAGAAGTAAAGGACCAAGTACTGAGCCTTGTGGGATGCTTGTGCAGAGGCCTAAAGCTTTTCCTTGTAGTTATAGGCAGAAGAATTTGGTCAGGAGTGCACAGTAAGAGGCGAGGTCTTCATCAAGATGTGATTTTTTTCCACTTTTCTCCCCTTATCTAAGTTCTCACTAATTGCTGCGCAACACTTCTGACAGCCAGGATGCAGGACAAAAGGTCTTCTTGGATTTAGTAGTCAGGGGCAAAAAAGGTCCATGGTTGAAGAAAAAGGAGAGGAAAACGTCAGTGGCAGAGTCCCAGGGTAGTGAGGAAAAGTAGTCAAGGCCAGGAAGAGATGAAAGGGTACAGAGAAGGGTTGGAAGAAAGTTGTAGTGGAGGTAAGAGAGAGGTGTTGGGAATTGTTTTTAAGTAGGATTGGGAGAGTGATTATAACGAAAAACCAGGTGATGATCAGAAAATTGAAGTGGGGTAGCATTCATGTCTGTAGCTGGGGTAGAGTGAACACCAGATCCAGGACATTTCCTCCCTTGTGTGTGTGTGTGAGGGCAGAGTATTAAATAAAAGGAATTCAGAAATGTCAGAAGGCAAGATGACTGAAGTTTGTCAGATGGAAGGGTGAAGTCACCAAGAACTGTCAGAGGGGTGCTGTCAGAAGGAACAACATAATAAATGGGCATTTCGGTGGAACCCAGATGAGGATGGGCTCCCTCTTAAGTCTGGTTCCTCTCAAGGTTTCTTCCTTATGCTATTACAGGGAGTTACTAAGCAACTTAAGAATTTTGAGGATGGATTTGGACAGTAATTTATATCAACAGTCTATAAAAATAGCTTAGAACTGCAATTGGCATGAATAATTCTGCATCTAAGCACCTATTACTGTACACCTCAACAACGATGGAGCTGTAATGAATAGACAGGATTAAGATGGATTCCCTTTTGAATCTGGTTCCTTTCATGGTTTCATCCTCATGCCATGCAGTCTTAAGAATTTTTTCTTTGCCACAGTCACTACTGGCTCACTCATTAGGAACAAACTTGTAGCCACTAAACTTGATTCTTTTATATAAATTATTTATCTCTATAAAGCTGCTATGAGACAATTACCATTGTTTAAAGCGCTATACAAATAACAATTAATTGAATTGAATTAATTTTATGTTCTTCTGATCAGTGCCGAGACATCATCATTATTTTAGCATTAAACTCAAATTATCAGTCAACGTTAAACCCACTGTCTCATTTTTATGCTGTTATGTTACGCCAATGACAAATGTCACCTTGTGGCGTGGATTTAATATCTCTAATACTGCATACAATGTTGGAGAGGAGTCATAAAACAAAAGAGTGTTTGCTCTGCTTGAATAACAATCACCTAGGTGGAGGAGTCAGTCCAAGCTGCTATAAATTTACTCCAGCATTTCCCTGCATAGTTCTGAATAAAATGTGAAACCTAAGTGTGATGAACAATATTCTTTAATGAACAATATGGTATGTTACAAGCCTAATGGAACTTAAATTGCTTTGAAGAGGTGTTGATGTAGTGCTTTTTCATGATCTTGGACTACAATGCTCCATATTGTGTATATTTTGGAAAATTCTGTTCCTCATCACATCCTATTAATCAACTTCAAAGTTTTTTTCTCTAGAGATACTCAATCTGCTACTTCTGCTGCTTCTACTGTTGCTGCGCTCATGCTGAGCATGTGGTATGTGTTGATGGTGGTGAGTGAGTAAGTCCACATGGACACGATTATTGCAAAACAGCCTTATGGTAATGAATTAAGAGAACAGATGGAAAAATGCATCTGCTCCATTAGGTTCCAGCATGTGATTCCATCCACCTACAGCTCAATTATATGTTATTTCAATAACTCCATGTGGCCAAAATAAATGTCATACATATTCAACAGCAGATAGAATTTTCCAAGACATGTGCGCCGCCAGTCGGTAATAGGATACGCTAGCCACTTTCTACAGTGTGTAGTACTGCCATGCTAGCATCCATTTTTATACCTTTTACATTAAAAGTCCTGGTGTGACTTATACGTATTATCATGTTCTATTCCTAATCTTATACCGGATATAAGCTATTTGGCGCATTGCATCAAATAATGCAGTCAGATGCAGATGAAACTGAAGGAAATTGCAGCTTTTAATAAGAAAAGGCAGACAAAGTGACGTGGTATCAATGTACAGACACAGGCAGAAGTAAAGAAATTAACCAATAGGGTAAAACTTTTTCAAGATTTCAACTTTTCAAGATGATCTACAAAATGTGAATGAAAAAGGGTCACCAACAACATAAGAACAAATCAAGATACTTGGTATTGTAAATGTCAGTGGAACAGACACACTGTGAACGTATATTTAGCAAAAAAAAAAGCAATAAGACACATGATAATGCAATTGAAATGCGGTGAACGCAGTTCGTCCACTACAAAGGATCTAAGTGCAGATGTGTGACTTGTGTTCAACTTGCATAAATTCTCACACACCAACCCACTCGCTTCAGGTAGCTGCACTCATGCATTATATTCAAAACACTGATGCTTGCCTACAAGCAATAAAAGGACCAGCATCCTCATACAAAGCTCTGATCACTCCTATCACTGCACTACACTCCTTTAGATCATCTAGCACTGCTCGAATGTTCCCACCATCGTAAGAGGTAAGTAAGTAGATAACAGAATCCTACTATGTAGGTAACAGACTCTTTTCTGTTCTGGCACCAAGGTCATTGAATGAACTTCTCCTAGATGTCCAAACAGCTGAGTCATTTATATTTAAGTTTTGTTTTATGTATTTAAAATATAAGTATTTATTTAATTCTTTCCAACAGAGTTTCAGGTTTTTCCTGGGTTCTTCCTGAATTCTATCACCATCTCCACTGTTTTGTCAGTATTAGATAGATAATCAATGCAATAAGGACACGTGAGGGAAACAACCAATGACATGACGTAGTGGAGACAAAACAAAAACACACAAAAAAGCACATGGTAATTTTATACAAAACAAAACCTGAAAGTTTGTCGTAGCACTACACTGGGAGTTTCTGCATGGCATGATGGGAATATTTCTGGCACTATGCTAAAACAAAAAAAATTTCAATTTCATGTCTCGTTTTTCTCCCTCATCTTGTTTTTATACATGCACTGGTGAACATCTCTTTTTATTTATATGCAGAAAAGCAGATTTCTTCATCACATAATATGAATCTCTACAGCTGAACATCCCATTATTTTATAAAATTGAGGTTGACTGCAAAAGTCACAGTGAATTGAAGTTTCTGGTTTGAAAATATTCAATTCATCATAGATTTTTTTCTTCTCTATAATTTAATCAAATTTTCTGCTGCACAACAGATTACTCTCCCGCACAGCCAGATGTGAGGTTTGTGAATAAGTTTAAATGATTTGATGTGCTCTCATTGTCAGTTTGACTTGTGCATTACCATAACGTGTCTCTCTCGGCTTTGACATGGAGGAAAATTGCAATTACTCCTTCTTTATTGCTCTTGTCAGGTTTGCAGGCAAATGGAGGGTAAAGATAGCATTTCTCATTTCCTTGGTATGACATAATCACGGGTGGATTTACACAGGATTTGAGAGAAAGAGCCAGAGGTTAGCTTCCCTCCTCCTTCCTGCTTCTCTCTGAATATCTGGACTGGCTGGTGACCTACTTGTCCAGTTCTGTAAAAGAAAATTATGTTTCCTACTGCTGATTTCAATCCTTTACTGATGAAATAGTTATCATTGTGGATACATTCATTATTTGTCCAGTCCATTACACATTGGTGCTCCAAAAGGAGGCCAAAGTTGGATAATTATCACTTTTTTGACTTAATAATACACAATTATAAAATTAGTTCTTGGTCAAGAATTGGGGAGTTGGTAGCTTAGTGGGTAAGGCAGTGGACTTTGGATCCAAGGTCATAAATTCAAATCCCAGCCACACCAAGCTGTTCTGAGCAAGGCCCTTATCCCCATAGTTGTGTGAATGAGATAAATAAGTCACTCTGTATAAGGGTGTCTGGCAAATGCTGCAAATGTGTATGAGCTGTTTTCTTCAAACCTGCCTGAATCATTCTGATACCCTACATCTGGATGGAGTTCTCTTGAAATGGAAAGTGCACATCACTGCTGAGGATGACCCCACATGGACAGCCCAAAGATGCATGAGGTTACTTTGGATGGGGATTTAAACACGAATGCACTTTCTGACCATATAGTACACAGTTATAGAAAGAATTATATTAATACGGGTAGTCCCTGACTAACGAGGGAGATGCGTTACTATGACCCCCATTGTAACTTAAAAGTGGTGGGCGGTCAAGGGCAAAACAAAACCAGTGGTGGGCGGTCAGGGTCAGCAAAGCCTTCTCTAGTGGCCTAAACACTATCAGATGCACTGACCTACATTTACAACCTAAATTCTAATATTTGTTTCATCAGATTGTATTAATTTAATCCCAACAGTTTATTCTCTTCATTTCCGTAGCGTTTCTCTTGGCTGCACTGCTTCCAGTAGGTGTATGTGGATGTTAGATTTTTTGTCCAATCTGTTTCTTTAACCAACCATATTTCACATTCGCCTCACAGGGCAGCTAGCTGGCCAAGAATAGCGTCAGCATTTTTCCGTCCTCTGATTGGTTGGTCAAAGGGAAACTGTTACAGCCAATTTCAACTGGCAAAACATGTCTGTAGCTCTGCACACATTAATACATCTGAGTTAGACTTTTTATGCCGATGGAGAAAGGGAACTTGATGTGATCTCGGACATACTTAAAAATAAATTTTCAAGAAAAGCTAGACATCGTTAGAAGAGGTCGCCCAACAAGCTAGCTTGTCTCAGCCTGGGAAAGAGTTTGTTCTCCACTTCCAGACCAGTAAATACGAGTGGTACCACTGGATTACAGCCTCTGAGGAGCGGTGCAAAATATGAGTCTGCATCTCTAGTGAGTAGGTTGTATTTTATTTATATTTTTTATGTTTTTGTCATGTTATTAGACAAATGTTGATTCTGAACTGCTCCAGACGATGTAGTTGGCACAGTTGCGGTTGTAGTGTAGAGGTTTGGAGCTTGCTTTAGTAAAATGGTATTCACCCTCCATATGTGAAATGTCTCTTTCTCTGTAATGCCACATGTTGGTATATTGCATTTTTGTATTGTATTGATGGTTTCTATAATTGTGACATGATAGTGGTGGCCTAGCCTACCCAAGAATCTTAAAGAGTGGTGATCAGTATGGGTTAGCATTTTGTAATTCGTTAATAATTTAACAAATTACAGTATATAATTTAGCAAAAAAAAGTAATTTACACTTTCATAATGTACAAACTTTACAGTATTTATGTTAACAGCATGGACGAGCAACCATTTGCGAGCCAACAAACAATGGTTCCCGGGTAGAAGGCGAAGCTGGATGCGCTCTGTTTCAGTGTCTGACAACACCGATGTAAAGGAAGGCGTCAAGAGTTAAAACTGGACTTTTAAACACCAAAAACACAGAAAAAACTCGTGCTCTAAACCAAGACAACTAAATTATGTCAAATTCTGGTGAGAGTAAGACATCTCACAATGCAAGAGATGCGTACATCCTAACAATGTCCCAATGTATCCTACCGCTTATATAAAAAATTTTAATTCGAACCATCGTAACTCTGTGACTTCCAGTATTAATGGCAGACAAATCCATAAATTGAGGTGGATTCGTAAACATGAAAAGTGGTAGAGGTTGGGAGATCAGCAAACATGCTAAATAGAGCAAACCAAGAATGAGAACACTGAAAGCCATAAGCCAAACTTTCAAAACACAACAAAATCTTGGTACACAGCAGAGAACACACAATAAACACATGGTTAAACTCAGCACAGGTGCAAACATTAAGACACAACCAATAATCAGAAACTGTCCAAGCTCTGGTCAAGGATCCATTCAAGGTACCCTTCGTTGCTCTCTGTGAGGCAATCACACCGGCTCCAGCTGTGACAATTCAACACATACACACAGAGCGCTTTGTGAACTGACAGAAAACGCTCGCCTCACTTCATGTGCGTTTTAAACTCCCTGGTCGTGACGTCACCCCGCTGGTGATGGCCAGCATCCAATTTCTTACTGATTACACACATTATTTCAGAGCGTAAACACTCAGACGCGTTTCCAAAGCGTTTCGACGCAGCTCAGGTACCTGAAAGTTAACACACGAGTAAAACAAGCATTAGCACGATCAGTAGGGGACAGTAATGAAGTAAATGTAATTCATAGCTGCCCTTAAGCAGCTTTTTCGTGTATCTGTACTTCACTAAAGAATTTCCATTTGGGAAGACTTTTACTTTAACTTTACTACAATTCAAAGTCTTTTTACTCAACTACTTTTGCAAAATCAGTCGTTCCTTTTTATTTATGACTGGATAAAAACGTAACAGGTCAAACATGCAGCAAGCCACCAATCAGGGTCGAGCACACACTCTGTCTTGATTGGCACTTGGGGTATCTACTTATCACCTACATACAGTTTAGCATCAGTTCAACAGCAAGCAGAACATTTAGAGAGGAGGAAATGATGGAAGAAACTCCTGATCGTGGCCACGATTTGCATGATTGTTGAAGACCAAAAGAAGGTTTTGAGCTCACAATTATTTTAATAGATATCAATCACTGTTTGAGTCATTAATTAATATTATTCTATTAATAGATTTGTGTGCTGAGAGTCACATTAGAGTATTTTCACATAAACTAAGTTGATTAAGCAAAGAGTCTTGTGACAAAAATGATAATAAGAAGATTATAGCCATAATAAATTGTAGTTCTGTACTTTGGATACTTAAGTACATTTAAAGGCAGTTACTTTTGTACTTTTACTCAAATGAAGGTTTAAAGGGACACTTTTAATTTGACTGGAGTCATATTTTACTGAGTGTATCTTTACTTTGACTCAAGTACACAGTGTGTGTGCTTCATCCACCAATAGACAGGACAGTTCTGAGACATGATATGAATTATAACAAAGACCCTTATGGCAATGTAAATACAGAGTAAATTCAAGAACAGTCCTGTAGCTCAGAGGTCTGATTGAGGGGGATGATATTTGACAATTATAATGAATAGACATTCAAATTAATTAAATTAAATTATTTTTTATTTGTATTGCGCTTTTAACAATGAACATTGTCTCAAAGCAGCTTTAAACAAATAAAGTGGTGATAAAAATGAATAAGAGGTTCTTTATAAGTGTAAGTTTGTCCCTGATGAGCAAGCCGGTGGCGAACGTGGCTAGGAAAAACTCCACTATATGGGTGCCATCCAGATGAGGATGGGTTCCTTTTGTAGTCTGGTTCCTCACAAAGTTTCGTTCTCATACCATCTCAGGGAGTTTTTCCTTACCACTGTTGCCACTGGCTTGCTAATTAGAGATAAACTTATAAGGGTTACATTTATAGGCACTAACATATAAATTAAAAATGTATAATCTATTTATCTCTGTAAAGCTGCTTTTTTTTTTTTTTTTACAGTGATCATTGTTAAAAGTTCTATGCAAATACAACTGAATTCAATTTAATTAAATTGCATTACAGCAGCAACCGGAAGAGTTTCCTTCATACCATTCTAATCACCAGGATCTTGGATCTACGGATGTTCTTTAGCTGCTTTAAGTTATTTAGCACACTGGCACAATTTATTCGAAATTGCTTTGCAAGTACGAGTTGGAATTATTATGTTTGCTGTTGTTTTTTTAATCAACTCTATATAAGCCCATCACACACATATACAATCAACTGGGCAATACATAATAACAGCACTTCTAAATCGAATCAAATACCCAGACTAAAAATAAATAAAAAATTGTGAATAAAGATTTGTGCAGTAGTAGGTAAAGGTTGATCAAACAATAAACCCAGTCGTACAGCAGCTTGTAAATGGCTTTAAAAAGTTGAAAACAGTTATGGATGAATAACTAAATGTCTGGCATCATTTTTCTCGCCATGACAGAGCTCCCTCTGGGCATTTTTTCTCCTCCATGCTCAGTTCAACCTTTTTAGAGGTGGGAAATCCATTGAATTTCAATTTCTCCTTTTGTAGGAAAAGAAGACCCTAAGGGTAAAAAATCTGGAATGAAATGATATATATGATGTATCAGGTTCAAGAAGATTGCACCATGACAGAAAACGCTACTTCCAGGAATATACTGAGGAAGAACTCACATCTGATGTGTGAGAGAGCTGATCGGATTTAAAAACTAAAACAATGTAAGACTTTAAGATGTAGGTAGAGTCTTATTTTGAAATAAGGATGGTCAAGGGTATTTTCTTTTTCTTTTACTAAGTCTGTCAAGTCAAGTCAAGTCAAGTCAGGTTTATTTGTATAGCGCTTTTCAAAACAGACATTGTCTCAAAGCAGCTTTACACAAATCAACAGTTAAGGTGAATGGTGTGAATTTATCCCTGATGAGCAGCCGTGGCGACTGTGGCAAGGAAAAACTCCCTTAGATGTTATGAGGAAGAAACCTTGAGAGGAACCAGACTCAAAAGGGGAACCCACCCTCATTTGGGTGACATCAAGAGTTTGATCATAAATCTTTAAACAATACAGAACACTGGAGAGTGAGAACTAACATGAGCACTGGAGTATAAGATTATAAGTGATGTTCTTTCTGCAGTCTTATACAGTCTATATGGTTAGTAGCTCCTAGTTTTATAAGCATAGCATTTGTGATCATCACAGATCCAGCATCAGCTTCTCCATGCCAGAGCCTTTAAACACTCCAGGAGGTCCAATGTCAAACTTCACACATGTAGCGGGATCCAAATGGCACTGGTACGTCTCTAGATGGTTCGGGATGTTTGCGAGTTCGGCATCTACTTCTTCAGAGGTCCGTAATCATCAAGATGGTGGGAGGTGACTGGAGCTGGCCAAACCTCAGGGTGTCTCGGGATGGGGAGAGAAAGAGAAGCAGTGGAGAGCAATTAGCGTAGCTGCTGTTCATGATATTAACAGCACAAGTTGATAATGTGATGTGATCAGATGTTCTGGAGCACAAGGTTATGATATGTGATGTGTGTTATGTATAGGCTTTGCTAAAAAGATATGTTTTTAATCTACACTTAAACTGGGTGAGTGTGTCTGAGCCCCGAACACTGTCAGGAAGACTATTCCAGAATTTAGGAGCTAAATGTGAAAATAGCTCCTAAGTCTGTGCATTTAGAAAGTGCCCCAATTAACTTCTACACATTTAGCATGGTTTGTTTTCTTCATAGCAGGTTCTATGTTTTGGAACAGGGCTGCTTTTTCGGTTCTAAGAATAAAAAAACTAATTTGCGGTTAAAGAATAATACCCTCTCCAGACAGTCATAGCTTAGCTTAGCATAGAAAAATCAGAGCACTATCAGCTGTTGGCTCGGGTTCCTGATAGAAAGCTTTTTTTTAAACATTCTACTAAATGTCGTGGTCATGAGTTCACGTTGTCATTTTTACTTCAGCAACAAAAAAAAGCAGAGAAATCTCTCAGGTTTCATACATTTGCTTACAGTATTTTTTAGATTTACTTAAATTTTTTATACCACAGCTCAATTTATTATTTTAGACAAACTAGAAAATGCTGCAGGTGTTAAAAAAAAAACATTTTTTCATGACTTTGGTCTCTTCTGACTGACGGCTATAGATTTTTAAATATATTTTTAAAGATTTAGAACTGTGTGTCTATAAAACCACCTGAAAAACTGCTGATCCCAGTATTACATGTGAACGAACAGCATGACCAATGACAAAAAACAGCTTCAGAATAAATCATGAGAGATTTATTCACAGAAGCAGTTCTGTGAAAGGTCAGACTACATTTAATCATGGCAAATCCTCAGACTGTATCAGGTAGATGAACATTTTTAATTTACAGCCAAACTTTTATATCCAGAGAAAAACTCCTAAGTGAACATCACATAACCAGATGATTACTTCTGGAAAAACAGCCTGTCATTCTCCTGTGATTTGCTGTAACACACCATTGTTAGTGTAGAGCATGTAAGGAATTTACAAATAACATCCAATCACATATAGTGATTGTAATTTGATGAGACTGAAAGAAAGAAACTGTCCCAGTTCTGGTGGCTCCTGTTCTAGGAAGAACTCATGAACATAAGAGCTACCACCCCAGTGAAGTTCCTGGTTTTCTGGCTTCTACCATGGATTTACTAAAAATTTTGTTCAAGGCAGCATGTAACAAAATGGACGCACTGACTCTCTGACAAAAACAAAGATTTTGCAACGTCTCGTGTTTTGTGCTTCACGGAAACGTGGATGATCTTATACCGGACTCTGCACTACAGCTGGGTGGATTTAATCTTCATAGAGCAGACAGACACACAGAGCTTTCCTGCAAAACATAAAGTGGAGGAATCTGTTTGTATATTAACAACAATTGGTGCAACAATGTGAGTGTACTGTCTCAACTCTGTTCCCCGGACCTGGAGGCCTTCACCTTTAACTGCAAGCCCTTTTACTCGCCCTGCGAGTTTTCTTCATTTTTTTTTTAATCGGCATTACATCAAAGAAATGGACCAGTGAGGCTGTGGGCGAACTTCAGGGGGGATCGGACTGTACAGACTGGGATGTTTTTAGGTCTGCCACCAACAGTGTGGATGAGTGCACAGATACTGTGACGTCCTACATTAACTTCTGTGAGGAGCAGGGTGGGTTATAACAATGGCAAACCCTGGTTCACAGCTAATCTCAGACAGCTTAGGTCACATTCAATGGGGACAAAGAAAAATACAAGCAGGCTATGTACAGATTTAACAAGGAGGTGAGAAGAGCTAAAACAGCGCATGGTGAGAGAATGAAACAGCAATTCCAAACCAACGACTCTGCCTCTGTCTGTAAAGGGCTTAAGGCGATCACCAATTACAAGTCTAGAGCACCCCACTCTGTAAAAGACCTGCACCTGGCCAACAGCCTGAATGAGTACTACTTCCTCTTTAAAAGACAATGGGACAGACCTGACCTTCCCATTCCTCCCCCACCAGCTATTGTTCAGCAGTAGCCCCCTCCTACATTTACAGATACATCTGTAGATGATGCTGTGGATATGGCCCTCCACTTCATCCTCCAGCATCTAGACACCCCAGGATCCTACACCAAGATACTGTTCGTAGACTTCAGCTCTGCCTTAAACATGATCCTCCCAGCTCTGCTCAAAGACAAGCTTTCCCAGCTGAATATGCCTGACTCCATGTGCAGTTGGATAACGGACTTCCTGACAGACAAACGGCAGTTTGTGAGGCTGGAAAAGCATGTCTCTGACTCCCAGAACATCAGCACTGCATTCCCCCAAGGCTGTGTTTTTTCTCCTCTGCTATTGTCCGTGTACACCAACGGCTGCTCATCTTGTCACCAGTCTGTCAAACTCCTGAAGTTTGCTAATGATATCAGCCTCATCTGCCTCCTCCCTTATGGGGACAAATCAGCCTACAGGAATGAGATGGACCGTCTGGTGTCATGGTGCAGCATGAACAACCTGTAGCTCAACTCTCTCAAGACACTGGAGATGATAGTGGATTTCAGGAAGGACTCAGGCCCCCTTTCCCCTGTCATCCTCTGTGACTCTTTGGTGACATCTGTTGACTCCTTCTGCTTTGTGGGCACCACCATCACCCAGGAGTGGGAGCAGAACATCAGCTCCCTCACCAAGAAGGCTCAGAGAGGATGTATTTTCTGTGCCAGCTGAACAAGTTTCTCCTCCCTGCGAAGATGTTGGTGAACTTCTATACTGCCATAATCGATTATATCCTCACATCCGCCATCACGGTCTGGTTTGCTGCAGCTCCCGACCCTCCAGGAGCTTTATGTCTCCAGGACCTAGAGACATGTAGCCAAGATCACAGCTGACCCCTCTTTCAGTCCCTCCCCTCTGGCAAGGTCCATCAGGAACCGGTCCATAAGGAACCAGGAATTCATCAAGAGTCACTCAGGAGCTGTCAACAACTTTTCCTTAATCATGCTTGCTCTGATGCTCTGCAAAATGTAAGGTACCCACCCAATTGCACAATCCACTGGGGTGGGTATGATACGTGTTAGTCTTTCTCGCACTGCTGTAAAAGAATACTAAAAGGGTTGGCAATTTGTTACATGAATCCAATTTTTGAACTCTAATCTGACTCCAATGTGTAATGAAGATTTAACTTAAATATATATAATTAAAGCTAATCACCTTATTGGTTGTATTTCTTCTTTAATTTTAATGGATTATTCTAAGCATTCCGTCTTTTCAATTAATCGTTCATTATGGACCCAAAGTCTTTGGAGCCTTGTGCTTGGCTAACTATATCTACTCACGGACACAAACTCACCAGTCTGAATCTTAGTCAGAGAATATAACCGTAAACTAAGAAAACTTTGCTTTGTGGTTAAACACCTCATCAAGGTCTCTTCTGCAACCTTCTTACAGGACTGCATTGTCAGGGTCTGAGAGAGTCTCTTACCTTTTTTTTTCTTTCCTTGTGAGTTCTGGTGATTATTTAGGTTCCCCTTTTGTGGTTGTCTGTTGCTTGAGTGTTGATATTGTGTGGTCTGTTTCCAGAGTTTGTCTTCTCCTTCTGCCCTATCCTGAGTTGTCTGGTCTAAGTCCTTGTTTGTGAGTTTGTTTGTTTTTCTTTTGCTTTACTTTTTCTCTGAAGGCTTATTTTTGCCAATTCCTAAAATACTTTCTTAACTACAGTAAAAACTATACCATTTCCACAATTGTCTCTGCACTTAATATTCTTCTTCTTCCCTGTCCATTCTTGTTACTCCTAACAAAAACCTCAACATCCAACGAAAACCTCAATTTCTTCTTCTTTCGGCTTTTCCTTTTAGGGGTCGCCACAGTGGATCATCCTTCTCCATACCCCCCTGTCCTCTAAATATGCCTCTTTCAAACCAACTCCCTGCATGTCTTCCCTCACCACATCTTGACTCTTGACTTGACTCCTTAAACTGCCTCCTTGGCCTTCCTCTTTTCCTCCTTCCTGGTGGAGATTACTCCCAATGAAAACCTCAACAGCTTCAGCTCTGCTACCTCCAGCTCCACCACCTGTCTTTTACTCAATGCCACTGTCTCTAAACCATACAACAACGCAGGTCTCACCAACGTCCTCTACACTTTCCCTTTTACTCTTGCAGATACCCTTCTTTGACATAACACTCCTGCCCATCTTCTTTTCACATTTCTAACACTATCTCCATTACTTTGCACTGTTGACCCCAGGTACCTGAACTCCTCCACCTTCTCCACCTCTTCAAAAACCTGACAGGAAGCCAGTGAAATGACTCCAAAAAAGAGAGACTTGCTCACCAGTCTTGGTCTTTGTCAGGATTCTAGCAGCTTAAGCTAGTGTAAGACAAATCTGGGGTGGACGAGAACAAGAGGAGTAATAATAGCTGAGTAAACATTAACATGTTACTGTAACTTTTGTAATAAGACATTTCATCGCCTCAGATCATCACCCTGAAGATGCCTACCAAATTTCGTGTAATACTTTAGATCTCAGCACATCTCAGAGCTTTATTTCCTGTTTGGTACTAATCTTTCCAGATTTGTTGGCCCTTTTTGAGTAAACTGTTCAAAATTCAAAGTTCCTTTGATAACCTTTGTGAGGATGATGACATCTGCTGATTGTACAAAATGTGTAGTTTTAACTTTGGGGTATGGTGAGAGCAGGATTCACTGGGCCTCAGTTGATCCAGATTCTATGAAAGAACAATAAGCAGCTTCAAGATTTATTGTCAGTTTATATGTGCAAGGTTTGTTTACTTGGTGTTTACTAATAAACATTTGGTAATAAAAGTTATTCAGCCTGTACACAGAAACCAAATGGGAATGTAGGTTCAATTTAATTCAGTTTTATTTGTATAGTTATATGAGGAAGAAACCTTGAGGGGAACCAGATATTTGGTTTGTGTGGTGTAATTAGGAGAAGCGGTGTATATTGAAATGCCGTATAATTATAATTGGAATTATTTACGCCAGTCTGTGTAACCGGTAATCTTTAGTCTTTAGTATGCTAATAAACTTAGGTTGAGAAATGAATTTGGTCCATTAGATTATTTTAAGGTACTGTAATTCCTTCCGCATGAACTCTGAAACTAACCTACATGACTTTTCTTTAATGGATTTTCAAGGAAATGGATAGACATTGAGACTTCAAGTGGCACTAATATGCACTTCAAATGCATTTACTCGTTATTATGAAAAGAAAATTGAGGTTCACCAAAGTGCTACAGAACATTAAATCTTTTGACGGGTAACAGTGAATTTCTTATGACAGAGACTACAAGCATGTGTGTATGTATTCAAATAATTAAAAAGCTTTTTCAAATCCTTCACTGTCAGTTCAACTTGTGCATTAAGGTAATACGTTTTAATGCTGTGAAATGAAGGGGAACTGCATTTAATCCATATTCATTTACCTTGCTTTACAGGAATGCTTTACAGGAAAATGTAGAGTAAAGATAGCATTTCTTATATCTGTGGTATTAATTAATCACAGGTGGATTTAATGAAACTGAAGTCTCTCCTACTATGTTATTTAATTGTTATAATCACACTAAGTAAGTGTAAAAGGCAAGCCTGATTGTTGACTGATGATTAATTAATACTTCTGTAAATGTGTGGAAAACTGCTGTTTGTGAGTTCCATGTTTTATTGTAAGAATGATCAAACAATGATATCAGATTTTATCGGCTAGGAAAGTGCTTTGAAAGAAGAAACATCCATAATTAAATACATTTTCAGGGGCCAAGCATCCAATCTCACTGCCACAGCAATGACAGGAAATCAGAGCTATAACTTTAAGCAAAGGTTATTTGTGGTATAAAATGTTTCATTGGTGGAATTTTCTGACTTTAGACTTTTAGAGGTCAAATCTGATGAAAAATCTGAAGAAATTTGCAAGATTAGAAACAATGATTGCAGTTATAAGTTAAATATAAGTATTTTTAAAGGTTACTGTATCTTTTGACCTGTAGGTAATAGTGGCAAGAAATCTGTAACATATCCTCAGGCCATAGTCCTGAAGATGCCTACCAAGTTTTATTTTGATAATGTTTGTGAGGCTTGGTCTGTTGAGGACATCTGCCCAATTTGCTGACAACAAGACATAATTTGTAGGAGGAATATAAAAACAAATCAAATAAAAAGAATAATCAAATTCATGTCATAGGGTATGTTGAACTCATCTTGGCTTAGAGAATCCATGGATGTCTGGCTTTTACATAATTGAAAAAAATATTTTGCCATAAGCCTACTTCCAAATTATCCCTAAATTTGACTTTATAGTGGCACTGCAGCATGTGTAGAACTTGGCCTTAATTTAATCAGAATGTTCCCTAGACCTTTGTCAGCCATGCTGCCAAATTTGACAACAGATGTTCCATGGGCTATAATTCTATTTGCCTTCTTGGCAGAAGAGGAAGCAAAACAATAAGTACAATAAGCAGAACAATAAGTAAATACATAGTAAATATTTAAATATAAGGAAATAAAGTGGTTTCTCATTAAAGTAGTACTTTATTATATGTTTAATTTTTTTGTCATTCTTTTCATTTTGAAAGTAGTCCAATTTTATGAAGATTATATACCAATCAGACATAGCATTATGACCTTATAAGATTATGAATGTTGAAGTGAATAACACTGATTATCTCTTCATCATGGCACCTGTAAGTGGGTGGGATATAATAGGCAGCTATTAGAAGCAGGAAAAATGGACAAGCATAAGGATTTCAGTGAACATGACAAGCACCAAATTGTAAAAGCTAAATGTCTGGGTCAGAGCATCTCCAAAACTGCAGCTCTTGTGGACTGTTCCCGGTCCGCAGTGGTCAGTATCTATTAAAAGTCGTCCAAAGAAAGAACAGTGGTGAACCGGTGATAGGGTCATGGGTGGCGGAGGCTCATTCATGCATGTGCGGAGCGAATGTGATCTGATCCAACAGATTAGCTCCTGTAGCTCAAATTTCAGAAGAAGTTAATGCTGTTACTGCTCGCTGGTCAGGACTGTTTTGGCAGCAAAAGGGGGATCAACACATTATTAGGCATAATGTTAAGGCTGATCCATAAAGTTATGTCATAACATATGCATTTGGGAAATTGAGGAAATGTTGGCATACACCAGTACACGTTTGTCCATCTTATAATGATGGCTTACTGAAGATACATGGCACGGATGATACAGGAGTAAACTGATAGAAAGTCACCTCGAGCTTCATGCTCTGCATGTTGTTTATGGTTGTTTTATTCATGGTACATTTCATATTCAGAGAATGCCATGAGTAAGAGGTTTTGAGATATGAAACCCTTCTGAATGTTCTAGCCAGAGAATAAAATCAGGGTAAAGGGTTGATTGCAGAAAGGCCTTAGCTGTCAAACTTCCTCTAATTGCATTACATTTATTCCATGGAACGTGTGTCAGACCTGTCAGAGACAAGATGCAGAATGAAAGAGGTTCTCTTAGCAGCAGAAAGGTCATATTCCTCCTCAAGGGACTCTAATGGTTCTGTCTTTTTTCAAATCCAGCTTCAGCTTAATTAGAAATGTAATTTTCTGGCTTTGTACAGTGCCGAATGCCTCAGGCCAAAGTTACACAAAAATAAAAAAGCACAATTACTAAACAGATGCTCTAAGATTATCAGCAACTACACAACCTTCAAACCAAATCATCTGTTTTACTTTCAACACCTTCTGAATTCTAGATCACATAAATTAGAAATTACATAAGATCCACAAACACAGTGTCTCCAAACTACAACACATTTAAACCATCTTTGTGCCACAACATTCTTAAATCACACCACCTGCCATGCACATCTCCATACTATACCACTTTCAAATTTTAGAATGGACAGTCACCTTACAGTTTACACGAAGTAGCATTATCTTTAAAGGATGAATAACCACACTATAATCTCGAGTTCGAATCCCCACAATGCCACAGCCACCCATTGCCAGAGCCATGCTAATTGTGTGCAAAGAAAACACTATTTTCTGTAAATCACAGCAATGATAATCTGCAAAAGAGGCAAACAATGCACCAGTATTTTTTAATTATGCACTGTGTATAATTACACATAGGCCTTTAAGGGCGGTGAATCGATCCACCTCTTAATATCATAATTATGACAAATATCACAAATGATATGATGATATCACAAATGTTGAGCTCAGTAGCTCCTAGTTTTATACCCCTAAAGACTGTATAAGACTGTCGAAAGAACATTACTTATAATCATATACTCCAGTGCTCATGTTAGTTCTCACTCTCCAGTGTTCTGTATTGTTAAAAGATTTATGATCAAACTCTTGATGTGTCAGGGATTCCCCTGCCACGCCTCCCTCGGCCGCTGTCAGAGATTCACCCTGCCACGCCCCCCTCAGTAGCTGTCACGTTGCCTCGTTATCCTTTGCCGGCCATGATCACTGACAGCTGTGGCTCGTTATGGACTAGACTACATAAACTCACGTTCTCGAGTCACAGGCTGTCGGTTCTTGAACGTCATGCTGGTGATTTCCTGTGGCTGCTTTCCCCCGCTGGTTCTTTTGCTGAACTCCGTTCCCGTGAGGACTATTCGATGTCGTAGGAGTTTACTTTCGTGCTCGGACTCTAGTTTTGTTGAGGATTTCTCGTCTCGAGCGAAAATATTTTCAGTTTGTGATTCTCCATTTTCTGTTGAGTACTTCGGTTAGAGTTTTTGAATAAAGACTATGATTGACTTGCTTCCGCTTCCACGTCATGGTCGTCAGCCTGACATGATGTCACCCAAATGAGGATGGGTTCCCCTTTTGAGTCTGGTTCCTCTCAAGGTTTCTTCCTCATAACATCTAAGGGAGTTTTTCCTTGCCACATTTGCCACGGCTGCTCATCAGGGATAAATACACATCGTTCACCTTACTGTTGATTTCTGTAAAGCTGCTTTGAGACAATGTCTGTTGTGAAAAGAGCTATAGAAATAAACTTGACTTGGCATGACACCCAGGATATAGAAACCATCAGTATTATAGACAAACTCAGTATAACAGAGCGCTGCTTCTCAGACAGGTGTCTCATACAGTGAAATTGCATGCCATTAATGAAATAAAAAAACATTATACACATTAAAACAAGTCTCCTTTCACTGCCGCCACAGCTGCACCACATCATCATCTTAACAGAAGCATCAAATTAACAACGTAAATTGTGTGTTTTTGTGCTAATTCTACTGAAAAGAAAACCCATCAATATAACAGTAAACAGTGCAGGAAAGCTACTGTATGAAATGAAGAAAATAGATTAATAGAAATAATTGAATAGATATTCATGGACAAATATACTGTATATATTAAAACATAAGTCAGCGATTCTTATTTACTGTTAAGCCTCAAGCTAGCAAGTTCCATTCTACCTTTAAATGTCTTTTGTTTTACTTATTTACTGTATATGTACACACGTTTTTTTTTTCTTCTTGATTAGTTTGCCTCTATAAGTTTTATTTTTCTCCCAGATCTTGTTTTATCTTTTATTTAGAAAATCATACCTGAGCTAAAATCCGTCTCCGATTCATGACACAAAGACAGCGAGCAGCCCCTATGCTTAAGTAAATATTCTAGATGTTGTTGACCATTTATTTGGATGATGCAACATAAACACTATACTGTCAAGAATCCATCATCAAACTGTCAAAGTATTGTCATTGACTTGTCAAAAGTTTATTGCTGTTGACTTTTCGCACCTGTCAGTCTGGTTCTTGCCTCCGAGTCAGAGTGAAATGTATACTTTTGATTGACTTGCTTCATGGCTTGGTTTGTTTTCTCATTTCATACAGTATAATGAAGCTGACCAAAAAGCAAAGAAAACTGACTAAGCGTGTTAAAAGCTTCTTCATTCATCATTTAGTAATGCATAGGAAAAAACCCAAGGACAGAGAAACATTAATCATAGTTGATATATTACTAAACAATAAAAAAATCATCTCTGGATTAAATAACTTGTGTGTAAAACGTGTGTTGGATTCACAGTTTTGAAAGTGGGTAAGATGCTGGACTTTGGATTAAATAAGTTCAAATTCCATCACCACCAAGCTTTCACCCCTATCACTTTTGGCAGATCACATACTGGACACCAATAGGGACCATTAGGACGCCATTACGCATCCAGATTCCATTAAGTCTCTAGACTGGTTTCTTCACTTTGATAATAATGATGTACAGAAACCTACAAAATGAAAAAAGAGAAACTGTGTTTTATTTTATAAATTGCATTGAATTTTTTCATTTTGATTATGTACATTTGAAGTAACCATGACATGTGTGTCTTGTTAATCCACATTGTAGATTTTTAAATTGTCCATGATGTGTCCATACCTTGTTAAGCCAAATTTTTTAATTGTTCTTATTCAGACATTTGCTAGTTTGGATGAAAAAAAACTTTGATGCTTCATATTACAAATTATGCTGACTCAGCTACAAATTTATAATACTGAGATCCCACATGTGACAGCATTTTTACTTTAACCTCCCTCTAAACATTCTCTTTCCTCCATGCACCCGGTACGAGAATGGCAGTGGTGATAAATCAATTACATTTCAGTTTCCCCTCATGTGTAGAAGTAACACTCCAAAGGTAGAAGATCTGACAGATGTAAAATCCTGCAGTGAGAATGATATCTCTATCAGATTGGGACAGAACAGACTTTTAAACACCTCCAGAAATATTCAAAAGAGCAAACATCATCAATGAGAGAGCTGCTGCATGTCTAACTAAACAACTCTGTGGAATTAAAATGGTCTGTGATCATTGGCATGTACAGAGAGATAATCACAATTTGATAGTCCTGTTTTTTTATTTTTGTAACTGCTGATGTGTATTGAGATGCTGGAGCTGTTGTTGTTCAATTCATTTCCCTGCCCAGATAAACAGAAGGTCCCAGATGTCTATAACAACATACACACATTAATAAAAGAAAAAAGCCTGTATGCAATTAAATCTTGCAATTCCTTCCTCAATATCTATGCTTGTTCTTATTCTCTATTTGTGAAGCTTGTACTTTAAGGTTTTAGATATTGGGAAGTCTTCAGGACAGAGAGGTTTGTAGATTCTTAAAAGGACAACCTGCACATTTTTTTTTTTGGTATTACAGCATTAATGGTGGAAAAAATAGTCTGGTTGGTCTGTGTACATTGCATTCATTTTTGATTTCCAAATGAAAAACTACATTTGGATTGCGATGCCTCCATTACTTTTTAGATTTAATATGGAAAGCATTTTTTTCTAAATTCCAAGTACAAACAAAAAGAGAAAAAAAATTTATGGCATTTAACAGACACCCTTCTCTAGAGCGTCTTATATTTGTCTCATTCATACAACTGAGTAGCTATAGGGTTAAGAGCCTTGCTCGGGTTCCCAGGTATTGACCTCAAGACCTTCAGAGCCAAATACAATGCTACAGAACCACTTTGCTTCTACCTCCCACATGCTCAATGCCCTAAACTGTACACTATTTCCAATATAACATACTGTCCTAATCTGGAAGTAAAAGAGAATGTTCATTTACTGATAAATTCAAAGCTCCAGTAACTGTCATAGTGAAATGCTGTCATAAGCCACTATTAGTGTAAAGAAGGTTTTTCTGGATTTAGGGGGACCTGTCAAGATTCTGGCCTTTTTCTGGCTTCTCCACTAGATGTCGCCAGTGTGTCCCTGTGTTTCTCATTAGTTACCCATTGTCCCCACCTATCTTCATCCACACTGTCTTGATTATATATATATATATATAATAAACCACAGTGTGCCTACATATATATATCACATACTGTAAGTATGCTACTTATTTATCTGCACTATTTGCACGTTTGCTTCTTTTTGCACTTCTGGTAGATGCCAAACTGCATTTTTTTGCTGTGTACCTGTACTATGCAATGACTATAAAGTTAAATCAATCAATCAATCAATCAATCAATCTATCTATCTATCTATCTATCTATCTATCTATCTATCTATCTATCTATCTATCTATCTATCTATCTATCTATCTATCTGTACAAGTATCTCATTCATGTCGTTGAAAATTCACACTTAATCTCACTGTGTGAATACAGACGGGAAGCATGGAAGTGAGAGAGTAGGTGTGTTTTTACTAATTTTGCCTCATACTACTCTTCTAAGAGAATATATTCCATTACTCATCCTGTTTTTGTGTGGTCTTGCTTCTATCCTGAGAGTGCTGCCTTCTACACTGGCTTTGTGCCCAGGGGCATTGTCATGCTGGAACACGTTTGGGTCTCCTAGTTTAAACAGAAAATTGTATGATACTGTTTACAAAGACATCATCACATAATATATAGTTTGTGTGTGTGTGTGTGTGTGTGTGTGTGTGTGTGTGTGTGTGTGTGTGTGTGTGTGTGTGTGTGTGTGTGTGTGTGTGTGTGTGTGTGAGAAAGAGAGAGAGAGAGAGAGAGAGAGAGAGAGAGAGAGAGAGAGAGAGAGTGTGACCACAGTGCTGCTGAGGAAACTGATGCATCATGTCAGGTGTGAATGTTGGGCTTGTTATCTGTGACAGAGTGCAGATTCCTATGTACTGTATACTGTATATTCAGCAATATCCTTTCGCTACAGTATTTTTCCTCAGCTTTTGTTCTCATTTGATGCTCTTCAGCTGCTTCTATCCTCCTTCTGTTCACTGAGTCGCTCTTCCCTTAACTATTCTACTGCCCCGGTCCCTGAATACATATCTCTAGGTCCCTCAAATTTCCATTTTGTTATGTTGCACGCAGCAATGCTTCTTTCCCCTCGAGGTTTTCAGATCTGAGTTTGAGATGGAGCTGTCTTCGTCTTGTTCGTCTCGCTGTCCTGTCTGACACGCTCAGTGTTTTACCTCACACATCAGTAAGCAGAGTCTCCGGCGATAAAGCTTGCTGCCATTCATATGATCAGCAGATCAGGAGAAACAGCTGATGTGTGTAGCCATGCAAACAGGGACAACAAGGGGGGGGGGATGGTGAAATGACATAACAGGATGAAGACTGATGCTGTTCAGTTTCCAAATTCCAATGAAGTAAAGAGAAGGTAAGAAATATTCAGACCTGAAGTCTCTCTCTCTCACACACACACACACACACACACACACACACACACACACACACACACACACACACACATACACACACACACACACACACACACACACACACACACACACACACACACACACACACTTTTTTGTCTAACAGAGAAGCACATACTGACTCAAATCCCCTCTCTATGTATTGGTAGATGATATAAGGGTAAGTGCAACCTGCAGCAAGGTGAGGCAGGAAAAGGCTTAGTGTGTGTGTGTGTGTGTGTGTGTGTGTGTGTGTGTGTGTGTGTGTGTGTGTGTGTGTGTGTGTGTGTTATATATATCCAATAACTTTGACTTTGTGGAAGACACAAAGTTGGAGGCACACAATTGTATTCTATGCCTTTGAATGCAGTAGCATTACATTTTCCCTTTACTTGAACGAGGAGACCCAAACTATAAAGATATGCTTTACATGGGATGGAGTGGAAGATTTTGAGTGGCCTCCTATAAAGATCTAAACTTAACCATATTGAACATCTTTGGAATGAATGTGAATGTTGACTGCACCCCAGGCCTCGTCACCTCACCTACATCAGTACCTAAAGTTTTCTAACACCGCTTGGGGATGATATGAGCTCACATCTTTACAAAACCTAGCGAAAACTCCCCAGAAGAATGGAAATTACCATAACAGCACATCAGTATTAATGTGGAATGAGATGTTCATAGTTATAGACGTCTATAGTTACAGTGAGACAGTGAAAGATGTTTTCCTCCAAACACACTTTCAGAACAGTGTTATGCATTGGTTCTTGTCACAGCTTCTTATTTAACATATTAAATTTATATATTTCAATTCAAAGTAGCAAAAAATTGCATGTTTTTTAGATTTTAGTGGGAAAAGTAAGATATTATGCATTAAAATGTAGTGAAGTAAACGTTTCCAAATCGAAAAAATAATCTGATAATGTACAGCTACTTGAAAAATGGACAATCATTTTACTTACCCTATTTCACAATCCGAAGAAAACATGAGCTATACCCACTGCTCTGTTACAAAGTGAAAATCCTCACAGTAAAGAAATATCCCCTTCAGTCTGCTCTGTACATCAGCAGGGCATATTTCTACATTTATATTCTTATTCCTGCTGTCCGTCCTGATTGCCCCAAATCATTTCTGCCAAATCCATCATGATTTAAATGACAGCTAATTACACACCCCAGCAGATGTGTCATGGAGCTGCATCCAAATGTTACCACCAGTCAGTTAGATGAGGTTAAATCAGGAAGTGATCATGTTCCCAGCAATCATACCTCACCCTGATCCTGAAGCTTGTGAATGTGTTTACATATATTGGACGTAACTTGGTTATTGGTGTGAGTAAGGGGGCAAAATTTGGCATAAATACTTGAATATTTTCAACATTTTGATGAACAGGCATCATTTATATTTTCTTCAATCTAGGGATGTGGATTGCTTGAATTTTTTTTTTTAATGGTGAGTTATTATTATTATCATTATTATTATTATTATTATTATTATTATGGCTTTTTGAGTAACACCCCTTTGTCAGGAGGCTGTAGTCCAAGCTCAAATATATTTATATCGATTTAATACCGGTTTTTCATTTCACAATTGATGACAGAGGAGAAGAAATTGATGTGCGGTTGCAGATACACTAACATTTACAAGATGGACTTTCCAAGCAAAGCTGAACATCACGAGAAAACGGGGTCAACCAAATCAGTTCCAAACAGTTGTTAAGCTTTTTCATGAACCATTAATACTTTTACATTTTCTTTCCCGTCGAATTTACACAAAAACACACAATTTGCCTAAATCTCTGTTCTGCATGGATGGAAAAAATGCCCAAAAATGCATTGATGTTTCTTCTACAGATGTTTTATGCGGGGCAGTGCAGCTGTGGCTGCAGTGAAAGGAGTTGAAAAGTGTAAATTTGGTTTTGTAATGTTATTGATTCTTGCTACATGAGATTCCTGTCTGTGATGCAGCGCTTTGGTATACTGCATTTCTGCATAATGGTGATGTTTTTCATAGATGTCATAGCATCATAATAATGGTGAAATTCATGGCCCACAATTGAGACCCACTATAATGTTTTATCTACCCTTATAAACACTAACATTGCATTATTACACATTATACACTTTACATTACATGTGCACAGTATTATTTCATATGTACATTAGGGCAAAAATAAATAAATAAATAAAACAGAACTACTGTATTGCAGCTTTGCAAATTTGGAGTTATATTAGAAAATATTTTATTATTGCAATGTCTCACTTTTACATACCCTGCACTAATTGTATGGTCAACATCTTTATCTTTATTTATCACTTTATTTATTTTTTGGCACCTACAAACCATGACAAATTCCTTCTACATTCAGCCCATGATACTTGGCAATAAAGGTGATTCTGATTTTGTAACATAAACGATAATTTGATATTAAGAAAATATCCCCTTACATTAATGATGAAAGCGTTTGCATAATAAACAGCATGACACAGATAAAAAAAAAATGCTTTATTTGTTTGGCTTATCAAAAATCCTTTACAGCCATAAGCAAAGCTGCTGTAAGACCCCTGTATGTGCTGCGCATGCGTGGTGCGGTTCGGACTGTGTAAGCGCAGAATGTTATATGCGCATGCGCGGGAAGTAACCCGGAAGTTTCCGTTTTTTGGCGTCTCGTTTTTGCGCTTCAGTTTCGTTTGTGTGCTTGTGAATGCTGAGACAGTGTAAGTTCTGGCAGTGTTTCTGTTGGTGTGTATTTGTTGTAGTTAGTGAATATAATGGAGATAAGAGCGTTATGAGTGTTATAGGAGATTTGCTGATGTTGCTGCAGAATGTTTACTGAAAGATCAGATTTTTAAAAATGGCATCTGTAGCAGAAGAGCAGACAAAGTGATAAAGAGGTTGTAAGAATTCTGGAGACAGAAGAAGGTAATGGTTGCTGATGGAAAAGCTTGATTTTAATACTGTAAATATTGCTCAGAGAATGCTTAGGACAAACTGGTGATCAGTGATTGGTTGTTGAGAAAAATAGTGATCAGTGATTAGTTATTGGGATCTTTTCTGATCAATGATTGGTTAGTGGAGTCCATCTGATCAGTGACTTCTTGTTTGGAACAAGGTGATCAGTGATTGTTGAACAGTGGTGATCAGTGATTGGTTGTTGGGAACAGAGACGGTCAGTGTTAGTTGTTGAGAACAGTGGTGATCAGTAATTGGTTGTTGGGACAATAGTAATCAGTGATTGGTTGTTGTGTATAGTAGAAATTAGTGATTGGTTGTTGGGACAAAAGTAATCAGTGATTGGTTGTTGTGTATAGTAGAAATTAGTAATTGGTTGTTGGGACAATAGTAATCAGTGATTGGTTGTTGTGTATAGTAGTAATTAGTGATTGGTTGTTGTGTATAGTAGTAATTAGTGATTGGTTGTTGGGACAAAAGTAATCAGTGATTGGTTGTTGTGTATAGTAGAAATTAGTAATTGGTTGTTGGGACAATAGTAATCAGTGATTGGTTGTTGTGTATAGTAGTAATTAGTGATTGGTTGTTGTGTATAGTAGTAATTAGTGATTGGTTGTTGTGTATAGTAGAAATTAGTGATTGGTTGTTGGGACAAAAGTAATCAGTGATTGGTTGTTGTGTATAGTAGAAATTAGTAATTGGTTGTTGGGATAATAGTAATCAGTGATTGGTTGTTGTGTATAGTAGTAATTAGTGATTGGTTGTTGTGTATAGTAGTAATTAGTGATTGGTTGTTGTGTATAGTAGAAATTAGTGATTGGTTGTTGGGACAATAGTAATCAGTGATTGGTTGTTGTGTATAGTAGTAATTAGTGATTGGTTGTTGTGTATAGTAGTAATTAGTAATTGGTTGTTGGGACAATAGTAATCAGTGATTGGTTGTTGTGTATAGTAGTAATTAGTAATTGGTTGTTGTGTATAGTAGTAATTAGTGATTGGTTGTTGTGTATAGTAGAAATTAGTAATTGGTTGTTGGGACAATAGTAATCAGTGATTGGTTGTTGTGTATAGTAGTAATTAGTGATTGGTTGTTGTGTATAGTAGTAATTAGTGATTGGTTGTTGTGTATAGTAGTAATTAGTGATTGGTTGTTGTGTATAGTAGTAATTAGTGATTGGTTGTTGTGTATAGTAGTAATTAGTGATTGGTTGTTGGGACAATAGTAATCAGTGATTGGTTGTTGTGTATAGTAGTAATTAGTGATTGGTTGTTGTGTATAGTAGAAATTAGTGATTGGTTGTTGGGACAATAGTAATCAGTGATTGGTTGTTGTGTATAGTAGAAATTAGTGATTGGTTGTTGGGACAATAGTAATCAGTGATTGGTTGTTGTGTATAGTAGTAATTAGTGATTGGTTGTTGTGTATAGTAGAAATTAGTGATTGGTTGTTGGGACAATAGTAATCAGTGATTGGTTGTTGTGTATAGTAGTAATTAGTGATTGGTTGTTGTGTATAGTAGAAATTAGTGATTGGTTGTTGGGACAATAGTAATCAGTGATTGGTTGTTGTGTATAGTAGTAATTAGTGATTGGTTGTTTGGACAATAGTAATCAGTGATTGGTTGTTGGGACAATAGTAATCAGTGATTGGTTGTTGTGTATAGTAGAAATTAGTGATTGGTTGTTGGGACAATAGTAATCAGTGATTGGTTGTTGTGTATAGTAGTAATTAGTGATTGGTTGTTGTGTATAGTAGAAATTAGTGATTGGTTGTTGTGTATAGTAGTAATTAGTGATTGGTTGTTGTGTATAGTAGAAATTAGTGATTGGTTGTTGGGACAATAATAATCAGTGATTGGTTGTTGTGTATAGTAGTAATTAGTGATTGGTTGTTGGAACAATAGTAATCAGTGATTGGTTGTTGTGTATAGTAGAAATTAGTGATTGGTTGTTGGGACAATAGTAATTAGTGATTGGTTGTTGTGTATAGTAGTAATTAGTGATTGGTTGTTGATCAGTAGTAATCAGTAATAAGGGGTTGGGAATAGTAGTAATCAGTGATTGGTTGTTCAGAACAGAGCCTAGATCAGTGATTGTTGTTGGAAATAGTAGTACAGTGGTACCCAGCTTATCGACCGGCTCGGACATCAACCTTTTCGCTTAGCGAACAGTTTTCCACCGAAATTTGCGCCCGCTGAACGACCAAATGCCCGCTTATCGACCTTTTTTTACCCCGACCCACGTGGAGCGAGGGGAAGGATCTTCCCAGTCTCGCCTCAGCCTTCTTGGAGAGAGCATCTATCGTAAATTAAACTTCGGTTTGTGAACAATAAAGTGTTATTTAGCGGTCAATAAAACAATTTAGTGCGTGTGTATTGTATATTGCGTGTACATTCGCTCTTCGACTTTTTCGCATTTCGACCGGTTTTAAGGAACGGATTAAGGTCGATAAGCGGGGTAGCACTGTAATTAGAGATTGGTTGTTGGTAATAGTAGTAATTAGTGATTGGTTGTTTTGATATATAGTAATCAGTGATTGGTTGTTCAGAACAGTGGTGATCAGTGATTGTTGTTGGGAATAGTGTCATTTGGTGCGAAGAACACATTCACCTATGATGTGTTGTGACTTTGTAAGAAAGTAATCAGGGCAGGGCGGAGACATACGGTACAGCGTAAAGAGAAGTTGCAAGAGATTTACGTTTTTTAATCATTGGACATGCTTTTTGTAGCTACGTTTAATGGTGAAATTATTACCTAGTTAGAATCTGTCATTAATTATTTAAATCATTAACTCCTCCCAGCACCAACAGATACACACTCTTGGGCCCTTGAGCAAGGCCCTTAACTCTGAACTGCTCAGTTGTATAAAAGATAATTGTATGTCGGTCTGTATATTCTTCCAGGTGCCATAAATGTAAATATGTTTAAATAGGTACTTTGCAACTTTGATTGAGACAAAACCATCTAAAATTATTTAACTTATTAATTTTTTTATGGTATTTAAAATGCAATTCAAAGTGTCTTTTCCACCCGCAATGCAGTTAATTGGATTAAACTCCTATTCACTTCACCCCTGATTCAAACGGTTGAATATAAAAAATATATATATATATTTTTACAGATAACTTTTTTCTTTATTAAAACATTATATAGTTTGACTTTCCAATGTTCTGTTTTCTGGTTATTGTTTGTCTTCAGACAGGAATGTGATTTGGCTGGTTCATCGTAGACAGATTCCTAACAAAATGGGCAAGGAGAGTGGAAAAGGTTTTCCTAAAAAGACTGATTTTAAAGAGAGACCATACCACTGCGAGGAATGTGGGAAAGATTTCAATCAGCTGATTACTCCTGAAACACACCATTGCGTTCACACGGGAGAGAAGCTGCATTACTGCTCGCAGTGCGGGAAGAGTTTTACGAAGCAGAACGATCTCCTGCGACACCAGCTCATTCACACAGGAGAGAAGCCGTTTTACTGCTCGCTGTGTGGGAAGAGTTTCCGTACGCAAAGCAACCTCAAGGAGCACCAGCGCATTCACACGGGAGAGAAACCGTATCGGTGCTCGGAGTGCGAGAAGACATTTAAGCAACACGGTCACCTCCGGCATCATCAGCTCGTCCATGCCGGAGCGACGCCATACAAATGCTCGGAGTGCGGAAAAGGTTTCAGGACCTCGTACAACCTCCGGACGCACCAACGCTTCCATACGGGAGAGAAGCCGTATTTCTGTTCTCAGTGCGGGAAGAGTTTTGCGCAGCAGACCGATCTGCAGCGCCACCAGAACATTCACACGGGGCAGAAGCTGTATTACTGCTCGTGCTGCGGGAAGAGTTTTGCGCGACGCTGTGGTTTCCAGCGCCACCTGCTCATCCACGTGGGCGAGAAGCCGTTCCCGTGCTCGCAGTGCGAAAAGAGTTTCCGGACGAAAAGCAGTCTCCGGGATCACCAGTTCGTTCACACGGGAGAGAAGCCGTACGAGTGCTCAGAATGCGGGAAGACTTTTACGCAACGCTGCCGTCTTCGGTATCATCAGCTCGTCCACGCGGGAACGACGCCCCATAAATGCGAGCAGTGCGGAAAGGGGTTCACGACTGGACACCACCTCAGGAGACATCAGCTCATTCATACAGGAGAGAAGCCGTATGACTGCTTGCAGTGCGGGAAGAGTTTTGCGCAGCAAACCGTTCTCCAGCGCCACCAGCTTGTTCACACGGGAGAGAAGCCACACCGTTGCACGTGGTGTGAAAAAGGTTTCATCAGCGCAAACGAACTACGGAGACACCAGCTCGTCCACACTGGAGAGAAGCCCTATTACTGCCTGCAATGCGGCAGGAGTTTCACAAAGCAGAACGACCTCCTTCGTCACCAGCTCATTCACGCCGGCAAAAAGCCGTATTACTGCGCGCAGTGTGGCAAAAGTTTTCGGACGCAAAGCAATCTCAAGGAGCACCAACGCATTCACACGGGAGAAAAGCCGCACCAGTGCTCGCAGTGCGACAAGAGTTTTCGACAACACGGCCACCTCCGGGATCACCAGCTCATCCATGCGGGACTGACGCCCTACAAATGCTTACAGTGTGAAAAGGGTTTTACGACCGCATTTAATCTCCGAAGGCATCTTCACGTTCACACGGGAGAGAAGCCATACCAATGCTCGCAGTGCGGGAAGAGCTTCAGGGATAAACAGGCTCTGAAAAAGCATCCATGCGTTCAGATGGACAACTAACCATTTACTGATGACAGTCTGGGACACACCTCGGTCAATCAAATATGTTGAAAAGGACACAAGCGCACGGAATGGGTGGTCCAAGCAGAATTAACATTCACTCAGTGTCTATTGCATGTGTGCGTTAACAAACTGGATGACCAAAGACATCACTCCCATACCTGAATGAATACAGTTGAAAGGTTTTCTAATGAAAAATGTATTTAAATCTGTTACTTTAGCTTAATTTATCCATGCATTTAAAAAAAAACACAATCTAGTTTTGGGAAATTGGCACAGGCGGAAGTGGTCATTTTGAAAAATACGCCTTGCAGGCCGTGAAAGTCAATAGATACGTTTTTTTTTTCCTCCTGTGCACGCCCGTACCAAATGATCAATGGCCCAGTTATGGTTGGAGACCCCTGTCTTGGGCAACAGAGACACCAATAAATAGAGACCATTAGGACACCATTATTATACAGGTTTCTTTGAATTGACCATAATGATTTAATGATGTACGCAAACACGCTGCTTAATGGAAACCATTTGCTAATGGTTTAAATGGGTAACAATTGGTAGTTTGTAATAGTGTTTCTGTTTTAAAATTCTGTGATTGTTTCTATTGATTTTGTTGGGGCATTGTTATGCTGATGATACTCAGCTATATATTTCATCTAAACCAGGCGATATAGCTCAATTAAGTCGGATAACTGAGTGTGTTAAGGAAATAAGAGATTGGATGACCCATAACTTTCTACTTTTAAATTCCGATAAGACTGAGATTTTGCTCATCGGACCAAAAACTAGTATACAGAAGCTCCAGCATCTCAACCTGCATTTAGACGGATGTTCTGTAACCACTAATTCAACAGTAAAAGACCTGGGAGTTATTTTAGACAGCGACTTGTCTTTCAAAAATCATATCAATCAAGTTACTAAAACAGCCTTCTTTCACCTTAGAAATATTTCTAAGCTAAGAAATATGTTGTCCATATCCGATGCAGAGAAGCTCGTCCATGCGTTCATGACCTCCAGAATAGACTACTGTAATGCGTTACTAGGTGGATGTCCTGCGTCATTAATAAACAAGCTTCTGTTAGTCCAGAATGCAGCAGCCAGAGTTCTTACAAGGTCAAGAAAATATGATCACATAACCCCGATCTTATCGTCCCTACATTGGCTTCCTGTTAAGTTTCGAATAGACTACAAACTATTACTTCTCACTTATAAAGCACTAAATGGTTTGGCTCCCATATATCTATCCAGTCTTTTAACTCGCTACAATCCGCCACGCTCCCTGAGATCTCAAAACTCTGGGCTTCTAGTAGTTCCTAGAATAGCAAAGTCCACTAAAGGTGGTAGAGCTTTTTCACATTTAGCTCCTAAACTCTGGAATAGTCTTCCTGACGGTGTTCGGGGCTCAGACACACTCACCCAGTTTAAGTGTAGATTAAAACATATCTTTTTAGCAAAGCCTACACATAACACACATCACATCATAACCTTGTGCTCCAGAACATCTGATCACATGCACATTATCAACTTGTGCTGTTAATATCATGAACAGCAGCTACGCTAATTGCTCTCCACTGCTTCTCTTTCTCTCCCCATCCCGAGACACCCTGAGGTTTGGCCAGCTCCAGTCACCTCCCACCTCGTGATGATTACGGACCTTTGAAGAAGTAGATGCCGAACTCACAAACATCCCGAACCATCTAGAGACGTACCAGTGCCATTTGGATCCCGCTACATGTGTGGAGTTTGGCATTGGACCTCCTGGAGTGTTAAAGGCTCTGGCATGGAGAAGCTGATGCTGGATCTGTGGTGATCACAAATGCTGAGCTCATAAAACTCGGAGCTACTAACCATATAGACTGTATAAGACTGCAGAAAGAACATCACTTATAATCTTATACTCCAGTGCTCATGTTAGCTCTCACTCTCCAGTGTTCTGTATTGTTGAAAGATTTATGATCAAACTCTTGATGTCACCCAAAATGAGGATGGGTTTCCCTTTTGAGTCTGGTTCCTCTCAAGGTTTCTTCCTCATAACATCTAAGGGAGTTTTTCCTTGCCACAGTCGCCACAGCTTGCTCATCAGGGACAAATTCACACCATTCACCTTCACTGTTGATTTGTGTAAAGCTGCTTTGAGACAATGTCTGTTGTGAAAAGCGCTATACAAATAAACTTGACTTGACTTGACTTGACTTATTTTCTGAGGGGTTTTACGTAGTTTGTGTTTTGATGGAGTAAATGGCATCATGTATTCCCTTCACAACATGCCTTTGGAACATTATTTGGACATGTGTTCTAGTACATGAATATATACTTTTATTTCTCATCTATAAGAAATAATATATTTCCGCTGTTTCATGAAAAAACACACGTTTGTTTAGGTTCTACCAGACACATTTCCTATCATCAATCTTTGTTGCACAACCTTTCAATAAAATAGTGGTTGATTGATCTAAATGTTACAAAGTAATTAAAGATAAATAAATGAAAGAAGCTGAAAGCAAATGGTTTGGAGATCGCTTCTTCTGTCCCAGACAATAACAATAATATCAGATTATTCAACAAGAGATGTTCAAAGAGTGTTTAGGTATTCTATTTTTTATAAAGGATAGCTGCACCCCTCTATGTTATATGTCTAGATTAGGGATGGTTAAATTCACAGAGTCGGCAGTACATCGCCCTAAAGGTTAACAATGTAATGCATCGATTTAAAGAAATATTAATTGTATACAAGTTGGCATTTCTATTGCAATGCATTCTTAACAGTTGCATTTGTAAAAAAAAAAATGTATTTATATGTAGCAAGTGAAATTTAAGGTTGTATATAAAGTACAACTTTAAAGAAGATCTATAGATATTACCACGAGAACAGTCCCCATGATTTCAAGTCTGTGTGGGAGCTGTGAGAGTGTAGAGAGAGAGAGATGAGATGCACTGTTTATTCTGCTGTCTCTAACGTACGAGTTTTACCCTCTGATATCCAATAAACCAAGTGTTGTGATCTTCCGAGCTTCTTGTCGGTGTCCTAAGTGCAGCGGTAATAAAACAATCGGCAAAACAAAGAAATAAACTAATACAGTACAGACCAAAAGTTTGGACACACCTTCTCATTCAAAGAGTTGTCTTTATTTTCATGACTATGAAAATTGTAGAGTCACACTGAAGGCATCAAGGGCTATTTGACCAAGAAGGAGAGTGATGGGGTGCTGCGCCAGATGACCTGGCCTCCACAGTCACCGGACCTGAACCCAATCGAGATGGTTTAGGGGTGAGCTGGACCGCAGAGTGAAGGCAAAAGGGCCAACAAGTGCCAAGCATCTCTCGGGGAACTCCTTCAAGACTGTTGGAAGACCATTTCAGGTGACTACCTCTTGAAGCTCATCAAGAGAATGCCAAGAGTGTGCAAAGCAGTAATCAAAGCAAAAGGTGGCTACTTTGAAGACCCTACAATATGACATTTTTCAGTTGTTTCACACTTTTTTGTTATGTATATAATTCCATATATAATTCCACATGTGTTCATTCATAGTTTTGATGCCTTCAGTGTGAATCTACAATTTTCATAATCATGAAAATAAAGAAAACTCTTTGAATGAGAAGGTGTGTCCAAACTTTTGGTCTGTACTGTAAGTATTACATGCTGTACATATACTACATATTTATCTGCACTTGTCTGTTTGCACAATAACCACTTTTTGCACTTCTGCTATCTATCTATCTATCTATCTATCTATCTATCTATCTATCTATAAAAAAATGTGGGCATACAATTTTCTAAAGATTTCTATCATTGAAGACAGTCATTTATGTTTTTTTAGAACTCGGGAATGTTGAATGATCGAATCAGATTATTATTATTATTATCATTATTATTATTATTATTATTATTATTATTATTATTATTATTATTATTGGTACAGCTAGGGTGATGCCTTGGTGCGCATGTGCGGTGCGGTTTGGGCCGCATCAAGCAGAAATGGGATATGCGCATGCGCGGGAAGTAACCCGGAAGTTTCCGTGTTTTGGCGTCTCGTTTTTGCGCTTCAGTTTCGTTTGTGAGCATGTGAATGCCGAGACAGTGTAAGTTCTGGCAGTGTTTCTGTTGGTAGAATGGTGTGTATTTGTTGTAGTTAGTAAATATTATAGCGATAAGAGCACGCGCTCTGGGTTATGAGTGTTATAGGAGATGTGCTGATGTTGCTGCGGACTGTCCACTCAGATTTGTAAAAATGGCATCTGTAGCAGAAGAGCAGACAAAGTGATAAAGAGGTTGTGAGAATTCTGAAGACAGACGAAGGTAATGGTTACTGATGGAAAAGCTTGATTTTAGTACTGTAAATATTGCTCAGAGAATGCTTAGGACAAACTGGTGATTATGGTCGTTATGATTCCACTGCTATAGATACCATATTTATTATAGAGAACTTCTCTTATCAGTAATTGGTTGTTGAGAACTTTTATGATCATTGATTGGTTGTTTTCAATTGTTCTGATCATTGTTTGTTGGGAACTTCTCTTATCAGTGATTGGTTGTTGAGAACTTTCCTACTTGATGATTGGCTGTTTGAAACAATAGTACTTACTGATTTGTTTTTTAGAACCCGTCTGATCAGTGATTGGTTAGTGTGAACTTCTGTGCTCAATGATTGGCTGTTAAAAACAATAGTAATTACTGATTGTTTGTTGAGAACTATTCTGATCACTGATTGGTTGTTGGAAACTACTCTGATCAATGATTGGCTGTTAAGAACATTAGTAATTGCTGATTGGTCATTGAGAACTTTTCTGATTGGTTGTTGGGAACAGTGGCAATAATTGATAAGAAAGCAGTTACCCATGATGTGCTGTTGTAGGAAAGTGATCAAGGGCAGGGTGGAGACATGGTGCAGCATTAGGCGTATTACTATTACCATACCAAAATAGATTATTTTCAGAATTCAGACTTGCACACACTGAAGTATTGTATTCCTCATACCACAACAAGTCATGGCAGTATTTTAGGTATTGAAAAGACAAGTCATATTATTAAAATGTTTTTATAGTTAGTATTTACTTTATGATTTTTTATCTGTCATTGTATGCATCATATAATGATATAACATAAGACATTATAGTTACCTAGTTTTCTAAATTGTCCTCTTCATGTAGTAACTCAAAAATCATATTACTTGTGTATTATTGTTTGTTCCTCAAGAGATAGCTTCAATGTCAAGAGTCCATAGATTCAGAGTCAAATTTAAATGACTCACAAAAAAAAATAGCTTTATTTAAATAAGAGCAGCTTTGGCCCTTCACTTCGGTCCTCATTAATTTTGCAGTGAATATAAAAACAAGTCGAATTTTCATGAATAATTGACAGTGATGTTCTAATCTTTTTTGTAGTTATTGTTTCTCTTCAGAGAGGAATGTAATTAGTTGGTGCACTTCATCTATTGTGGACAGGTTCCTAACGAAATGGCTAAGGAGAAAAGAACTCACCGCTGCTCGCAGTGCGAAAAATGTTTTAGCAAAAAGAGTCATCTCCAGCAACACCAGCGCGTTCATACCGGGGAGAGACCATACCGATGCATCGAATGCGGCAAAGATTTCACTCAGCTGATCACTCTGGAAACACACCGGCGCATTCACACGGGAGAGAAGCCGTATCTTTGTTCGTACTGCGGAACGAGTTTTAATCAGCGCTGTGTTTACCAGCGGCACCAGCTCATTCACACGGGCGAGAAGCCGTTTTACTGCTCGCTGTGCGGAAAGAATTTTAGGACGCAAAGCAATCTCAAAGCGCACCAGCGCATTCACACGGGAGAGAAGCCGCATCAGTGCTCGGAGTGCGGGAAGACTTTTACACGGCAGAGTCTTCTCCGGTATCATCAACTCGTCCATGCTGGAGAGATGCCGTATAAATGCTCGGAGTGCGGAAAGGGGTTCATGACCGGACATAACCTCAGAAGACACCGCCTCGTTCATACGGGAGAAAAGCCGTATTACTGCTCGCGATGCGGGAAGAGTTTTACGCAGCTCAACGATCTCCAGCGCCACCAGAACGTTCACAGTGGACAGAAGCTCTATTACTGCTCTCAGTGTGGGAGAAACTTCTTCCGGGAAAGTCACCTCCGGCAGCACGAGCGCATCCATACCGGAGAGAAGCTGTATCAGTGCTCCGAGTGCGGGAAGTGTTTTACGCAGCAGAGTTCTCTCCACCAACACGATCGCATCCACACAGGAGAGAAGCCGCACCGGTGCTTGCAGTGTGGCAAAGGTTTCATCAGCAGCCACAACCTCAGGAGGCACCAACGCGTTCACACGGGAGAGAAGCCGTATCGCTGCTCGCAGTGCGGCAAGAGTTTCTCGCAGCAGACCGATCTCCAGCGCCATCATAATGTTCACACGGGAGAGAAACCATATCAGTGCTCGCACTGCACAAAGAGTTTCAGGGACAAACGGCAGCTTAAAAAGCATGTCTGCGTTCAGGTGGAAAACAAGCCCTTTTCTGATGACGGTCTGGGAAACGCCTCAGTTCCTCAAATGCCTTCGAAAGACACAACGGTTGAATGTGCTCACTGATAATGATATAGTGGTAGGTCTAAAAGGTATCCCCAACCGGGTATCGCCAAGCTGCCACTTTCGGGTCCCTTGAGCGGGTCCCTTAACCCTTAGTGCTCCAGGAACACTGTAACATGGCGAACTTCAGCTTTCAAACATCGCTGGGATAAGCAATGAAAGAATTTCACCATGATGTAAATTAAGGCTGTGTTATGATTGTATTATGTTATATTATGGGGTGTAACGGTACCAAAAAAAGTTTGTAAGTCATGGTCCGATTAAATTTCGGTACGGTTAGGGGGGAAAAAATGCAAAACAAAAAAATTGCTTGGTTTTTTATTTATTTATTAACACTATTATTATTAACATTTGTGAACATCAATGATAAGTTTTTCGAAAGCAATTTGAAATAAAATGGCAATGGCAGCAAGTGGCAGCGAGTTTGTGCATGGGGAAAACGAAATCTAAGTTTGATCTAGTTTCTTTCTTATTCCTCTGACATTGTTGTTTATGTTCTACATGTAAATAATAATAATTTAAAAAAAGTAGTGACACTACACTGCCAGGCGGAGACAAAACAAACTTGCGGTGCGCCACTTAATACGTTCCTGAGGGAACTCAGATTGAAACTATGTTCCGCACGTAAAAATGATTGCATTTGATTCGCCCTGTACCGACACAGTTCAGGATGAATATGTATACCGTTACACCCCTGTATTATATTAGTAGTATTACCGTTAGTATTAGACTAGTAGTAGAAGCGTGATATGAGCTCTAACTAGGGTTTTACATCTTAAAGCTACAATACTAGGGAGGCAAAAAAAAAAAAAAGTAAGAGACTATTTTTACTTCTATAAATGTAGAGAAGGCCATCAGGCAGGTTCAGTCTGCTCTAACTTTAGCTTTCTGTGTATAGCGATGTAATTTACGCTACAAATGAAGCTTGAAACCACACCAGTGTTAAAAGGAATCCTGTTATATAGAATTTGTAATGGTTCTAATTAAAAATGTACATGTCTTATTGGAAACTGTAATGGTCCCTGTGGGTTTCATCAAGTAATGTACAAGGTGGTATCAAGACCAGCGCTTTTTACAAGAAAGTACGTGATTTATCTACATTTACACCTTTAAAATAGTCCCCTTGCACAGCAGTACAGCGTTCCCAAACATACCAGCCACTTCTGGAATTTGTCCTGGAAGACCTCTTTCGAGGTGTATCAAGCACCTTCTGCTATTCGTGCTGGATCGCCACAATGGTTTCAAAACGACAATCTTTAAGCCGGATCTTCATCTTCGGCAAGAGGGCGAAGTCCGCAGGAGCCAAATCTGGCAAATAGGGTGGGTGCGGTAGGAAGATCATGTTGTTTCCGGTGAGAAACTCACGTTTGAGGAGAGCTTGGTGACCGAATGTGCACGTGGTCAGTACAGCACCAGTTGCACAGCTCCCGATGAGGATGATGTCTTTTGGCATACTGACTTATGAAGGTCGGTGCTCCCTGTGACTTCGTGTTGCTGTATGTTGGCGTGATGGTTTTGATACCACCTCGTATCACCTTTTAGTAATGTGTTATGCCTGATGCCAATACAGACCAAAGGACCAAAAGAACTCCATTGGCAACTTGTAGATTAAATCTTGGTGTCTTCTGAATGTTAGTAGAGAGCGTTAGGAACTATTAACATGGTAATTTAATGATTTGATTTTGATGTACACAGACACAGTACATAATGGAAACAATTTGGTAATGAAGTTAATGGTTTGCAATAGTATTTGTAATGGATACAATTTTATTTTTATTTATATATTTTTTTAAAGCAGGGTTGTGTTTTGATGGCTTCTTGTATTCTCTGCATAACATGAATATTATTTAGACATTTGATGTCCGAATAATTTGTTGTCTGACGAACAAAAAAAACAAAACAAAGGACACGAGATCTACTCAGTTCTGTTTCCTGTGTAATGCACTGCATAGCATCTATGGGATTCACATGATAAAAGAATGAACGACTGACTAGAAGAGTCAAGAGAACTACTTTAGTCTTTTTCTGTACATAACCTACAGAAATTCTGCGACTAACAAAACAAATTTTTCTAAGTTGAACTAATCGTCCATGAACGACCCATCGATAATAGCCAAAAGTATGGGGCCACCCGACCATCACTCGTACTGTATGTGGTCCATCTCCAGTCTTGTAAAATGTCTTTGCATGGTGTAGCCTAGCATTTTCCCTAGAACTTAGAAGAGCCAACCCAATGAAGACATGGTGTGTAAAAGCTAGTGTGGCAGAAATTTGTCAAGTGTCTCGACCCTATTGAATACATTTGGGATAATTTTGAACAAATTTAAGATAGGCTCTATTAGCGTACATCACATCACGTGCTTTTGTGGAAATCCAATTTGACTGAGAAGAGAGGAAGCTCTTATAACAGCAACATCAGAACAAATCAATTCCAATGATTTTGGAAAAAGGGTTGATCGATTAATCAGTTTTGCCATTTCAGTTGATTGCTGGAACTATCGGCTATTGGCAAAAACCCACATCGATAGTTTTTCCAGGTTTCGACTTTCGCTGGAGCGGCTGAGACGGTCTGCAGTCATTATACAGTACGAGAGCGGGCTCTAGAGGCGAATCACTGACACTGTTTGCTGTTTGTTGAAGTGTTTTTTTTTTTTTTTTATAATTTTAAATAAATGTCTTTTGTTTTCCTCAAAATTTTTAATATAATTTATAAATCAATTTCTTATCTCTTTCAGCACATTTTCATGAGTCAGTACTGTTTTTTATTATTTATTTATTATTGTAATAAAGTTCAGTACTATTTTACATTGTTGTAGTTTTTTTTTTAAACAATTTGATTAAACGGTTATCGGCAAGTAGGATCCAATCTAGCTAATCCACTATAGTTCGACCTCGGGTTTTGAAATGGGATATTAAACAGTCAGGTGTCCACATACTTTTGCCAATACACTGTAAGCATTAAAATTTTTAGCTCCATTATAGTAATTATATGCATAATACAAGTATCTATGTACATATCATGGTCCTGGGTTTAAAATAAGATCTGTGAGATCACTATGCTTTTACGAGTGGTTTAAATTATAAACAGGATTTTTATTTATTTATTTACACTGTATTGCCAAAAGTTTGTGGACACTTGGTCATAAGTATGATATGTGCTTTTTAAACATTGCATTCAACATCATTTAGTTTCAAAATTTGCTCTTGTAACTCCCTTTAATCTTCTGGGAAGATGTTCCACTAGACTTTGGAGTGTGCTTGTGGACTTTTGTGCTCATTCAGACACCCTATATAATTGCATGCTTCTAGCCTTGTGATAACAGTTTAGGAAAGAACCACATATGGCTGGGAAAGTCATGTGTCCCAGCTCCAGCTCCGCCTCCTGTCTTTTAGTCAATGCCACTGTCTCTAAACCATACAACATCTCAGGTCTCACCACAGTTCTATAAACTTTCCCTTTCACTCTTGCTATCACTTTTCTCCACCCACTCCACTCTGCCTGCACTCTTTTCTTCACTTCTCTAACACACTCTGCATTACTTTGCAATGTTGACCCCAGGTACCTGAACTCATCCACCTTCTCCAACTCTTCTCTCTGCAACCGCACCCCTCCACTGCCTTTCTCTCATTCACACACGTACTTTGTCTTACTCCTACTGACTTTCGTTCCCCTTCTCTCCAGCATGTACCTCCACCTTTCTCTTCTCAACCTGCTCCCTACTCTCACCACAATTTACAATATCATTCCCAAACATCATAGTCCATGAAGACTCCTGTCTGACCTCGTCCATCAACCTGTCCATCACCACTGCAAACAGAAAAGGGTTTAGAGCCGATCCTTGATGCAGTCCAACCTCCACCTTGAACCAGTCTTTAGTTCCTACTGCACACTTCACCGCTGTCACAAATCAATTCAATCAATTTTTATTTGTATAGCGCTTTTAACAATAAACATTGTCTTCAAGCAGCTTTACACAGATAATGTGGTGAAAAAAATTAAGTGTGGGTTTGTCCCTGATGAGCAAGCAGGTGGCGACTGTGGCAAGGAAAAACTTCCAGAGATGGCATAAGGAAGAAACCTTGAGAAGAACCAGACTCAAGAGGGAACCCATCCTCATCTGGGTTGCACCGAATGTCCATTTATTGCAGATATACGATATTGCGGGGTGCAGTGATGGTGATCAGAAGTGAACTGTAGTCCTGAGTCAGTGTAGCAGACTGTTGACATTAACTACAGTCCAAATCCATCCTCAAAGCTCCCGTTCTTACTCCGGAATTTCAAGGAGCTAAAAGTGGCCTCCAAATGAAGTCCAGAGGCAGGCCTGGACGAAGTGTAAAAATCCGCGGAGGGAAGAGGGGCAGGAACAGTGGTCACTGGAATCTCAGGAGCATATTTAACTCAACCGAGAGAGAGAGAGAGAGAGAGAGAGAGAGAGAGAGAGATGAGGGGTGACAGGAAGAGAAGGATATTGAGAAGAAAAATCTACTGATAAAAGACTCGACTAAATAAATAGGTTTTCAGCCTCAAATTGAACACTGAGACTGTGTCTGAGTCCCAAACACTGATTAAAAGGCTGTTCCATAACTGTGGGCTTTATAAGAAAAAGATCTGCCCCCTGCTGTAGTCTTCATTATTTGAGGCACCAACAAATAGCCTAAGTTTAATCTAAGTAGGCGTGGAGGATCATACTGGTACAGAAGTTCACTCAGATACTGCGGCGCGAGTTCGTTAAGTGCTTTACATGTCAGTAGTAGTATTTTTTTTATTTTATAATCAATGCGGGATGTAATTGGGAGCAGTGTAGACTGATTAAAACAGGGGTGATGTCATATTTTCTAGATCTAGTGAGGACTCTTGCTGCTGCATTCTGAACTAACTGAAGCTTATTTATGCACTTACTCCAACGCACAGACAGTAAAGCGTTACAGTAGTCTAATCTAGATGTAACAAAAGCATGAACTAGTTTTTCTGCATCCTGTAATGACATCATATTTCTAGTTTTAGCAATATTTCTAAGGTGAAAGAAGGCGATGCTGGTAATATTATTCATGTGAGCCTCAAAGGGAAGACTCGGGTCAATAATCACACCAAGGTCTTTGACTGCTGTACACACTGAGACAGAAACACCATCCAGAGATGCTACGTAATTGGAAAGTTTACTTCTAGCTGAATGTGGTCCTGGTAAAAGTACTTCCATCTTATCCGAGTTAAACAGAAGGAAGTTATCAAGCATCCACTGTCTAATGTCCTTTACACACTCCTCAACATTGTTAAGCTGATCTCTCTCATTTAGCTTTGCTGATATATACAGCTGTGTATCATCAGCATAACAATGGAAGTGAATACTATGTTTATGTATAATTTTACCCAGAGGCAGTATATAGAAAAGAGAAACGCAGTGGGCCTAAGACAGTTCCCTGCGAAACACCAAACTTTACCTCAGAGAGTGTGTTACATAAAAATGTCTATTCTGAATCTATTTATTTATTTTAATCTGCTGATAATGATAGACAATGTCCATTATTAAAAGTGCTATAAATTAATTTTATATATATATATATATATATATATATATATATATATATATAATTAAATATTTTTTCTTTTTTGTTGTGTTGCTTAGCAAAACAATTTCATAAAACTTCAATAATATCTCCTTCTAATCCAAAAACGAAGGCACAATTTGCGTTGTGCTCTGAAAGACTGTAGTCACGTTAAATCCAGTTAGCGCATACTTCTGCAGCACTTTCCCCGCCAAATACATGCTCACTGGCTAGAGAAATGCAATTTCATTCCAATTTTGCATCATTAGAAAAAGGTAAAAAGATCAAATCCCACCTGACATGAAAAAAGGGTAACCACAGTAGCAATTTCCTGTATGTATTTTTGAACATACATTACTTATGAAGTTGTTAATAAAGTTTACATGTTTCATGACTAGCAAAACATGTCTGTAGCACTTTGCACACATTAATACATCTGAGTTAGACTTTTTTTATGCCTACGGCGAAAAATAAAAAAGAATTGTTCTCAGGCATACTTAAAAATACATTTTCAAAAAAAGTTAGACATCGTGAAGAGTGGTCAGTCCACCCTGAAGCTAGCTAGCTTGTCTCAGCCGGGAAAGGGTTTGTTCACCACTTCCAGACCAGTAAATACTGGAGCGGTGCAAATTATGAGTCTGCATCTCTGCTGAGTAGGTTGTATTTTATTTACATTTTAATGTTTTTGTCATGTTATTAGACAAATGTTGATTCTGAACTGCTCCAGATGTTGTAGGTGCACAGTTGTGAATGTAGTTTAGAGGTTTGGAGTCTTAACTGGGTTTCTTCCTTTAGTAAAATGGTATTCACCCTCCATATGCAAAATGTCTCTCTCTCTGTAATGCCACGTGTTGTTATATTGCGTTTTTGTACAGTATTGATGGTTTCTATAATTGCGATGTGATAGTGGTGGTATTAAGAGGTGGATTAAGTCGGGTACTGAAGGCCCAGGTACCAAATGCACAGCCCGCCACTGGTATATATATATATATATATATATATATATATATATATATATATATATATATATATATATACAGGGAGTGCAGAATTATTAGGCAAGTTGTATTTTTGAGGATTAATTTCATTTGAGGATTCAATTTGAACAACAACCATGTTCTCAATGAACACAAAAAACTCATTAATATCAAAGCTGAATATTTCTGGAAGTAGTTTTTAGTTTTAGCTATTTTAGGGGGATATCTGTGTGTGCAGGTGACTATTACTGTGCATAATTATTAGGCAACTTAACAAAAAACAAATTTATACCCATTTCAATTATTTATTTTTACCAGTGAAACCAATATAACATCTCAACATTCACAAATATACATTTTTGACATTCAAAAACCAAACAAAAACAAATCAGTGACCAATATAGCCACCTTTCTTTGCAAGGACACTCAAAAGCCTGCCATCCATGGATTCTGTCAGTGTTTTGATCTGTTCACCATCAACATTGCGTGCAGCAGCAACCACAGCCTCCCAGACACTGTTCAGAGAGGTGTACTGTTTTCCCTCCTTGTAAATCGCACATTTGATGATGGACCACAGGTTCTCAATGGGGTTCAGATCAGGTGAACAAGGAGGCCATATCATTCGATTTTCTTCTTTTATACCCTTTCTTGCCAGCCACGCTGTGGAGTACTTGGACGTGTGTGATGGAGCATTGTCCTGCATGAAAATCATGTTTTTCTTGAAGGATGCAGACTTCTTCCTGTACCACTGCTTGAAGAAGGTGTCTTCCAGAAACTGGCAGTAGGACTGGGAGTTCAGCTTGACTCCATCCTCAACCCGAAAAGGCCCCACAAGCTCATCTTTGATGATACCAGCCCAAACCAGTACTCCACCTCCACCTTGCTGGCGTCTGAGTCGGACTGGAGCTCTTTGCCCTTTACCAATCCCGCCACGGGCCCATCCATCTGGCCCATCAAGACTCACTCTCATTTCATCAGTCCATAAAACCTTAGAAAAATCAGTCTTGAGATATTTCTTGGCCCAGTCTTGACGTTTCAGCTTGTGTGTCTTGTTCAGTGGTGGTCGACTTTCTGCCTTTCTTACCTTGGCCATGTCTCTGAGTATTGCACACCTTGTGCTTTTGGGCACTCCAGTGATGTTGCAGCTCTGAAATATGGCCAAACTGGTGGCAAGTGGCATCTTGGCAGCTGCACGCTTGACTTTTCTCAGTTCACGGGCAGTTATTTTGCGCCTTGGTTTTTCCACACGCTTCTTGCGACCCTGTTGACTATTTTGAATGAAACGCTTGATTGTTCGATGATCACGCTTCAGAAGCTTGGCTATTTTAAGACTGCTGCATCCCTCTGCAATATATCTCACTATTTTTGACTTTTCTGAGCCTGTCAAGTCCTTCTTTTGACCCATTTTGCCAAAGGAAAGGAAGTTGCCTAATAATTATGCACACCTGATATAGGGTGTTGATGTCATTAGACCACACCCCTTCTCATTACAGAGATGCACATCACCTAATATGCTTAATTGGTAGTAGGCTTTCCAGCCTATACAGCTTGGAGTAAGACAACATGCATAACGAGGATGATGTGGTCAAAATACTCATTTGCCTAATAATTCTGCACTCCCTGTATATATAGAATATTATATATAACAAGCCGGTCAGATACAATAACAGCAAAAACATTTCTCTATTATCAAATATTATAACCTTTGCAAAAAGGAACCATAGTCATTTTGACTAAGTATAAATAAAACGCATTTTTGTCAACCATTTCGTCTGTAAAACCTGAATTCTCATTACACACCCCACTCTAAAATGAAAGACTCCTTTTGTAAAGGAGTGGATTTATAAACATGTTAAAGCTTTAGTTCTTTCCATATTTCTATGTATAATCAGAACTTATATTACAACAGTAACATTTTTTGCACACTATACCTAATTGCAGAATATCATAGATATTTACACCACATGCTCCACTTACAAAACCACCAGCGTTGTTGCTGACCTTATGCACTCACTGACCTTATGCACTCACACACACACACACACCTCTTACACACACATTTCTTCTTTCTGCTATCTGTTAAAAGGTACTGAAGATTTCAGTATCTCATGTCCAGGACAAATTCTTCCCATGAGCTATTTGAGTTCTCAATACAAATGGATTGGGCTGACACACACACACACACACACACACACACACACACACACACACATACACACACACACACACACACACACACACTGAAATGAACACTTTAATGTCAAGTAGGCTTTCATTTTCATTTCAACCAAATACATTACAGTACACAGTGAAATGGAACGTTTCGCCACGATCAAGTGCTCCATAAGACAACAAACATAAACCTAAGCAACATGACCTTAAGGAATTTATAATATACAAAACATTAAAAAAATGATAAAAGACAGGATGGACAGAATTAAAAATGAATTTATTAGAGGGACCTTGCATGTAGGAAGTTTTGGGGACAAGGTGAGGGAGGTGAGATTGAGATGGTTTGGACATGTGCAGAGTATATATATATATATATATATATATATATATATACACATACAGGTAGTCGTGGACTTACGACCTATGCAACTTACGACCGTTCGACTTTACGTATATATATATATATATTCTTATAATTCACTGTATTTTTTGGGCTTTCATTTGTTGCCCTTCCATGGTTGTTGGTGTTGGTTCTTTAGTTGAGGTTTGGTGGAAGCTCAGAGGTTCAAATGTTGGACTGTGTATCAAAAGGGTTTAATTCCCAGCCCTTCCAAGCTGCCAGTGTTAAGGTGCTTAAAAAATAGCACCTTAATAAAATTTTACTTGTCATATATGCATTACAGCATAGGGGAATAATGTCTTCACATATCCCAGCTTTTCCAAGAGGAGCCATTGTACATTGTCCCTGGAACAGTGAAGGTCATGGCAGCTTGAACTCCTTCAGCCTTCAACTCAGTTACCCAGAGCCCTAACAATTTAGCTTCCACTTCCCGTTCTTTAAATAAGATTGTAAGTTGCTCTGAAAAAGTACATCTCCCAAATGCTAGTGTTTTTGTTGTTGCTGTTGTTGTTTTTTGGCTTTTTATTTTTTGTGTTTTGCACTTTTTGCATTTGCTTTCACATCCCTTTGTGTGCATTGTATTGTATTGGGCAGTGCTTTACATTTTTTACTTCAATTTAAGTGTTTTATATTACACCTTTTTTTTTCACTGTACCACTTTTTTATAACAGCTCAGTTGCATAGATAATTGCGTTGTAAGGTATAGAGATTGTTTTGTGTTATCAGTTGAATGCTGCTTTGAAGTCAGCGGGAGAGGGTCAGGGTTTGTCCTGCTTCGTGTCTTCCCGGGTGGGGGTATGACACTGTGGTGTACAAAACTTTCAATAAAAGTGTAAGCCGTAGTGCTTTGATTAAAATGTAGATGTCAAAGGGTTAAAAGGAATGCCTGAGACATGGAGTCTACATGACACGTGCCAGACGTTACAGCGTTGTGAAAATGGTGTCTGCCAAATGCTATGAATGTTTGTTAATTGGTGTTATTTTTTTCTTTGTTTTGTGTTTTTTGCACTTTTTTTTTTTTTTACTCGACCATTGTGTACATTGTATTTTGTTGGATATTGATTTAAATTTTGTACTTCCATACCAAAGTCTTACCTACAAAATCTTAATTTTTAATCTCTGTAATAACAAAGAAAATATTTCAGAGAAAGTACAAGACTAATTACAGCAGCATACAGTACATTCACATTAGCATAGCAAGCTTTTATTCTGATTGCTCCACTGAGCCTCCTGAGTCAGCTGCATTTCTCCTGATTCATTTCACAGCACATTTCAGTTGGATAGCCCAACTAATGTAGTGGGAAATGTCTGGAAGCTGCTGGGACCCAAATACTTGTTCCAGTTCAAGCAGCTCTAGCCCTAAAAAAAACTGAGAGAAAGTAAATGCACCTCCATTTCATGGCTTATGCTAATGGGCATTGATCCTGCCTTAATTATCTCTGCATTTTCTGCAAATTACGGAAAAGAGTTCTTTTCAGGCCTCAAGTGAGCTTATGTTTCTATATTTTTGCCCTGGTTTCAGACAATCCTTAATTAATTGATAATTGATAATAAAAGATGAATTGACTGACTAATGATTTTATGCTATACTTATTAAGATTTTATTAAGATTTAGGTTATGGTTAGATTTAGGTGCAGGATTATCATTAACAATTGAGGACAACAGGCCCGATTGCCAGTGATCACGATACAGGGCCAGATTATTCTGTCAGGAATCTTTTGCGAGTGACTAGGTGAGGTGAGGACCCAAATGCAGGATGCACACGGGTATGGAGAAAACAGGCTTTATTAAGGCACAGGGAAAAACAAAGTTAAAAAAACAGTCCAGGGTCAAAACACAGGCAAACAGGGCGATGCAGGGAGAGACAAAACCAAAAACAGTCCAAGATTTTAGAGAGCTGGCAAACAGAACCATAAAGGGCAGAGCAGAAACAAACAAAAAACCAGATTTCAAGAGCAGAGCAGGGGTCAGGAACAGGAACAGAATCCAGAACAGGCATGCTGGCAAGAATAATCCCAGGGACTAAAGGAAGCCGGTGAGATAATCTGGCGCCGAGCTAAAGTCTTTGGTGTCCTTAAATACCGGGAGGCGCAGGAAAAACGACAAGATGGCCGCCGACCAGGAAGTGCACGCCGCATGCTCGGAAGATCCTGACACCGATATTTACATTTATGACATAATGCAGGCCCTTAAACAGAACAATTTACAATTATCCCATTCAATCATCTAAGTAGTTGACAGTTGAGGGTCTTGTTTAAGAGAGGATTAGAAGGTTACAGGGTTAGAAAGTTAAAAACCCAGCACCTCCAAGCTGCCACTGCTGAGCTCTTGAGCAAGACCCTGAACCCTCAACTCCTCAGTTGTAAGTCAATATGGATAAGGGTGTCTACCAAATGTCATAAAAATAAGTCCATTGTCTTATCCATGGCATTATTCATAAATAATTTATACAATCCTTTGCACAAATTAAATCTTGGAAGACCTTAAAATATCCTACTCATGCTCCTAAATGTATGTGAATTTACAGATAGGATTAATGTGAAACCAGACAGGGTTCAACTAATGTTTCTCCAAGTCAGGCAAGTTGCTAATAATGTCTTAACAGGGAGAATTATATAATAAAATATTTTTATTGCCATATTGGTGACTCACAACATATTCATCCTTCCATTAACTTGAACTTTTACAGAAATTTGTGGGTTTCACTACATGCAAATGAGCTGTGTCAGGAACAGGCATTGCACAGTACAGCTGAGGGACGACCACCTGAATATAAATCCCATCCGCTTCACATGAAACATTTTATAGTTGGGCTAATGCAAATATTTTTAGACAAATTTACAAGGAGCAAAGCTTCAAGTAACTGCCTTCTACAAACAATTCAATTCAATTCACTTTTGTACAGCACTTTTGTACAATGAACAAACACGTCTCACCTCTGTTTTAGTGATAAGTGGTGATTTATTTAAAAATCCAAGCTTTTTTAGTGTTGAATAGTAAAGCTACGGGAAAAGGAAGCTGATTAATTAGCCAAGGTGATGTATATATTCATGAGTTTCTTCATTAAGTTTTAATTTCTGACAACAAAGAGGGAAAAAGAGAGAGAGCTGAATGAAGTGACCTTGCAGTCTCACTCAATCATTCAACTGATGCTTCCGGAGATGATATATGGCTCCTGAGTACAATTGCATATCATGTTAAAGTGTTTTTACCTGGAATGTTGACATTTAAAAAAAGCTTCAATGTGGTTATGCAGTTCTTCATGTCTTCATGCCGATGCAGCAACTTGAAGCCACACAGTGTTATGTGGATGGCATTTATATAAATGTTAAAGGTCAGGCATTGCCATAAATAATAAAACTGTATACAGTTTAATTCCTTATTTACACCATCCTGACATTTCACACATGGTCATTAGAAAATGAGAATAACAAAAAGGCCTTTGGGATGAATGTGAATGCTGAGTGCACCCCAGGCCTCCTCAACTCACCTTGTGGCTGAATGAGCAAAAATCTCCACAAACACACTCCACAATATGGTGGGACATCTTCCCAGAAGAGTGGAGGTTATTATATAAGCTAATCTGGAATGGGATGTTTAAATAGCATTTATGAATCTTATGGCCAGGTGTCCACAAACATTTGTACATATAGTGTTTCTCAGTTCTCCATAACACCATGACCTTTAAACATGTCCATCACAGACTCTCTTAGCAGTCATGACACACACATACTCTTTTGCTTGCAATCACTTTGTTACTGACACAAACACACACACACACACACACACACACACACACACACACACACACACACACACACACACACACACTTTCACAAAAATACACACACACTTTCACACCCTTTTAAATAAAGACTCATTCACAAAACATTTGTGAAGTATACCCTGTCCATTACTCAGCTTATTTCTGTTTAATGACGCCATTAAATCATAGGTATGGGGATTTTCAAGTCAAACTGGGACTTTTGAGTTTATAAAATACAATAAAAAACTATTTTAAGGAGTGGAAACTGCATTTATTTTTCGGCATACTCGCCTCAAACATTTGCAGAGCTCACATTTTAGCAACTATTTTATTATATGTTCTCAAGGGAAAAACTATAGAAATGAAACTTGGACATACTTGAGTAGTCAGTGTGCAGCTTTTATAGCAGTACAGATTTACTGTCCTCTGAAAAATAAATCAACATTCAGCCATTATTGTCTTAAATACAGGCAAAAAAGTGAGTACACCCTAAGTGATAACAGCTGTACAGTGGGGGAACAATTATTGTATCCCCCTTCTGATTTTGTAAATGTATCCCTTACAAGGAAATAAAAAAAAAAAAAATTGATATGGTTTATTTTAACAGAGGGACAGAATATAAAAGAATCCAGAAAACTAAATATTATAATATTTTATTACAGTTTTTTTTCAATTGTTTACACGCAATTTTGAAAACAGAGTTCTTTTTGTCAAAATATAATCACAATTATCCAAACACCACAATCAATTAGCAAAATTCCTAGATTGTTTGCAAAATGACACACTTCAGTCAAAACATATACACATATTTGTGAAAATGCTATTTGTTTTCATTTAACCAACACAGTCATCAATGATCATACACTATTGCAGCCAGTTTCACACTGCTGTGATAAATAAAAAACACATTTGTAAAAAAAAAAAAAAATAATAGATTTTTGGCCAGACATTTTTACTGTATGTAAGAGATAATTTAGGTGACAAAAAAATAGTGAGAAACTCACAACATTATTCATGATTTGTTTTGAGATATAAGGAGAATGTTGACAAATACTGTAGGCCTACTATAACCTTACCAAGCAGTCCACAACACTTGATGCTGCAGACTGAATATTTCAAGTATTTATTTCAATACTTACAGTATTTCTTACCATAATCAGTTACAGTAATCAACCAACAATGATATCAATTACTGTAAACAAATAAAATCTATAGACAAATAAAAATCACTGCATAAATTACAGTACATACACTTTGACTCTGAAGAATAGTAAAGTAAAAGTAAACAGAAATGAAAGAAAACTACTGTAAAAGCAACAAGAATACTGTAACTATCCGTCTCTCCGTCTGGCTGGATCAGGCCATAAGATTTCATCCACATCACAGGCTATGTCTTCATTGGCAAGGCACCGTTGGAAGAATCGCCTTGTGTGACGAATCCACCCCTGCACTGAAGCTGCTTCAATAAGATCACATGCCTGTTCCATGGCCTGAATGAGGGGCAAACGGTCATAAGGCCGCAGGTCATATACCTTCCACCGCCACGCTGAAAAAAATTCTTCTATAGGATTCAGGAAGGGGGAGTATGGGGGAAGGTATAAAACTTCAAAATCAGGGTGATCATGGAACCAGTTCTGGACCAGAGCAGCCCGATGAAATGAGACATTGTCCCAAACGACAATGTACCGCATCTGGTCCACTTGGTGTAATGCTGTGACAATCTCATGCAATCGGTCAAGAAATGCAAGTATCAGATTTGCATTATAGGGTCCCAGATTTGCATTATGGTGGAGGACCCCATTTTGTGTGATAGCAGCGCAAAGGGTGATGTTACCCCCTCGCTGCCCTGGCACATTGGTGATTGCCCTGTGCCCAATTACATTTCTCCCTCTTCTTCTTGTTTTTGCAAGGTTAAATCCAGCCTCATCCACATATATAAATTCATGTTGAATTTCAGCAGCATCCATTTGCAAGACTCTCTGAAACACATTAAAGAAAATAGGATGCTATTCAATATCTATAGCACAGTATTTTTTTTGTGACAGAACATTATGAGCAGTGCATGATACCACACCATAGTCAGATGAACAATGCATACCTCCACATACTCATTGCGCAGATGTTTCACTCTCTCTGAATTTCTGTCAAATGGTACCCGATACAGTTGCTTCATGTATATTTGATTTTTCTTTAGGATTCGACCTAATGTTGACAGAGAGACTCGTTGGATGTTATTGAAAATATTGTCATCATTGATGATATTGGCTTGGATTTCTCGTAGCCTAATACAATTATTGGCCAAAACCATGTTCACAATGGCGGCCTCTTGTGCACGACTAAACATAGGGCCCCTTCCACCTTGGTGTCCTCGACCCTCAATCCTATGTAAGAAAAAAAAAAGATAAAAATAAATATATATATATATATATATATATATGCAGCCTACTGTCAAATATCACAGTAAACAATATTGATTATACAAGCTTCAGTTTCAATGTATACTGTGTGGTTAGCTTACCTGTTTTCTCGATGAAGTGTCCGAATTACTGACGCAACAGTATTTCTGCTGAGATTTGATTAAACTCTTTGTCCAGCTTCCATCAGTGTCAGTCCATGGTTGATAACATGGTCAATAAGTGTTGCACGGATTTCTCAAGTCAAATTTGGTCCTCGTCTTCTTTGTTCAGGTTCTATCACCTCTTCAAGTCCTTCTCTACCTCTTCCTCTACCTAGGTGTCTTCCTCTACCTCCTTCTCCTCTTCCTCTACCTCCTTCTCCTCTTCCTCTACCTTCTTCTCCTCTACCTATGCCTCTTCCTCTACCTTCTTCTCCTCTACCTATGCCTCTTCCTCTACCTTCTTCTCCTCTACCTATGCCTCTTCCTCTACCTCCTTCTCCTCTACCTATGCCTCCTTCTCCTCTTCCTCTACCTCCTTCTCCTCTACCTATGCCTCTTCCTCTACCTTCTTCTCCTCTACCTATGCCTCTTCCTCTACCTCCTTCTCCTCTACCTATGCCTCCTTCTCCTCTTCCTCTACCTCCTTCTTCTCTACCTATGCCTCTTCCTCTACCTCCTTCTCCTCTTCCTCTACCGCCTTCATCTCCTCTTTGAGCTCCCCCTCTCATTCTCACTCTTCTTCTTCTTCTAACTCCTTCCATTTTTGTTGAAGACAGGTGAACTCACCTGCTGCCTTTTATAGCACACCTGAGTGCTGCGTTTTCAAATTAGCACATGTGTGCTTCCACACCTGGTAGATGTGTTTATCCAATTCGTTCATTAGTGTGGTAATTACAAGGAAGTAACCTCACAATCCTTATCTGTGTCTAAGGTGTGAAAATGTGTGTAGAGTTTTACAAATCACTGTGTGTAATGTTTTGCAAAAAGGGTGAAGCAGACATTGTGTGTAATGTTGTGCAAATCTGTGGAGGTGTTTTGCTCATTGGAGTAAAATTTTGCTAATTGTGTGGAAATTTTAATTTTAGTGTGTAAACAATCGTAAAAAACTGTATTACATTATAATATTTTCTAATAATGTAATAATGCTATTAAACATTATATTTAATGTATATATAATTATATATAATATATTATTATTAAATAATATATTATACAAAAAAGAGTATGGAAAAGAAAATCGAAGAGAATGATTCTGTGACAGGTGTCTTTTAAACACATAATAAGTTTATATTAGGAATACTTTCCTAAAGGGACAGGACTACAAATTAATTTATAAAGTTTCTTAAATGTTTTTTTTTTTTTAAATGTGTAAATGAATTTATTTTATATTCTGTCTCTCTTTGTTAATATAAACCTACCACCTACCTAAAACCTTGTATTAGAGCAGTTCAAATTTGTTGCTTTAAGTATAATTCTCTCGTACTGACCACTGGATGATCAACATGCACCTCATGGTGAAGAGTCTCTGAGGATTTGAGAATTAGAATTGTTGCTCTCCACAAAGATGCCGAGGCTGTTAGAATATCAGTAACACCCTGAAACTGAGTTACAGTACAGTGATGAGGGTCATACAGAGGTTTTCTAAGACGGGTTCCACTCAGAACAGACCTCGCAAGGGTCCATCTAAGAAGGTGAGTTCTCATGCTGTGCGTCAGGTCCAGAAGCTGGTACAAAAAACAGATGCATGAGTGCTGCAGCACTGCTTTAGAGGTTGCAGGAGATCTGCGTGTCAGTGCTCAGACCGTATGCTGAACACTGCAACAAGTCGGTTTGCAGGCCCCAGAAGGAGTCCTCTTCTGAAGCTGCTCACAAGAAAACCTGCTGAAGATGACATGAATTACTGCAACCTTGTCCTGTGGTCTGTTGTCCAGGATGTGTGGTGACACCCTGATGAGAAGCACCAAAAAAATTGTGCCTTAGCTACAGTCAAGCATGGTGGTGGTAGCATTCATAAGGGGGAAACATGGATTAGAGGTAGAACATGATACCTTCCCCTCAGAAACTGGGCCGAACATCAATGGGCCAAACGCCAGTCTCTTGAGAAGTTATATGAAAATTATATGGTTGCTGAAATGTGAGGGGTGTACTCACTTTTGTGAGATACTGTATACCAGTGATGGGCAGTCAGGGCCAGCAAAGTCTTCTCTGCTGGCCTAAACACTATCAGAAGCACTGACCTACAATTACAACCTAAATTCTAATATTGGTCCCATGAAATTGTATTAATTTATTCCCAACAGTTTATTCTCTTCATTTCGTAGCGTTTCTCTCGGCTGCATTGCTTCCAGTACGTGTATGTGGATGTTAGATTTTTGTCCAATCAGATTTCAGCCTCTATGTGCTGCCATGTCAATCTAATCTGCCCAGGGCCTTCAAAGTTAATACTCCTGGCTCTGTGACTATTGAGAATATTACCAACTGGTCTGTTTCTTTAACCAATCAGATTTCATATTCACCTCACAGCTAGCTGGCCCAGAATAGCGTCAGCATTTTTCCGTCCTCTCATTGGTTGGTCAGAGGGAAACTGTTACAGAGTTCGACTGGCAAAACACGTGTGTAGCTCTGCACACTTTAATTAAAGGTGGGAAGTAACGGAGTACAAATACTTTGTTATTCTACTTAAGTAGATTTTTCTGGTATCAGTACTGTTTACTTTTACTCATTACATTTTTACACAAATATCTGTACTTTTTACTTCTTACATTTTCAAAACCGGCTTGTTACTTTAGTTTTAATCCATTGATTTGTTTTTTCCAGCCTAACAACCGATTTCCTGTTACTGCGCGTCTTTTTCAATCCGCTGGTGTATAAAGTCCTGACTGTCACTCACCACTAGTTTACGAAGATAAGAATCAGCAGGCAGAAGGCAGTAAGAAGTCTGGGGTTAACGTGGATGAGACAGAGGGAGTCAGTGATGTAAACATGACTGAGAACAGACACATTCATGATCATCATCATCTTTTCTCTGCTTGTGTTCTATATGTGGATGTTCAGCCTGGATACATTTATTAGGTACATTTTTAATTAGTTTTGTATTAATATATATATTTGGCTGTCAAAATTCTAATTATTTTAAACGGCACTAAACTGTATTAACGCGCTCAATTCAGCGCGCATTTCTGTTTTTACCATTTTTATAAAAATATATAAATAAATAAATAAATAAATAAATAAATAAATAAATATTTTAAAAAAGGCGAAATTAAAACCTCCAGCAAACACTTATTCACGACGTCCTTTCTTTACTTAGATGTAAAATAAATAAATAAACTCCACCGAAAAATATTTTGAATCAGTAAACTTTTGTTTTATTTTTGCGCCAAGTCTCAAATCAAACACCAAATCCGCCATGATTCACACACTTTATCCTCTAGGTGGCATTTTGTGTGTTTTTCCCTCATAATGGCAACACGAACATAAATTACTGTCCTTATTGATCGTACAGATAAAAACAATACATCATTCAAATCTGTAAAATGTCTATGATTATATATAAAAGCTTCTTGACTTGAAGAGGTGCAGTTTCTCCGTTATCACCTCATTAACTGTCCGTGTGGAAACATAGCAAAGGCTCTTAATGATGTCCACACGTCTCTGCACTGTTATAGCCTTTATATTTAATCACTGTACATATGCTTACATATATATATATATATATATATATATATATATATATATATCACATGCTGTAAATATGCTACATATTTATCTGCACTATTTGCATGATTGCTACTTTTTGCACTTCTGGTAGATGCCAAACTGCATTTCGTTGCTGTGTACCTGTACTATGCAATGACAATAAAGTTCAATCTATCTATCTATCTATCTATCTATCTATCTATCTATCTATCTATCTATCTATCTATCTATCTATCTATCTATCTATCTATCTATCTGTCTATCTAGCTAGCTAGCTAGCTAATATTAATATGATGTGAGGTCCAGTTAACAGCTAAAACAGGTAGAAGTAATAGCTACTTTTTACTTAAGTACATGTCAGAGCCAAGACTTCTTTACTTTCACTTAAGTAAAAAGGTATAATCACTACTTTAACTTTTACCCGAGTATTTTAAAACATGAGTATCTGTACTTCTACTTAAGTAATGGATGTGTGTACTTTTGCCACCTCTGACTTTAATACATCTGAGTTAGACTTTTTTATGCCTACAGAGAAAGAGAAATTGATTTGGTCTCGGACATACTTTAAAATCCATTTTGAAGAAAAGCTAGACATCGTGAGGAGGTCGACCAACCCTGAAGCTAGCTAGCGTGTCTCAGCCTGGGAAGGGGTTCGTTCACCACTTCCAGACCAGTGAATACGAGCGGTACCACTGGATTACAGCCTCTGAGGAGCGATGCACATTATGAGTCTGCATCTCTGGTGAGTTTTATTTAAATTTTTATGTTTTTGTCATGTTATTAGACAAATATTGATTCCGAACTGCTCCAGATGTTGTAAGTGCACAGTTGTGGTTGTAGTGTAGAGGTTTGGAGTCTTAACTGGGTTTCTTGCTTTAGTAAAATGGTATTCACTCTCCATATGTGAATTCCTCTCTCTCTCTCTCTCTCTCTCTCTCTCTCTCTCTCTCTCTCTCTCTCTCTCTCTCTGTGTGTGTGTGTAATGCCACATGTTGTTATAATGCGTTGTTGTATTGTATTGATGGTGTCTATAATCGCAACGTGATAGTGGTGGTATTAAGAGGATGATTAAGTCGGGTAAATCCTCACTCAAGGCCAAGGTACCAAATGCACGGCCCGCCACTGCTGTATACACTTATCCCAGTGTATAACTAACACCTGAAAAGATTCATCATAGAAAGATTTGTCAGTACGCCTCAACCACTGTAGGACAGCCTGCTTTACTTCGTCATCAGTGCTGAAATTCTGACCTATAAGAAACTCGTTTAAGAGTCCAAACAGGCCTTTAATTAAGCACAGACTTCAACTCTTCTGTGCCGGTCATCTAATGCATGTACTACCGCCATGCTAGAATTCACTTTGTAAAATTAAAAGTCCGGTTTTGACTTGAACTCCATAATTAATACTTTCTTGTTGACCTGTTTCACCCTGGTTTTTCCGATTTTAAAACTTATTTGTTAATTGCTTAGTAAATTTGACTAGGATTGACTTTACTGCACTTAAATCTGCACTTGAATATTGTTTTTTCTACCTAAATCTGATTTTAAAAAACGCCTGCAAAGAATAAAGATGGTGTAGTGAGTAATTGGTTACCTGATGAGTTGTATTATATTGGCAGAGCTTGTGCTAAGGAAGGCTTTGTACCATAACATGTATGGCTGAAAGCCAAGATTTTATTGATTTTCCTCAGCATATGCTAATTTCCACTCGTTTCACTTTAATACAAACAGCTGCTGCTAATTAATGCACTAATTAATGCCTTGTGCACGATAAATTACCGATCATTCAATCAGCAGTTCCGAACAAACATGCTTTGTTAATTAAAACGAATATAAAAGCACGATGGCCCTGTTTAGAGCTGATATGTGTACCGTGGTGTGACGTGCTCGGCTGTGTTTTTGCTCTCGCGAAATGGATTCAAATAAAAAAAATTAAAGCACAATTACAGTGTTTTTCTTTGTTCTTTTTTGTGATAGCTTTCCTATTGTCAGACCTATGCAGTTGCTTCATTTCATGTTTCACTTGATGAATTCCTGACTGAAAAAACTCCATTACTGTGGAGTGTACACATAGGGCTTATAATGAGTGTGTTTGAAAGGAGCGTGTGTTGGTAGCAGTGTCAGTAATTATAAAGAAGGAGGAGAGTGATGAGTTCTGCTTGGATCCTCCGTACGGACAGAACGAGGCACAATGAAAGTCAGTTGTTCTTAATGATCCTGTTAATCCACACCGTCGTTTGCTATAGTGAGGACGTAGAAATTGATTTAATGAGGCATTTCCTGTCCCTCGGACAATATTATTATTATTATTATTATAATTTAATATTATTAAGTCAGACTGAATACTTGATTCTGATTGGCTAGATGGTGAGCATTCAAATTTTGAACACATGTAGTTGAGTTTAATCAGTGTTAGAAATTAATGCAATATCATAGTAACATACAGTTACAGTTGCATACAGAGTGAGTCTGATGTTTTTTAAACATTTCCAAATGACTGGGCGGAATAGTGGATTTTTGCATGTAGTTTAGCTTATGAATTTAGCTATATTAGCTTATGAATATTAGATGATAAAATGAATTGGAGTAGAATTTACAAAAATTGTAAATTCAATGAGAAAAAGGGCACAAGGTGTTAACACCAACAGCTTTATTATTAGTAGAGATATCAGTAACAATAAACTCCAGCTGACTGACTAATCCATGACCGGACCCCTGGTTCCTTATCTTGTATTTGGTTTGGTTAGAGTTTTAAAATAAATAAGGTTTATCTGAGTTTTTATCCGCCTCAGATTCATACCTCCATACCTTCCATCAAGAAGATACAGGAACATATGCACCAGAACCAGTACGTTCAGTACGTTTGTTTTACGTATTCCATGACCCTACTGAACTCCACACTACACTGTTATGACACTGTATAAACACTTTGTATAACTTTTTTACAGTTGAATATACATTGTACATATTCGATATTGTAAATTATATATCCCACATTCATACTGTGTGCTACACACATTTAATATAATTTCATATATATTTATTCACACTGAATCACAGCCAGTAAATTTGGTTACTGTCCTCATGCAATTAGCGCTAATTACCCATAAGATGAACACTAAAGAATTTTTACTGGCACATTATAGAAGGGAAATAATATTTCTTACTATTGATACCATTTTAATGATTAGTAATGAGTCACTGCAAATTGCAAAGATAGATAGATAGATAGATAGATAGATAGATAGATAGATAGATAGATAGATAGATAGATAGATAGATAGATAGATGTACAGCATAAATTGTATGCAAATATCAATAGCGAAAAATTTCCATTATCATTTTCCTTTAATGTGGCAGTAAAAATCCCCCAGTGTTCATCTCTGTAGTTCGGGTAATTAGCGCTAATTGCATGAACCGAATTTATGGTCGTGATTCAGTGCGAACGCAGCACTGTTCAGCATTGCATTAGCATTCAGCTATGGCTGTTGTCATGACAGAACAGAAATGAAAAAAAACGAAACAGACTTTATTAGAGCCTAGCGGTTGAAAGACGATTGTAAACACGGTCATTAGAGCCCTGGGTGAACATTAGTGCAGTTTAGAGAGAAATGGCGATTATAATAAGCATGGCAATTATGACAGTGAACGGGTCATTTGTAGTAAGCACATTACAGTCTTAGAAAGCAAACAAAACAACAAGAAATTAATAATCATAAAAAATATTGTTTTCTTTGAATTTAACTGTGCTCGTGCATTTAGTTTTACACTGATTGTGTATGTGGCTAATTTCTTATCATTTGTGTAGGCACGAATTCGATTGTGAAGTTGAGTGTTGATTACAAACAGATCACATGAAGATTACATTCTACTCTTGTGATTGTTTTAGACATCTAAGCACTATTGAAAGATTTGAAAGAAGCCTTATTATAGTAAATGAATGCACTCAAGGAGAAAAAAAGTCCATAAACGTTAGCATGGGAAAAATATCATTATCTTTACAAATCGATCTCCTGAGTCTACGTTTAACTGAGAAAACACCAGCCTTAATTTGCTAATCAATTAAAAAAAAGCTCAACTAAACACTTGAGACACACTAATTATCAAAGGTTTACCGAGTATTTAAGGTTAATTGGGCTACAATAGTGCAACACACATTTAGGCTACGATACACAGTGCAAATGAGCTGTGAAAAGACAGCAAAGGTCCCTGAACAGCACGGATTTTATATGAAACAAAAAGACATCAATTGATTTTTGAGAGAGAGAGAGAGAGAGTGAGGGAGAGACTTAATGAAGCCCCAGAAGACACTGCTGCTCTTAGTGCAGCATTAATCTGCACCAAATATACACTTTACACAGAAGTAAACAAGGCATACAGCATGTTTTTCTCATTTTCTTAGTAATAATTGGGGTGGAAAAAACTCACGAGAAAAAGCGACGTGTTAAACCACTGATTTCAGTTCTGAGCTTTACATAAATATGGTAATTGCATACGGTAATATCACAAATTAGTGTAATGTGTGGTAATGTGCGGTTGGGCTCCCAGCAGGTAAGCATGCTCCTAGCACAAATGCCAACGTAGTTCCGAATAGACAGCACCATTTCAGCACACCTGTTGTGGAACACCAGCAAGCACAAGATAGCCAGGGCAGAGAAATGAAACACAGCCGGTGACTAATCACTGTAGTAGCTCTTCACCGTATCAGAGAAAAGAAGAGTATTCAAAAACGCCATGGCAGCAGCATGTGAGTAGGCGTTGACTTTTTACCAACACTGGCTGATTTTCCTCTACATATCATGGGCAATAGTGACAAGAACAATGCCACCATTCTCAAAGCTTGCCCTTGCACTCTCCTCCCAGGCATCTTATCCAGGACCCTCAGTCCTACCTTCCCCCCCTCAAAATGCCCAGATCTTTTCCTGCCCTTGTTTTGACCCCACTTGCTCCTACACCCATCCACCCACACATTCACCCACATACTCACTACACCACCATGCCTCCATTTTTTCCCCTGAGCGCTAACACAAAAAATCACCCATCCTGCCTCCATTGTGTCTGTTTTCTGCCCAAAGCCGCAGCAAGTTGCTTGACATATTATATCTATTGGGGCAAATACAAAAATCATCAACAGTTCTAATTTGTCTGTTTGAATACTGGAAGTGAGGTAGAAATTCAATCCAGATAAAACCCCAGTCCGTTAAAGGTCACCATAAACACACTTATTTAAACCTACAGGTAATTTCAAGAGTGTTTTTGAAAAAGAAACCGGAGAATCTAGAAAAAATGAAACCCTGTGAAACTGAGATACTTGCAGATACTACCGCAAGCTCAGGAAAAGAACCTCGGTGTTATAAAAGAGGAGGTGGATATGAGTGAAAATGATTATTTAAATAGTGAAAATATGGAACATAAACAGAATAAACAAAACCAAAAACAACCAGAAACATGAAATAACATAAGCATGTGAAAAGACATACATCTGGAACGTTGTAGTTCAGTAATTAAGTTGTACTCAATTGGCCTTTGATCAGAAGGTGGTGAGTTCAAATGCCAAAACCACCAAGCTGCTGTTGCTAAGCCCTTGAGCAAAGCCCTTAACCCTCAACTGCTCAGTTTTGTAAAAAAAAAAAATGGTATATTAATAAGTCACTCTGGATAAGGGTGTCTTCTAAATGCCATAAATGATAAGACACTGTGATTCAGGTGCAGAGATCATGTGCCATGTGAGGGTGAAGAGACTAACTGGAGTCCACAGCTATAATCCTGAGAATGAGCTTCTAACATAGACACAAAACAACCAGGTAAGGTACAGAACTAGAACAGAAGCATATGTAAATGTGAAATAAAAGCACTTCTGAACTGAAAACTAAGCAACATGAAAGCCCAGCTCATTGTGTGTGTGTGTGTGTGTGTGTGTGTGTGTGTGTGTGTGTGTGTGTGTATATATATATATATATATATACTTCATATGTTGTAATTTTGTATGGTTGAGTACCTCTATACATACATGAGTCCCCAGTATCTATCAAACTGTCTGAACACATGAATACAATACACAATGCATAGTTTGGTAACAATTTATTTAGATTAAATATTTTTCCCCTCATATAATTATTCTATATAATTTTAGTAATGTTATATGAAAGGTAAAAACCAAGACTGTCTAACAATAGATTATGCCTTTTATGAAACTGCATTAACACTTGACAGCACACACAGGCTAAAGTTGTTGATGTTTGCAGTGTAAACCTGACTGAATAGATAAAAACAATGGTTAGTTTTTTGTTAGTTATTGTATTTACAGGTTGTTAGGTGTAGAATTTGGCTGCTCTAAATCATACACGGTTACAGTAGTGCGACCAGATTAATTTATTCAAACAAGTTTTAGTAAATTGTTCTGAGAGAGAGAGAGAGAGAGAGAGAGAGAGAGAGAGAGAGATTGTGTTTGTGCGTATTACATAGGTGTGTGCCATGTAATACGCACAAACACAATCATGCCATTTTTCTTTATATTAGTCAAATCCATCTTGTGCCTCAAACCATTTATTCAAATTACCAGATTCACTATATAAGTTAAACACCACACAGATCATCAGGAAATGTTTACAATAGCTGTAACTGTAGTGCCTGTCCAAAGAGAGCCTGTTTCTTTCTTTGACCAAACAAATATATAAATGTCATGAACAGCTTTACACATTCTTAGCTTCCGGACAGTTTGTTTCTCCAATCTTTCAGCTGAAATATTTGCCATGCTGCTTGTAAAACTTGTCGAAGGTGTTCTCCATTAGTTGAAGATTTCTTTTTGGCCTTGTGATCAAGTTGCACTGAGCAGTTCAATAGAATTTTGATGTGGTGACTGGGCAGGTCATTCCATGATAAATATCACTTCAGACGACTTTATGCTCTCTAAATAACGCTTACAGAGCTCGGGCGTACGCTTCTGCTCATCGTCTTGTTGTATGGTGAAGTCGGTTCTAATGAGCTGCAGTCCAGTGGACTTGTATGGCCATTGAAGTATGGAATGGCAACCATGTTGGTTCAGTTTTTCTTTAAACCCAGAATAAGTTTCCAACATTCCCTGCTTCAAAACAACACCAAACCTTTAAGTATCCACTTCCATATTCGACTGTGGGTGTGAGGCAGTCTGATCACATCTTCTCTCCTGTTCTCTTTCTTACAAAAGTTAATCTTTTAAAGCAAGAAATTGCTAATTTGGACTCTCTCCTCTCTTCCAGTCATTGACTGTATAATTCTTGTGTATTTCTGGCTTTTACCTAGTTGCAGAGAAAGCAGAAGTAACATACATGAGTTTTAAAAACTATAAAAGACTAGACATTTCCACACTCTTGCCAGGCTCTGCAGCTGCCTGCAACTGGAAATGTACCTGTGGTTCAAGTTATTTATAATGCAAAACATTTTTTCTGAAATGCTGATTAAACTGACTGGACTTACAGGTGTATTTAACACACTTTCAAGCAAATCAAAATTAAGGCTTCAGAATTATCATGGTACAAAGCATCAAAGATCACAATGTTTCTATCCATCTACTAGGATTTAAATCACCTTAAATACAAATCATGAGCAAAAAGTGATCAATGCTGTTTCAGCCTTGAGCTGATAAAAGTATAATTATCAAAGGAGCCAAAATAAATAATAGAAAAGTATATAATTACAGACAGAAGATCTCAAAAAAAGTCTCAAACAGATCAAATGAAATGGTTGCTGTATTATAAATATGCACAGATATGAAAACTAATGTTTTCCAATGAAGCCTGTGAGAAATACAGAACAAGTTAAACTTGTGGCTGTCCTCATGACATTTCAGTTAGATTTTTCTGATCTTCATTGTTTTTGTGATGACAGAGCTGTGTGTGATACATCACACTGGGGGAGCCATGACAGCATGACAGGATGACATCAGTTATCTGTGTGCGAGTGTGTGTGAGTGTGAGTGAGTATGTGTGTGATGTTGGTTTGGGAACAGACTGATAGAAACTAAACACAGTGGGGGCAAATGACAGACTATGTCAAGGCACAGAAGCAGTAAGGATGGGAGTCTTTTCTTTTGGAGGAATATCATATGAAACTGAGTGAATTTGTAGAAGTATCATTATGGAGAGGGTTTCTCAATTACAATCAGAATTGTATTTAAAATGGTCTAGGTAAGGGTAAATGATTCAATTCTACTGTTTTAACTGTCCAAAAAATCCCTACTGGAAGCTAATTTGCTAACAAATAACATGTTGTGCCTATTTGATCCCTAAGGGGGCAGCCTGTTATTCTGGTTATTATTAGGATGTTTTACCCGAGTGGGGCCTGGTAGCCTCTCAGTTTTAAAAAAGGGCAAATTTTGTATAAAATTTTAACAAAAGCTGGTTCTCACAGTATTTGGAATTTATTCTAGCTCTTTTTCGGCTGAAAATGAGGCCGGCGGTGCTAAAAAGGAGTTTGAGATGGATAGGTAACGGACATTGTCAATTACAATAGAGTATAGTGGAGTAAAAAGCACAAAAACTGAATCATAAATGTAGAATAGAGAATTAAACTTGCTTGTATCCTTGATACTGAGTAAAAATAAGCAAATAGGCAAAAAATTACTCAAGTACAGTAACAAAGTACATTTTTTCAAATACTTTACACCACTGATAAAAGTATAAAAACGGTACAAAAATGTTGTAACGTGTCCTCTGGGTCTGTTTTGTATGATCCAATAGGGCTTCCTGACATATTTAAATATCAGAAAAGTAAAGATTTTGTTCCAGAATATTAATAAACACCTTCTGACCTATTCAGATTGCTAAGTCTGTGATACTGTGGTACAGGGTGGTTTATTACACCTCTACTGAAAGAAGCACATCCTGCTTTAACCGTTCATAGCCTTCAGTTATGTTAAGGTCTGCATCTTGATAGCCCTCATCATTAGACACAGAAGATGTTAAATTAGTAACTGACACGAACTAACATTACAATTCAAAGCAGTGTATGTAGCTAACTTTGAATACAAAAGACTTTCCTGTTCTCCAACCGAATACAACAAGGGATTTCTGAATTCTGAACACATTTTCTATTCGTCTTAATTACAGACACCTCAACATTTCAACTCTGTTATTAGCATTTTATCAAATGTCAGCGAAACAGAATAAATTAGACTTTGACCTTGACCTTTATTTCGTCTTGTTTTGAAATCTCAATAGCAATAAAAGCAAAAGTAATTGAATTTATTTTAAATAGCATCATGGATCTAATAATATTTTAATAACCAAGTCATAATCCAAGCCGTATGATCTGATGCAATTTGTCTCAGATGTTGGCTCTCTAACCTTCAAAAAACTGATTACACACTGCAGGCGGATGTCAGGTTGCTTGATCTTGATCAGCATTGAGTGGATGTGCTGCATAAAGCCAGACAGGAGATAAAATATTTCTGTCTTCCTGAAAGATCTGCACTCTTTCTAAAGAAGAAATTGACTTGCATCAGTAATAATATATCTATTACAGTTCTTTGTGGACTCTGGTTTGTCAAACCATGAGCTAAAATAATTTCTTGGTCAGAAGGAGAAAGCCTTCACAAAAGAAGTTTAGGATCAAAGCGGACAAAATTGCTGATAAGAAGTTCAAGCAGAAAAATACACATATTGTCTACAGTAGCTTGAAAAGGGTTTGGCTTAAACCAGCCCAGCTACAAATCAGTGGAGTGGTTCACCCCTCTAGAAACACCATATCCTAGCAACAGCCATAGCCATCATTTGCAAACCCTGATTCTAATGCCATCTTCATTTCTTCCTCCTGTGCAAATTTGTACACCCAGATATTTTAACATTATTTGTTCAGACCTTTTAACAATGGACATTTCCACAAAGCAGCTTCAACAAAAATTATTTTGAAATAAATGAATGTATCCCTATAAATATTTCCTCGTCCTCACAGGGTGACATCAATCAGTGTAATTATACAGTATATAAGTCCCTTCTGTTTACTAGGTGGTCAAAAAAGTACAGTTGTAACTTTTAAAACAATTCTAGTTAAAGAAATGTTCACTGATTATGTCTTAACTAGATGAAGTTTAAAACTGTTCATGGCAATCACAGCCCAAAGCCATCTTCATGGTGACCAAGTGTAACCATCCACATGCATTTCACATGTATTTTCTGGCTGTCTATGTTCATTACATATAAAATGATGAAACATGATAAAGATAGATAGATGCTACGTGAAGCTCTTGTTAGCCTTTAACATGAAAGAGAGAATCCTGTCAGAAAGGTTTGATTTTAATATTCCATGTGCGTGTGTGCTGTGGGACATAATTAAAGCAATTTTCTGACTTCAGAGACTCCATTACTTTGACCGTACAGAGTAAACACCACCTACAGTGAGGCAGTGCCACTGTGGAATACTAAATAAAGAGCTTTGGATAGAGCAAATGAGGGAAAAAATGTTTTTTAGCTGTAGGGTGAGAATTTGCAGTGTTAAAAACATTATTCCTAACAAAATATTGGTATATAATGTTCTTGTGTGCTTTCATTTGTTGTCGCTACAGAAGATGTTACATGATAACTCGGCCATGGTTCATGTGAGCTAGGAGAGTCTGGTTAATGTGAGTTAGAACGCTGTGGTTTATTTAGGCTAGGACACTGGTTCATGTGAGCTAGAACACTGTGGTTCATGTGAGCTAGAAAACTGTAGTTCATGTGAGATAGAACACTGTAGTTCATGTGAGCTAGAACACTGTGGTTCATGTGAGCTAGAACACTGTGGTTCATGTGAGCTAGAACATTGTGGTTTATGTAAGCTAAAACATTGTGGTTCATGTGAGCTAGGAGACTGTAGTTCATGTGAGCTAGAACACTGTGGTTCATGTGAGCTAGAACACTGTGGTTCATGTGAGCTAGAACATTGTGGTTTATGTAAGCTAGAACATTGTGGTTCATGTGAGCTAGGAGACTGTAGTTCATGTGAGCTAGAACACTGTGGTTCATGTGAGCTAGAACACTGTGGTTCATGTGAGCTAGAACACTGTGGTTTATGTAAGCTAGAACATTGTGGTTCATGTGAGCTAGGAGAATGTAGTTCATGTGAGCTAGACCACTGTGGTTCATGTGAGCTAGAACACTGTGGTTCATGTGAGCTAGAACACTGTGGTTCATTTGAGCTAGAACACTGTGATTTATGTGAGCTGGAACACTGTAGTTCATGTGAGCTAGGAGACTGTAGTTCATGTGAGCTAGAACACTGTGGTTTATGTGAGCTAGGAGACTGTAGTTCATGTGAGCTAGAACACTGTGGTTCATGTGAGCTAGGAGACTGTAGTCCATGTGAGCTAGAACACTGTGGTTTATGTGAGCTAGAACACTGTGGTTCATGTGAGCTAGAACACTGTGGTTCATGTGAGCTAGAACACTGTGGTTCATGTGAGCTAGAACAGTGTGGTTCATGTGAGCTAGAACAGTGTGGTTCATGTGAGCTAGAACAGTGTGGTTCATGTGAGCTAGAACACTGTGGTTCATGTGAGCTAGAACACTGTGGTTCATGTGAGCTGGAACACTGTGGTTTATGTGAGCTAGGAGACTGTAGTTCATGTGAGCTAGAACACTGTGGTTCATGTGAGCTAGGAGACTGTAGTTCATGTGAGCTGGAACACTGTGGTTTATGTGAGCTAGGAGACTGTAGTTCATGTGAGCTAGAACACTGTGGTTTATGTGAGCTAGGAGACTGTAGTTCATGTGAGCTAGAACACTGTGGTTCATGTGAGCTAGGAGACTGTAGTCCATGTGAGCTAGAACACTGTGGTTTATGTGAGCTAGAACACTGTGGTTCATGTGAGCTAGAACACTGTGGTTCATGTGAGCTAGAACACTGTGGTTCATGTGAGCTAGAACAGTGTGGTTCATGTGAGCTAGAACAGTGTGGTTCATGTGAGCTAGAACACTGTGGTTCATGTGAGCTAGAACACTGTGGTTCATGTGAGCTAGAACATTGTTGTTTATGTAAGCTAGGAGACTGTAGTTCATGTGAGCTAGACCACTGTGGTTCATGTGAGTTAGAACACTGTGGTTCATGTGAGCTAGGAGACTGTAGTTCATGTGAGCTAGAACACTGTGGTTCATGTGAGCTAGGAGACTGTGGTTCATGTGAGTTAGAACACTGTGGTTCATGTGAGCTAGGAGACTGTAGTTCATGTGAGCTAGAACACTGTGGTTCATGTGAGCTAGGAGACTGTATTTCATGTGAGCTAAGTGATCGTGGTTCATGTGAGCTAGAACACTGTGGTTCATGTGAGCTAGAACACTGTGGTTTATGTAAGCTAGAACATTGTGGTTCATGTGAGCTAGGAGACTGTAGTTCATGTGAGCTAGAACACTGTGGTTCATGTGAGCTAGGAGACTGTAGTCCATGTGAGCTAGAACACTGTGGTTTATGTGAGCTAGAACACTGTGGTTCATGTGAGCTAGAACACTGTGGTTTATGTGAGCTAGAACACTGTGGTTCATGTGAGCTAGAACAGTGTGGTTCATGTGAGCTAGAACACTGTGGTTCATGTGAGCTAGAACATTGTGGTTTATGTAAGCTAGGAGACTGTAGTTCATGTGAGCTAGACCACTGTGGTTCATGTGAGCTAGAACACTGTGGTTCATGTGAGCTAGGAGACTGTAGTTCATGTGAGCTAGAACACTGTGGTTCATGTGAGCTAGGAGACTGTGGTTCATGTGAGCTAGAACACTGTGGTTCATGTGAGCTAGGAGACTGTAGTTCATGTAAGCTAGAACACTGTGGTTCATGTGAGCTAGAACACTGTGGTTCATGTGAGCTAGGAGACTGTAGTTCATGTGAGCTAAGTGATCGTGGTTCATGTGAGCTAGAACACTGTGGTTCATGTGAGCTAGAACACTGTGGTTTATGTAAGCTAGAACATTGTGGTTCATGTGAGCTAGGAGGCTGTAGTTCATGTGAGCTAGACCACTGTGGTTCATGTGATCTAGAACACTGTGGTTCATGTGAGCTAGAACACTGTGGTTTATGTGAGCTAGAACACTGTGGTTCATGTGAGCTAGGAGACTGTAGTTCATGTGAGCTAGAACACTGTGGTTCATGTGAGCTAGAACACTGTGGTTCATGTGAGCTAGGAGACTGTAGTTCATGTGAGCTAGAACACTGTGGTTCATGTGAGCTAGAACACTGTGGTTCATGTGAGCTAGAACACTGTGGTTTATGTAAGCTAGAACATTGTGGTTCATGTGAGCTAGAACACTGTAGTTCATGTGAGCTAGACCACTGTGGTTCATGTGATCTAGAACACTGGTTCATGTGAGCTAGAACACTGTGGTTTATGTGAGCTAGAACACTGTGGTTCATGTGAGCTAGGAGACTGTAGTTCATGTGAGCTAGAACACTGTGGTTCATGTGAGCTAGGAGACTTTAGTTGATGTGAGCTAGAACACTGTGGTTCATGTGAGCTAGGAGACTGTAGTTCATGTGAGCTAGAACACTGTGGTTCATGTGAGCTAGGAGACTTTAGTTGATGTGAGCTAAGTGATGGTGGTTTTTGTGAGCTAGAACACTGTGGTTCATGTGAGCTAGGAGACTGTAGTTCATGTGAGCTAGAACACTGTGGTTCATGTGAGCTAGAACACTGTGGTTTATGTGAGCTAGAACACTGTGGTTTATGTGAGCTAGAACACTGTGGTTCATGTGAGCTAATAGATCATGGTTTATGTGAGCTGGAACACTGTGGTTCATGTGAGCTAGGAGACTGTAGTTCATGTGAGCTAGAACACTGTGGTTCATGTGAGCTAGGAGACTGTAGTTCATGTGAGCTAGAACACTGTGGTTCATGTGAGCTAGGAGACTGTAGTTCATGTGAGCTAAGTGATCGTGGTTCATGTGAGCTAGTAGACTGTGGTTCATATGATTAATTTAGCTTTAAATCATGTTTCAAATACAATATCCAAACAAAGTTTTTTTTGTAAGAAAAAAAATAATAAAGCAGTGATCTTGAGCTATAATAATCAAGTAGCTTTTAATGTAATTTCAGCTACTTCAGTAGAATACAGTGAAATGAAACAGCGTTCCTGCAGGCTTGACGATGCGCTACATAAAACAACAATTAACACTAGACACTAAGTAAAAACAATCAGAGGATAAACACACAGCATGCACATGTACAAAAAATTAATCGTCTATATAATAATAAATTCTGTACCTGTAAACATTTGTGATGGTAGCAGCAGTTATTCGTGCACAAAAATTGCAATTGGGTGTTTGGGTGTGTGTGTCTGTGTGTGTATTTCACTCTAGTCTCTTGTCGATGAGTCTGTCAGATTACTGGATCAATGTAATGTATCCCTCGGCTTGAGTCAAATGTAGACTAAATCAGTGTGTTTATTAAAGCATCTCTATCGTGCATAAGATCAAGAAAAACACAAGAAACTCTTCTTACGATGCCTAAATGTATTACATTTATCAGTAATTGCTTTTTTTTTGTCCTGCAATCAGAGTAAATCTATAGTGCAACCAAGCAGGCATGATAGACCTTTCACCTTGGACAGATAATCAATCACAAACACCTCAAACACCACCTCGTAAATTATCTTTCACCTTTCTTTTCCACCTTTCTCTCTCCGTTTAACTGTTTTCGATAGACATACTGTTTCCCATCATGTAAAAAAAAAATCCTGCTCTTGTCAAAGCTTTGATGGGATGTGGGGAGTTTAATTTTGATTAGGAGGAGCTCATGCCAGGAAGGGAGAAAGGGCTAAATCATTTAGTCGTGTATTTTTAGAAGCAGGGGTGTCTAATAAGATAAACAGTAACCCGAGGACAGATGAGCTCTGTTTGAACAGATGGCGCGCTCATTTAAAAACTGATTAAGTTGCAACAGTGAAAAAAAAAACACCATGATTACACCAATACAAATACATCGTGCCTCAGGGATGGAACCACCTGTACATTTTGCACATGCAATCAAAAAAAAAAAGTGAAACATAGTTATAATATTGAGATGCAGACTATTTACAGTATCTATAGGTCAAAGCAACTTCAAATGACTTTACTTCTCTGGATAATTTTTATGAAAGAAAGGAGTAGAACATATTGTTTTTTGTTAAGTTTGGTTTAGTTTAAATATATTTTAATAATTTTATTTTATTATAAAAAAAAAAAAATTGTTGACTTTATTTTAAATGTAATGTAATTATTTTGATTTCTATATTTTATGTTTAAAATTAACATTATTTAATTTATTTTGTATAAAATTTTACTTGTATTTTAGTTTACTTTAGTTTTATTATTTAATTTGTTTTTAAATCACATTGAATCACACAATGTTTCCCTATACACCTACATTATATATAAAAATATGAATGTATATACAGTGGAACCCGGTTATGTCGATGTCCTAGGGGGTCGCCAAAAAGCATCGAGGTAACCGATGATCGAGATAAACGAAAATCAAAATGGCGGCAATATATTAACGTGCTTGAAATTTCTTTATGTACATGATGTGCGTTAATAAATGAGAATGTGCATGCACGTGTTTTTGAAGGGTTTTTTTACACAACAGCGTTGCCGCGATTTGTTTGATGAAGGCATGCTATAAAAATACATACAGTACATGTTTATCTGTCAGGAATCCACCTGCCACGCCCCCTTCGGCCCCCTTCAGCGTGTCAGGTGCTTTCTCTGAAGCTCCGCTTCAATCGCGCACATATGGTGCTCGTTTATCATCATCACCAGCTCCTATTTAAACTTCCACACTCTCACTGTCCGTTATTGTTGGTATATGTTGGTTCACGGCGGTCGTTGTTATCGCGCATGCGTATCCCGGTACGTGTCTTCCCACCGGCACTCTCTCAACGGCTGCGCTTTTCGTCCCAAAGCGCACCGCGGATTCCCCCCCCCGATCCTGCCGGTGTTCATTCTATGCTTTTGCTGCTCATCCCAAGTTCGCTTTCGCCTCCCGTTCATCGCATAACATTTAACAACAAAAGGCATATGTGCACTAACTAACAGCAGAGATTCACCAGTATACAATACAACACCTGTAGCAGCTGTAAGACTTGATTTTTCTGCCACTTCCGCGAGTTCTTCTGCGGCTGCACCGAGATAACCGACGTTAAATGGCAAATTTTTCCCCCCCTTGTGCTCGAGATATTAGGGTTCGGCGACATAAAAAAACATAACCGATAAAAAATGCTTCGAAAAAAACGAGAATTTGCATTTCCATTTCAAAAACGTCGACTTAATAGGGTTCTCGAGGTAACCGAGGTCGAGATAACCGGGTTCCACTGTATATATATATATGTTCTCTTTGTTAATTTCTGTAAATGTCAAGCCTGTTTGCTTGAAAAATATCTTTTAAATTTGATAGCTGCAACATATTTTTTAAGTTTGAATAGGGCAACATAAGGTTGGAAAAGCAAGTGTAGCTGAATAAAAACAGCTGGAAGAACATTTTACAACTAATTAGGTGGATTGGCAAAAGGTCAGCAAGATGATTTGGTATAAATATAGATCAATCTTAGAGATGCAGAGTTTTTTAAAAGATGGACAGAGGTTCACAAATCTGCAAAACACTACGTGTACAAATTGTGAAACGATTTCAGAATAATATTCTTTAACATAAAATTGCTAAGACTTCATGTATCTCCCCATCAAGTAAATAATATCATCAAAATATTCAGAAAATCTAAAGAAATCTCTGTCTGTAAGGCCAAGGGCAAAAATCGATATCGAATGCCCATGATCATTCAGGCAATCAGGTTATACTGCATTAAAAACAGGTATGATTCTGTAATGTAAATCACTACATAGGAAAACACATCCAAAATATATCTGTGAACACAGTTCATGGTGTCATCCACAAATTTGTTTCAATTCATTTTTATTTGTATAGTGCTTTTACCAATCGACATTGCCTCAAAGCAGCTTTACAGAGATACAATTCAAGGCAAAGCTATATGCAAACATGACCCAGAAATGCCACCATCTTCTCTGGGCCAAACAATCAATTTAAAATAGACTTAGCAGAGAAGGCAAAAGTACACTCATCCTTTCTTCTAAGAGAAGTACAGATACTCATGTTTTAAGGAACTCCAGTAAAAGTTGAGGTATGACTACACTTTTTTTTAACTCAAGTTAAAGTATAGAAGTTTGGGTTCTGACGTGTACATGTACACTGGTAACTAAACCTCACACCATAGTGTATGAAAATATTGTACAAATATTTTCAAAATGTATTATTTAATAAATGTATCCAGGTTATATGAACCATATATGAATCATATAGAGCACAAGCAGAGGAAAGACTAAGATATATAAGTTATATGTATATGCCATCACCATGGTCATATTGTAGATTCTAGGGTCTAGGGTCTTAGGGGATCTAAGGACAGAGGGGACAGGAGTGGCACTTAAGTCAAGGCTGTAGGACCTGATTAAGGTCAGCGGGGTGGACCAGCATTGCAAATGTCTTGGAAAGATACCCCGGAGAACAAGGCTTTAGAGGCTGCCAAACTCCGCGTGGAGTGTGTTTTGACCCCGAATGGAGGAAGGAGTCCAAAGGACTCCTTTTTATATGGACCGTAGCAGACAACCAGCCTTCTCCACGCGGCAGTTTTGTGGACGTATGTGTCCTGTGTTCTCACGGGGCACATTTGGTTAAGCTTCTCCTGGGGTAAACCCCAGACAGGTGGGGCTCACGGAAAGCATGTGAAGGTCCCCAACATTCTTGAGATGGCCAGTAGTAAAACAGTCTTGACTGTAAAAAATTCTAAGGAATTGGGGTTAAGACTGAATGCCAAAAAAAGTGTACTTTTTCCAGTTTCTCCTTGACTTTAAACCTTTAGGGTGGAAGGACAGGGAAACTGGGCAGTTAACTGGGTCAAAGTAGTGACCTATGCACCATTTAGTGAACAGGCACCACTTTAAGGAATACAACCGCCTCGTGGAGGGAGCTCTGGTTTGGAGAATGGCCGACCTGGCCAGCACGGGTCTTCCAGGAGGAGACAGACTCCATCCCGGTGAACTCTCTCCAGAACTCCTGGGAGTAGCGCTACAGGGGAACATTGTTCCGGCGGAGCCTCAGCCACGCCTGTACCATGGTGTCCAGTCTAAGAGGCACTGGGTGAGTAAGAACCAGAGGTGTTCCACTTATGCTCTGTAAAATCTTCACTTCTGGGTGGAGCCTTCTTTCCCTGGGCCTTGGCCCTTGCCTTGAAAGGGTGTGTCTTCCTTGATTTATGTGCCCCAGGATGTATAGTGCTTTCAGACAATTGATGTGCCACAAGAGATGTGGCTCTTTCCATAGAACTTGAGCGGTCACTCAACTTTGGGTCTGAATAGGCGGGCTGAATGAACGTTATTTTATGGCCTGGTCACCTCAGTGTGCAGTTCTGGGGAAAAAAGGCAGACCCCAGTATGGAGGTAGTGACGAAGGATGCAGGATATGTTCCTCCAGCTTTCTCAGGGGACATAATTTCGACTTATCAGCTGGCTAAGCAATGTCCAGCTTGGCAACAGCACAAGTCACTACCTCCAGCTTCTGTTTAGGCAGCTCCTCAAACAAGACTGGCTGTGGGGTCGTATCCTCCACGAGATCATTAATGTCCATCACTAATGCGATCACTAATGTCCATCCCCTCCCCCGGAGGAAGAGAGGTGGTACCTAAACTCATCCACCTTCACCACCTCTTCCCCCTGCAATTGCACCACTCCACTGCACCCCCTCTCATTCACACACATGTACTCTGTCTTACTCCCACTGACTTTCATTCCCCTTCTCTCCAGCACGTACTTCCACCTTTCCAGTCTCTTCTCAACCTGCTCCTTACTCTGACCACAAAAATCACATTATTCGCAAACATCATAGTCTATGGAGACTCCTGTCTGAGCTCGTACATCAACCTGTCCATCACTACTGCAAACAGGAAAGGGCTCAGAGCCGTTCCTTGATGCAATTCAACCTCCACCTTGAACCCGTCTGTCGTTCTTACTGCACACTTTACTGCTGTCACGCTGTCCTAATTCATGTCCTGCACCACCCTCACATACTTCTCTGACACACCTGATTTCCTCATACAATACCCCAACTTCTCTCTCTACACCCTGTCATATGTTTCTCTAGATCCACAAACACACAATGCAACTCCTGCTGACCTTCTCTATACTTCTCCATCAACATTCTCAAAGCTCTTCCTCAGCATGAAACCATACTGTTGCTCACAGGTGGTCATCTCTTCTCTCAGCTTGGCTTCCACTACTCTTTCCCATAACTTCATCGACTTTATTCCCCTGTAGTTACTGCAGGTCTGCACATCTCCCTTATTATTGAAAATTGGTACCAGCACACTCCTTCTCCATTCTTCAGGCATCCTCTCAACTTCCAGAATCTTGTTGAACAATCTGGTTAAAAACTCCACTGCCATCTCTCCTACCCATCTTCATGCTTCTTCTGGTATGTCATCTGGTCCTACCGACTTTCACTGTTCATCCTCTTAATCGCTGCTCTCACTTCCTCCTTATTAATCCTATTCACTTCCTGCTTCACCATCTCCATATCATCCAACCTACTCTCTCGCTTTCATTTTCCTCATTCATCATCTTTTCAAAATGCTCCCTACATCTTCTCAACACACTCTCCTTACTAGTTAACACAATTCTATTTACATCATTTATTGCTCTAACTTGCAGTACATCTTTTCGAGCTCTGTCCCTTTGCCTGGCCGATCGCTACAAATACTTTTCTCCTTCCTTAGTGTCCAACTTCTCATATAGCTCCTCATATGCCTTTTTCTTTGCTTTACGTCCCCATCCCTGCCGCATCTCCTTGTACTCCTTCCTACTTTTCTCATCAGCTTTCACTTTAGAAGTGTTACTGTAGGCACAAACCATCACATTTGCACGTTAGGATCTCCCTGAAGAACACTAAGTGCTTTTGCAAATGGGCTCATTGTCTTTGCAAATTCTTCCAGAAATCCAAGCTCAGCAGGAGTGAACCTGTAAAAAAACAAAAAAAACTAAACAAAAAGACTGTCAAGTTGCAAGTTAAAACAAATTACAAATTGTGTTCTGTAAAGTTAATGAATAGTACTATGATTTATACTGTGTGTGAGTGAGAAATTACTTCATGTATACGTTTACAATTTTCATACACAGTAGAAAGACATTATTTTTTTAGTATTATTTTATTATTTATTATTTTATAAATGTATTTATTATACATTTGTTTGAATCCAGCCAAAACTGTCAAATATCCATTAAGAAATAATGTTTTATCATTACTGAACTCAATAGGCTAAGTTCTGAAAATTATGTGGTACTTACATGGGAATTTTTAATGCAATACAGGCAGTTGCAATGGTTCTTTCTCCTTGTTGCCTCACAGTTCTTAAAATCCTCTCCACAGCTAGGAAAAGAGAATTCCACCTAGTGTTATTTGGCCTCAAGAGCTGGCTAGCTTTTTTCTTCTATTATCTCGGCAGCTGTGGTGGATCGTGTACTTTTTTTGCCACAGACTTGAGCACTTTGCAAATGTTGAGTGGGATAGCCGCTTAAAAGTTGAATTGGAATTAGCTTCCAAGACATCAACTGTAGACACCAGATTCAGAAAGTGGCAGGCACATTGATGGTGTTCTGGCAGTTGATATTCCAGGCCATCCTCTTGATCCAACATGGTTCCAGCTTTAACAAACTCAACACCCTCACTGTTTTCTGCCTGGTCATCATCATCATCATCATCATCATGAATCTCGCTTTTTCCCATCCCACTTTGCCTGGCTCCTTCCATAGTTTCTGGTTTATTATTTTCTTAAAGCTCACCATAAATTCTAAATGCTTTTAGAAAATTGGAGCCGTTGTCAGTTGTTGTGCAAACAATCTTGTAATGGATGTTGAACTCATACATGGCACCTGCGAGTTCAGAAAAAGAATGTGTGCCTTTTAGTTGTTTAAATGCTAGGGCAGCATAACATCTTTGTAGAGTTTCTGGATCTATTGTGCCGTGACACCTATGAAGCTCTGTTGGTGTGCAGTCCAGCAGTCAGTGGTGGTTGCAATGAACTCAATTTCACTCATGGCTGCTTTCAGGTTGTTCTTCATTTTCTGTGTTTTTTTACAGTGCCACAAGACATTACCACAACACTTGTTTGAAGGAGATGCACAAGAGATTTAAAACCCTCCTGTTCAACAACACAGGGTGTGTATACCCTGAATGACAAAGTTTCATCCAAAAAAAAGGAATTGAACTAACAGAATTACAGATCCTTAAAAGTAAACATAATGCATCCAGGACTGATATGGATTATTGTCTTCTGATGTTAAAATGGTGTATTAATGATGAATTAAGTAAATTTATATTCCAATAAGAATAACAGCTAGCTAACAATAAAAATGTGTCTAGTTAGCTAAGTTAACTAGAATTCACTAATTAACAAACAAAGTAAATAAATTAACCGTAATAGCAAAATGTGCACTCCAGAGGCGATTTCTTTAAGACTGCAAGGGAAGCTCGGCTTCCCTTATAATGTCACAAAATTAATGGTCAAATATGTACTATTGTATTAACATTTTATTGACTAAAAATGCGTTAGAAAACGTTCATCTCAAAGACGAGTTCGTTCAGAATCAGTTACATATAGCAGGTCGGCTGACTCGATTTCCTTCTCATACATTCCCGCAGCGTCACAGTGCATTTCCCTATTGCAGCCCAGCGTCCATTGACTTCAATGGGGCTGCTTTGAACGTTTTTTTTCAGCGCTTCGAAACTAGACGGTCATTGGATAAACGCTGCGATTATGTCCCGCCCACGGACGCTCAGCGTCTCTGGGAGTGAATGGGGAGTGGGCTGGCCCGGACTCCGAGCTTCTGCGTGATGATTGGAGGGTCTGTCGAAAGACTGCATCTCCTTTTGACTGACAGCGATTCTGTACTATAAGGAATCACTGAAGCTATTCGCGCTCAGTCCCATCGCGGATTTCTCAAGTTCAGTCGAAATAAAAACTGCTGCAACCTTCTTTGATATTTGCTTGGCGAAATTGCTTGATTTTCATCATACATTTCACACAATTATACACCACATTCCTTGTTTCAGTTTTACAGAGTTTAATATTTTTTTTTTAGATCGTTCATTCATTCATTCATTCCTTCATTCATTCATTCATTCATTCATATAACGTTAGTAGGCTAGGCTAGCGTCGTGGGTGAAACTGCGCACGATGGCAGACGGTGCTAATATTGTCGACCTGATTTTGAGGTGAATGAGCTTCCCCTCTCTGACAGACCAGTAGCCGCCACTGGTGCACTCATATGAATTTACGCTAACATCACACACATAGCAAATACACTATTATTACTAAGCACTGAAATGGCTCGTGACAAGATAAATATAACAATAAAACATGTAATTTACCTGTATGTGCTTTCTCAAATTGGATGGTCTTGAAAGCCAGCACTTTGTGTTTTTTTGGGGTGTCACAATTCGCAGTGCATTCGCAAAGAATCCTTTTTGACGGTGAGAATTTGGAACATCTCCTTCATATATTGCAATGGGAGATAGGTAATGCCTGTTTTCATTCATTTTTACAACGGTGACCCCCTCTGTCCCTTCATCTGTCTCTTAGCCATTTCTCTTGTTGCCTTTAGCCTTGCTCATTGTTAGCTCTGTAGGCTAGCCTATATCTGTGGTGTGTGTGTGGTAGCCAGGAAATGCAGCACAATGACAAGAAATAGGCTATTAGGCTGGGAACAGCGCTTAAAAATAAGAAATAATACTAAAAGTAATGAGCCTGGTTTGAAAATGTATGAAGTAGAAAGTAAAGATATTTGTATTAATCTACTTAAGTACAGTAACAAATTATTTTTACTTCATTACTTCCCACCTTTGGGGCTTAGGCAAAGTGGAAAATTGTTCTGTAATCAGACGAATCAGGATTTTAAATTCTTTCCATGGATGCCACAATTTCAGGACTAAAACATTTAGCGCATCATCAACCAAAAAACACAAGAAAAAAGACCCAGGACTGTTGAGCAGCTAAAATCTAGTATTAAACACAAATGGGACTTTGGTCCAAAATTCATACAGTGTATACAAGTTTTTTAACCTTCAGTGGTATTGGCGGTGTGTACAAATAATGTTATCTCCTTTTTTCTCCTTGCAATGAGGCACGAGACAGGTTTGCCCTTTGCCACCTCTCCTATTTGCGTTGGTAATTGAACCACTAGCTGCAGCTTTACTTGAGAAGGCTGCCATTAGAGAGAATACACAGAGGAGTGGAGTATTACTCTATGCAGTTGACATGCTTGTGTACCTGTCTCATCCACCTTCAAGCTTGCTAGTTCTGAATGGACTGTTAGATGATTTTAAAAATAGTTTGGGATATAGAATTAATATATAGAGATGTGAACTTATGCCTAAAAATTCTGCATCCAATTCAACATTATCTAATTCCAAACCATTTAAAATAAGGAGCAAAATGTTTAAGTATTTAGGTATCTGGATTATTCATAAATATCGTACACTTTACAAAGCTAACTTCTGTCTACTTATAAACAATTTAAACTAAGATTTTAACCGGTGGAACCCGCTCTCATTAAGCTTAGGGGGTAGAATTAATACTGTCAAAATAAATGTGCTGCCTAGATTCTTGTTTTTATTTCAAAGTCTCCCTATCTTTTTAACAAATCTTTCTTTTTAAATATAGACACTCTTGTATCTGATTTTATCTGGAATAGGTAAAAACACCTAGGATGTGTGAAGAGATGCTACAAACGAACCGTTGTTGTGGTAAACTATCTCTCCCTAATGTACAACACTATTACTGGGCTTCTAATATTAAATTAATGTTACACTGCATGTACTCTTCTGATAGCCCTATATGGCTCCTTCTAGAAAAAGCCTCCTGTAGGACTGCATTGTCTGCTACTTTTTACAAAGATTCCTCTCTCTGACCCAGGGTCTAGATACTCTCTGAATCTAATTGTTAGAGCATCTTTTAAAATTTGGAATCAGTAAGACAAGCTTTTTCCCCCTACTGACCTTTCAATGCAAGCCTCTATCATTAAAAACATGTTTACTTCTCCAATCACAGATGCTGCTTTTAATTGCTGGGTAGAGAGAGGACTTTTCACACTGAAAGATTTTTCTAGTGATCATAGCTTTGTTGTTTCATCAAATAAGGGCAAAATATAGCATTCCCAAAACGCACTTCTTCAGATATTTGCAGCGTCGCAGTTTTATGATATCTAACATTATAGACCTCCCAGCTCTACCTACCAAATCACTGCTTGATATATTTGTAAAAAATCAACCCACTGTCTATAAATATTATAAGTATTATATATTCTATGATTTTTTTCACAAAATGTAACATCCCTAATGAAATTGAAACAACAATGGGAAAGTGAACTTGATTTGCTTATTTCAGAGAAAACATGGCAAGATATTATCAACAGGATTCACACAACTTTAATTTGTCTACGACATACAATTACAGTATCTAATTTAAAGTAGTTCACCGCCGTCACTGGACAAAAGCAAAGTTATCAACATTTTATTTATTGTTAATATTATATATAATATTATCTATATTATTAATATTGATCCCTTGTGCGATAAGTGCGGGCTTGAGATAGCTGATCATGCGCACGTTTTGCTCATGTCCCAAGCTTGTTAATTTTCGCCAATTAATATTTACATTTTCCCAGAAGTTTTGTGTTTATCTATTAATCCTTCTCCAATTCCTGGTATATTTGGTTTAATTACAAAACTCTGTTTAGGTAATAATAAAATATGGGTTTATGAGATTTGCAAATCTTTGACTTCTTTTTTATTTACATTTTATACAGCATCCCAATATTTTAGAAAAATGAAGGTTGTGTTATTATTGAAGTCTTCTCCAGATTTTGTGTGGTATTTTCATATTTCATTTCATCTTTGTTTAATATAGTTTTATGTTTCAGATTTTGGATTTAATTTTGTGTTTCCAGATAGAGTTCAGATCAGCGCCATTTTAAATTTTGATTCTCACTACAATCCCCAGAAAGCATTGCTACATCTTGTAATGCACAAGAATTTTGCCACATTCACAGTAACCATAATGCTAATCACACACAGACACACACACACACACACACACACACACACACCTATTCCAAGTATCACTTGGTGTACAGTTTTTTTCTGATGTACCATCTCTTAATTTTATACATTTATGTCTGGTTCTTGATTCTCATTTTGTTTCCTGCTTTGCACTGAGCTACAAAAAGCGATGGCTTTAGTTTTGTGTAATTATCTGAGATTGCACTTCCGTGGCCTTGAGTGTTTCGTACAGCAGCTGTCTTTGTGTTAAAAGGGCTTTTAGAGTAAGGACTGAAAAGCAGGAAGCAATAAAGTACATAGTAATGATTAGAAACCTACATTGTGGGTCATCCAGATACCAGATGCTATTCAGCTTGAAGCCAGGCAAGTTGGAGTGCTGGAACACTTTAGAACAGACAGAAGGCTGATGAGGACAATTTGAACACAGCATGATTAATTGTGATTCAATTGCTCTCTATTTGTAAATAATGGCAAAAAATGGAGCATTTTATAGGCCCTGATTTGTCCTGTGGAGCAAGCAAAAAAATAAAAGAAAAATATACATACATTATACAGTGGAACCCGGTTATATCGATGTCCTAGGGGGTCGCCAAAAAGCATCGAGGTAACCGATGATCGAGATAAACGAAAATCAAAATGGCGGCAGTATATTAACGTGCTTGAAATTTCTTTATGTACATGATGTGCGTTAATAAATGAGAATGTGCATGCACGTGTTTTTGAAGGGGTTTTTACACAGCAGCGTTGCCGCGATTTGTTTGATGAAGGCATGCTATAAAAATGTACATACGTTTGTTAACAACAAAAGGCATAAGTGCACCTACTAACAGCAGAGATTTACCAGTATACAATACAAACCACCGTCCATTCTCCATACAACCCTTCATTATATTCTCCAACATTATAAACACACAGATTGCTCAAAAAAAAAAAAAAAAACAGCGGCTGCACAGTGCCGTCTCACATTTAGTCCACATGTGGAAAAAAAAGAAAAATAAACAGTAACTAAGTTTCTGAAAACTTATGACCATCAGGCTGAAGTAATCCGCACAAACACACAAAGCAAAGTGTCCGAAAAAACCTTACGTCCGCGATGCCGAGGGGGAGATAAGCCGAGCGAGAGAGAAAAAGAGAGAGAGAGAGAGAGAGAGAGAGTTTGTGAATGGAAAAAAAGGGAAATATCGCGACCGGCGGCACGGCGCGAAGCCGGAAAAAAAACCCGGAAGATCCAAAACCGAACCCGAAACCAAAAACGAGGGACAGAAAAGTCTCAAACGTAAATGGCCGAAGGGGGGGGGGGGCAGGTGCTTTCTCGGCCGCTTTCTCTGAAGCTCCTGGCTTCAACTCCTTACCGAGAGAGCCGTGCTCCTTACCGAGCGCGCGCGCGTCGCTCCTTACCGAGAGAGCCGTGCTCCTTACCCTGCTCGCGCGCGCGCTCGGTAAGGAGCACGGCTCTCTCGGTAAGGAGCGACGTGCGCGCGCTCGGTAAGGAGTTGAAGCCGGGAGCACCGTGCTCCCGTTCATCGCATAACATTTAACAAAAAAATGCATATGTGCACTTACTAACAGCAGAGATTCACAAGTATACAATACAAACACCTGTAGTATTTGTAAGGTTTGATTTTTCCGCCACTTTCGCGAGTTCTTCTGCGGCTGCACAGTGCCGATCGACATAACTGACGTTAAAATTTCTAGAATTTCTCGACATAACCGATAAACAATGCGTATAAAAAGCGAGAATTTGGCAGTTCCACTTCAAAAACGTCGACATAATAGGGTTGTCGAGGTAACCGAGGGCGAGATAACCGGGTTCCACTGTAGTTCCTTTTCAGGAACTCGAGCTGTGTCGCAACGCTTTGTAAACACTTCCACGTTGTTCATGCTCTGAATCACGTGTGTAATCCGGCCAACGGCAAGACGTGACGTCACCGGCGGGGTAACTTCACGACCAGGAAGCTACAAAGTGGGAATGCAGTTCAGGTAAGCACTTTGTGTGTGAATCTGTGAAGGCATGAGCAATAAAAGCAAGCAGAACTTCCGAATGTGTTTCTCCTTGCCCCTGTTTTATTTCGGAGGGGGAATAAACACAGCTTGTGAATTGTTTGCTTGGGAGAGGAGCATGCGAGCCATGCGGCTACAATGCGAGCAGTCGACTCCCGTGGGAGCCGACTGTTTGCATTGTAGCCGCATGGCTCGCGGAGAGTGCTCTTCAGCGGTTTCTTCCCCTGGCACGAGCAGCACTGCGCTTCATATTTGTTCCTCCGAGGATGGAGAGATTATGGAAGATAGCCAGCCCACAGACTCCTCCCAGCCTGTGCTGTATGTGGAGGTAGTGATGCGGGCAAAGCTAGCTTGGCCAGATGAAAAGCGGAAGCAGCGCACACCCAGCAAGCTGGACGCTTCCTGCGCCCTGCGTCACAGCCTCCATGCCAGGGTCTGCTTTTTTTCCCGGATCTGCACACTGAGGTGTCCAGGTCCTGGTATAGTCGCATACCAGGCTGACCTGCTGTGGTAAATGAACGATTAAGCTCTGGGGCTGATGATATCAAGGCCTTAGTAGCCACAGAAAGGCATCTGTGGCTTATCCTGTTAGATAATCCGGACAGGGACAGGGCTTTTTTGCTGAACGCCCCGATGGCCCCTTCTGGTTTGTTCTGCGACGCCATAGGTGTGGTCATCGACAAGTTTCAGGAGGCCAAAAAGCAGTCGGAGGTGTTTTAGTGGCATTTTTCTCGTTGCTCCCAAGCGGCCGCTCAGTGGGTGCAGCCCCAGCCTGGCATTGCCTAGTGGTGGTTCAGAGACAGAGGGTTTTCCTGCAAGGGCAATCCACTCCGCACTATCAAGGTCTCGCAGAAAACCGTTCATACCTTAGATATGTGGAAAGAACCTGTGTTACTGTCTTAGGGACCCATCCTGGGAGCTCCTTATCGTCATGTAATGCTAACAATGGATTAGTGGCACCTTCATGGCCAGGCAGACCATGGTTCACTAACCTGGTGTCCCTCCTTGAGGACCCTCCTTGGGAAATTCCTCCCAGGAGGGATCTCCTCTCCCAGGTGGGGGGGGTCGCCTGGTTCACCCCTGCCCTGAGTTATGGAGGCTGTGGTTGTGGCCCCTGAGGGGGCACAGTTCTTAGCTGCTGGTCTCTCTACTGAGGTAGTGGACACCATCCTCCAATCCAGAGCTCCCTCTACGAGGAGGTCATATGCCGCTAAATGGCGCTTGTTCTCTGTGTGAACCAATTGAACCCAGTTAACTGTCCAGTTTTTTTAAAGCTGGAATTCCTGTTTGGCTCCTTTGACCCCGAAGGGTTACATGTTTATTGTTTCTTGCTGGGTAGACACTCTTTGGTGACAGGTTTTCTGCGTGGCACCCGGAGGCTGAGGCCCAGGATGCAACCCAGAGTGCCTGTGTGGGTATATCCTCCCTGAAGAGGGTTGGGGACTTACAGGCTCTTTCCGTGGCCCTGTCTCTCCTGGAGTTTACCTCTGGCATGGCCAGTGCCTTCCTTTACCCCAAACCAGGGTATGTACATAAGGTGCCTGCAACTTCCAGATGACCTGTCGAGCTGCAGGAATTCTACCTTGCTCCTTTTCAAGCCCTGACCAGGAAAAACTAAACTGACACGTACGTCCACAGGACGAGTCTGTGGAGGCAGCTGTTTGTATGCTATGGCCCCTATAGAAATGGGTTTTCTGCCAACAAGCAGACTCTCATTAGGTAGATTGTGGATGCTATTTTATCTTCATAAAAGTCTTTTGGCCTCCCCACTCCTTTCGGGATCAAGGCCCACTCCGCTCAGAGTGTGGCGGCATCTACGGCCTGGTCTCTGAGCCACACTCCCTGCATCCCTGCCACGCTTCCATTTTCATTTGCAGAAGAATTGGGACACCTAATTTTTCAGCCATATGTATATTTTCCTAAAACTGTTACCACAAAGTTAGAAACATACAATTGAATACGATGTGTTTGGAATAATTTTATTTCCCTTTCCCTTGAACTAGGAGAACCAAACCTGTTCCAGCATTACAATGCTCCTGTGCACAAAGCCACCTCCATGAAGATACGCTTTACATGAGCTGGAGTGAAAGATCCACAAGCACACTCTCTAAATCTAGTGGAACATCTTCCCTGAGTAGTGGGGAAGATACAGTTTTTATAACAGCATATGGGACACTACACACAAACCTGTGCTTTAAACAGCTTTAAAAGCACTTCCTTATAATCTTTGCAAAAGTTTTTTAAAAATTTAAAAATTTGCATTCAGTTGTATTTTGTCTCTGTTGTTACCAAGCTGTGCTATCTTGTTTGCTCTTCCGAGCTTGATCTGTTTTAGCCTTGTGTTAACAACTCTTGTATTATCCTGTTCGTATTTTATTAATTTATTATACATTTTATTATAATAAATAATATATAATAAAATAGGATATATTAATTCTCGCTTGAACACTGCTGATTGAAGTAGTTGGTATATATTTGTCTAGGTTTGTTTGAGCTCGATGTCTTTTCAGGCATTGTTTCTGTTTATTTGTTTTGGGTTTAATCGCGTTAAAGTGCTTGTGTGTAAAGGAGGCAGTTTATACTAGGAGGCAGTATATTGAATTTTGCATTAAATAACTAGCTGTGTAAGGCATCTAAAAAAAAATAAACCCTGTCTGCACAGAAACATGGATATACACAATCTACAGTTTTATATAAAAACTATGAATTTAGTTAGACAATAACTTTAAATGTGTCTCGTGAAGGCAGTTATTCCAGTGTATTTCTTCGATTATGGGTTTTTGATCGCCAAAATAAACTATTGTCTGAGGTCTTTAAATGACTGCACCAGGTATTTTGGAAGTCCAATTTCTTGCATATGATTTCCACTAAACAGGTTGTGATCACACGATCGCATCCACAAAAGTATATTGAATTTTGCATTAAATAAGTTACAGATTGTACATTACAAGTAAGATGCAGCGATTGTGTAATGATGAGTGTGTGTTTGTGTGCGTGTATGTGTGTGTGTGTGTGTGTGGGTGGGGGGGGTGCATTTCACCTTGTACGTGACTCCAGGTTAATGGGAAAATTGAACACTACAGCTCTGACTGTTCTCTCAACCTTTTACACACTCACAAAATGGGGCAGTCAATCTTCCACTTACATTGCTCACATGTATGAATGTACACACTGACTCTGGAAACAACAGAGTGATTTCTTTCATTGTTTCATTCCTTTTGGGGATTTTTTTGTTCGTTTTTTTATTCCACTTTCCGGCCCAAACACAAAACTGCTTATGGGTGAATTACAGGCAGTTTGAGAAAAAAACACCACATAAACTGTACACAGTTTTTCAAAAGCAGAAAAAACACTCCAATTGGAAGTGTGGAATAGAGTCTACTTACATATAAAGATAATCTACAGCTGGGAGTTTAACTAACTGACAGGAAGCATAGTGCATTATAATTGTGTAAGGCACACTTGGATTATCCAGTGTAATCTGTGATTATTGGGAAAGTTAAACATGTCTCTGATGTTTGCTGTACAATACTGACTAAATGGGAAAAAAAATCATTTACATTAGTTATTTAATACACAGATCTTTGATTAAGAATTCTGCTAAGAGAGGGAGAGAGAGAGAGAGAGAGAGAGAGAGAGAGAGAGAGAGAGAGAGAGAGAGAGAGTGCTGGGAGGTGGTAGCTCAGTGGTTAAGATGTTAGACTGATTGTTTTTAATTTCTGATGATACTGCGGGCATTAGTCCCTTTGGAATTTTGCATTTCATTTATCCAGGCAATGCTAAAACCACATACTGCATCTATACCATCTACAAAAGTTCGGTCTAGACCTTTCACCAATTAAAAGCATTTGGGGCATCATAAAAAAATGAGCAAGAAGACCCAGGACTGTTGAGCAGCTAGAAACTAAAATCAAAAACAAATGGGAAATTTCCTCCCAAAACTCCAGCAACTGGTCTCTTCAGTTCCCAGACACATACAGACTATATTATGGTAAACATGGCCATGTGCAAACTTTTTTGAAACTTGATGCATTTCCTCGGTTTAAACATTTGATACATTTTCTATGTTTTATTGTGAATAATATAAGAGTTTATGAAATCAAAACGTCATGTGTTTAAATCCCAGCACCACCAAGTTGTCAAGTTGTTGGAGCCTTTAGCAAAGCCCTTAACTCTCAAGTGCTTGTGTGCATAAATATCATTGTTGGGTTTAATGGATAAGGGTGTCATAATAAAATATTTATATATAGTATAGCATAAGGGATAATTGGATCCAAGTTACCTTGTGAATGGTTCACATTATTAAATGTAATTTTAAATAGATAAAAAGTATACACATAGTGAGTCATGAGAATTGTTGCTTATGTTGATTAAAAGTAATCAAAGTTGCAATGACAGCTTGAGGATTATGATATAGCAAACAGGCAACAATTTTAATCAATCAATCGGGTAGAGTGTAGAAAAGTCAGTGAAGATTTGAAACATGAAATCAATTCAACTGATTGAACTCTTAAAATGTTTTATTTTTATTTTTTTAAGCACAAATCTAACTCTGCATTGGAGCAAGTGTGTGTTTCTAGACAGGTGACTGGCGGAAAATGATGCAGCTGTGGAGTTAATATGAAAACAGTGGGATGGGAAACCTTACATATTGTTATGGGATTTGAGGTTTTAGTACCTGCTGTTTGCTGTTTATTTCCATGCTGCAGGATTTCCTGCAGCTTTCTGTGTGTGATGTGTGACAGTGTACAATCATGATGCTGCACCTGCTGCTGTGTGTGTGTGTCAGTAAAGGTTTCTCAAAGAAACCAAGTTATCGAAAAAAATAAGAGACTTCCAAATTACCTCAGAGAAAAGTTCTGTGAACCTAGTTTAAAGTTTTTAAGCCATGGTATGGTGTCTATGGAGCAGAGTTTAAGGGATTGCTCAAGAACCCAAAAGTGGCAATTTGGCTGTGCTGGGACCTGAACCCCTGACCATATCAGCAGCAGTGTTGGGCCATCAGGGCCAGCAAGGTCTTCTCTGCTCGCCTAAACACTATCAGAAGAACTACATTTACAACATAAATTCTAATATTTGTTCCATTAATTTTTATTAATTTGTTTCCAACAGTTTATTCTCTTCATTTGGTAGCATTTCTCTTGGCTGCACTGCTTCCAGAACGTGTATGTGGATGTAAGATCTTTTGTCCAATCAGATTTCAGCCTCTATGTGCTGCCATATTAATCTAATCTGCCCAGGGCCTTCAGAATCAGTAGTGCTGGCCAATATATCATAGATTATATTAAAAATGGGTCTGTTTTTTTCCGTCCTCTAATTGGTTGGTCAGAGGAAAAATGTTACAGCCCAGTTCAATGAGCAAAACACATCTGTAGCACTCTGCACACATTAATTCACCTGAGTTAGACTTTTTTACGCCCACAATTGCTGACGGAGGAAGAGAAATTGATTTGGTCTCGGACATTCTTAAAAATCAATTTTCAAGAAAAGCTAGTCATCGTGAGAAGTCGGCCAACCCCGAAGCTAGCTAGCTTGTCTCAGCCCAGGAAAGGGTTTGTTTGCCACTTTCAGACCAGTGCCTACGAGGGGTACCACTGGCTTACAGCCTCTGAGGAGCGGTGCAAACTTATGACTATGCATCTCTGGTTAATAGGTTGTATTTTATAAAGAAATTTTATGTTTTTGTCATGTTATTAGACAAATATTGGTTCTGCACTTCTCCAGATTATGTAGGTGGCACAGTTTCAGTTGTAGTGTAGAGGTTTGGAGTTTGCTTTAGTAAAATGGTATTCACCCTCCATATGCAAAATGCCTCTCTCTCTCTCTCTCTCTCTGTAATGCCATGCATTGTTTTATTGTGTTATTGTATAGTATTGATGGTTTTATAATTTCGACATGATAGGGGTGGTATTAAGAGGTGGATTAAGTCGGGTAAATCCTCACTGAAGGCCCAAGTACCAAATGCACAGCCCACCACTGATCAGCAGTAACCCAGAACCTTAACCACTGAACCACCACTGTCATTTAAATTTAAAAACATTAATTAAACTGACCAACACGAAATGTGTATTCAAATGTTTAATTGCACACCATTCAAAGTGTGATGTGCAATATCTGCAAAACAGCTTACTTCTTTTTTTTATTACATTGTAGCTGCTATAAACATTTGTTCCCTCACTAGGCTTCCCTCACTCATTTCCTCACTATTCTTCCCTTACTAGACTTCCCCTGACTCATTCTCCCACTAGGTTTACCTCACTCGTTCCCTCACTAGGCTTCCCTCACCTGTTCCCTCACTAGGCTTCCCTCACTCGTTTCCTCACTAGACTTCTCTCAATCATTCCCTCACTCATTCCCTCACCAGATTTTGCTCACTTGCTCTCTTACTAGGCTTCCGTCACTCGTTCCGACATTAGGCTTCCCTCACAAAGCTGTTGTTGGACCCTTTAGCAAAGCACTTAACCCTCAAGTGCTTGATTGTATGAATAAGATAATTGTTAGGTGTTATAGATAAGGGTGTCATAATAAAATATTTATATATGGTATAGCATAAGGGATAATTGGATCCAAGTTGCTTTGTTAATGTTCCACATTATTAAATGTAATTTTAAATGGATAAAAAGTATACACATACATATAGAGTCATAAGAATTGTTGCTTATGTTGCCAAAAGTAATTAAAGTTGCAAAGACAGAGTGAGGATTATGATATAGAAAACAGACAACAATCTATCAATCAATCAATCAATCAATCAGACGGAGTGTAGTAAATTCAGTGTGGATTTGAAACATGGAATCAATTGAACTGATTGAACTCTATTATGATTTTTCTTTATATTTTCATCACAAATCTAACACTGGAGCGAGTGTGTGTTTCTAGACAGGTGACTGGCGGAAAATGATGCAGCTGTGGAGTTAATGTGAAAACAGTGGGATGGGAAACCTTACATATTGTTATGGGATTTGAGGTTTTAGTACCTGCTGTTTGATATTTATTTCCATGCTGCAGGATTTCCTGCAGCTTTCTGTGTGTGATGTGTGACAGTGTAAAATCATGATGCTGCACCTGCTGCTGTGTGTGTGTCAGTGAAGGTTTCTCAAAGAAACCAAGTTATCAAAAAAAATAAAAGACTACCAAGTGACCTCAGAGAGACTTCCTGTGAACCTAGTTTAAAGTTTTTTATGAGCAATATTCACTGGTTTAATTGTCAAATTATAAGGTCAGCCATGGTACGGTGTCTATGGAGCAGAGTTTAGGGCCTTGCGCAAGAGCCTAAAAGTGTCAGTTTGGCTGTGCTGGGACCTAAACCCCTGACCATATCAGCAGTTACCCAGAACCTTAACCACTGAACACTACTGCCTTAGAATTTAAAAGTTATTAAACTGACCAAGACGAAATGTGTATTAAAATGTTTGATTGCACACCATTCAAAAGTGTGATGTGCAATATCCTCAAAACAATTTTTATTTTTTTTTACTTACATTATAGCAGCTATAAACATTTGTTCCCTTAATAGGCTTTCCTCATTTTTTTCCTTACTAGGCTTCCCTCACTCATTACTTTAATAGACTTCCCTCACTTATTCCCTTACAAGGCCTCCTTCACTTATTTCCTCACCAAGCTTTTCTTATTTGTTCCCTCACTAGATTTCCCTCACTTATTCTTCCACTAGACCTCCCTCACCTGTTCCCTAACTAGGCTTCCCTCACTCATTTCCTCACTAGGCGCTTCCCCTTATTTGTTCCCTCACTTGACTTTCCTCACTCATTCTCTCACTAGACTTCCCTCACTTGTTCCTACACTAGGCTTTCCTCACCAGGCTTGTCTTTCTCGTTCCTTTACTAGACTTCCCTCGCTCATTCTCTTACTATTCTTCCCTTAATTGTTCCCTCACTAGACTTCCCTCACTCATTCCCTCACTCGTTCCCCCACTAGGCTTACCTTACTTGTTCCCTCTCTAGACTTCCATTTCCATTTGGGGCATTTAGCAGACACCCTTGTCCAGAGCGACATACAGCAGTGCTTTAAATCTCTAGCAATAAATAAATCTACACTGGTATGCTAGATTACAAACTTAATATAAATATAACTATTGAATTCTACAAAACAAACTTGGAAAGTGCTAATTTAAGTGTTTCAGGAGGTAGGTCTTCAATCGTTGCTTTAAGATAGCCAGGGACTCCGCTGTACAGACATCTAGGGGAAGTTCATTCCACCACTTTGTTGACAGAACAGAGAAGAGCCTTGAAGTACCAAATAAAAAAAAATAACATTTTATTTGTCACATACACATACATACAGAGTGAGGGAATAGAATGGGGGGAAGTATACTTACCTCTCATTCTGAGAGAAGATGGTACCAGTCAAGCAGTGCTGGAGGATCTCAGACAGCATGGTGCAGTGCGAGGTGTGATGAGGTCTCTCATTTTTGGCCTTGTAGGCAAGCATCAATGTTACTTTCCTCACTCGTTCTTACACTAGGCTTCCTTTACTAAGCTTCTCTCACTCGTTCCCTCACTAGGTTTCCTCGACTAATTCCCCTTATCTGGCATCCCTCACTTATTACCTTACTAGACTTCCATCACTCGTTCCCTAACTAGTCTTCCCTAACTCATTACCTAAATAGACTTACCGACACTAGACTTTCCTCACAAAGCTTCTCTCACTCATTCCCTTACTAGTCTTTCCTCACTCGTTTCCTCAATAGGCTTGCCTCATTTGTTCCCCTTACTAGGCATCCCTCACTAGACCTCCCTCACTCATCCTCTCACTAGTCTTCCCTCACTTGTTCCCTCATTAGTCTTTCTCAGTAAAATGACCAGCAACTTTTTTCTCTTATAAATATCAAATAACAGAAAAAAGCAGACAGTAGCCTAGTAAGAGAAAGAGTGAGGGAAGCCTAGTGAGAAAACGATTGAGGGAAGCCTAGTTAGTGAACGGGTCAGGGAAGACTAGTGAGAGAATGAGTGAGGGAAGTCTAGTGAGGGAATGATTAAGGAAAACCTATTGAGAGAACGAGTGAAGAAGGTCTAGTGAGGGAAGCCTAGTAAGGGAAGGATTGAGGGAACAGGTGAGGGAAGCCAAGTGAGGGACGCTCGGTGAGGGTAGCCTAGTTAGGGAATGAGTGAGGAACTAGTAGGTCATGACTGTCTCATTGTGGAAAATTGTTTGACACTGTAGACTCCTCACATTTACATCTCTTTTTTTTTGTGGTTTTTTTTGGTTTTTTTTATAAATCTGTTTGCAAGCAAAATGTGTGTCTAGTACATCCTACACATGATTGAGTGTCAATAAAGAGTCAGTACTGTAGAAACTTCAGCTATAAGTTCTAATAAATAATAATCATTTCATGATTTGCTTTGCGGTTGGAATGGGAGCATTAATCTTTTCTATCCAATAGACTTCAAGAATTAAATGCATTCTTATCCAATACATCCTCAGCCAGTGCAATTGCCTTGATGCATACATGACATTGTAATTTTAAATTAAATGTTGCTGCAGATTACATATTAAGCAACACCCTGTGTTCATTTCTTATTTGGGAAAATTCCAAAAAAAAAACCAGGTCCTTTTTTACTTAATTATAAATAAGCCAGAAAGATACACTCACCCATTTTTTTTTTCTCGTTTCTGGCTCACAAAGTGGAAGATCAATTTTAAGGCTTGTTCAGGGAAGACAGGGTCCTACATGCTAGATTAAACACAATCAAACTCATTTGCTAATTGCTTATTGACCCATATTGCAGCAAATATGAATTGCTAGTCAGATCCAGTAATGATCGAATTAGCTACATCAGGAGCAGCTAATGAGTCTGGAGAGGTTTTATGAAGAGAAGATATCCAACACACCTTGTAGGTTCAGAAGCAGAAAGTGGCCAAGGATTTTGTAATCAGTATAAGGCAACCAAAGCTTAAAATAGAATCCATATTATTTTTCATGTGAATATCGCAGTTTTCCAAAAATTCCAGGTGAAAATCTGGAATACAAGGTATATAGGTACAGCCTACATACTAGCCACTCAAGAACCCATACCGAACCATGTGATACATATCTTCATGGAGCTGGCTTTGTGCAGAGGAGCATTTTCATGCTAGAGCAGATTTTTTCAAATGAAGGGAAAATTTTATTTGACTAAATCGAACGACGTCCTATACAATCCTGTGCTTTTAACTTTATGATTATAGTTTGGGGAAGAATCACATATAGCTAGAAAAGTCAGATGTACCAATAATTGTGTTCATATTGTGTATAATAAAGAATCATTTCATTTTTTTTTAACATTTAAAAAAATTAAGAAACAAACAGGCAATAAATTCTAGTAATGTCATACATCAAAGCGAAACAGCCCAGTGAATAGAATTGCATTATGCAAGATTCCTGTAATGCTCTCTAAGTGCATTATGGGTAACAAAATTAAGAGACAATTTAGACATAATTCATATCCAAATATTTGGCACAGTGGGGAGACTTGATTGCTAGGTATTCAAGTAGCATCAGTATCAGTGATCCCAACATAAAACAATGAATAATATAGACATGTGCCATATAAAAAAAATGCAGCAGGGGATGGTTCCACATTAACAGCCTAAAGATCCACGACGTTACTAAGCAACTCAAGAGCTTTGAGGATGAACTTGGACTGAAATTAATATCAACAGTCTACTACAATGGCTCAGGACCACAGGTTGCATGAACAGTTTTGCATTTAACCATCTCAGTCGCACCCCTCTCACCTTGTTTCCATAACGTCCCACCTGCTTCGAATCATGTCCATCTTTATCACAAGGTAAACAGGTGATATGGTGCGTGATGGTGCACATGTGATATGGTGCGTAATGGCTTGTGGAAACTGTAGTGGCATAAACCTGACAATATCATATTAACTGCTCTATCAACCTACACTCTAATATTAGTTATTTCCAATTTCTACTTTTGTGATACAGTGGAATCCGCTTATCTCGACCTCGGTTACCTCGACAACCCTATTAAGTCGACGTTTTTGAAGTGGAACCGCCCAATTCTCGCTTTTTCTAAGCATTTTTTATCGGTTATGTCGACCTTTTTTATGTCGCCGAACCCTAATATCTCGAGCACAAGGGGGGGAAATTTGCCATTTAACGTTGGTTATCTCGGTGCAGCCGCAGAAGAACTCGCGGAAGTGGCGGAAAAATCAAGTCTTACAGCTGCTACAGGTGTTGTATTGTATACTGGTGAATCTCTGCTGTTAGTTAGTGCACATATGCCTTTTGTGGTTAAATGTTATGCGATGAACGGGAGGCGAAAGCCGCGCTTGGCAGCGCGGAACGTGTGATGACTATCCAAAATCATAGAATGAACCGGGATCGGGGGGGAATCCGCGATGCGCTTTGGGAAGAAAAGCGCAGTCGTTGAGAGAGTGCCGGTGGGAAGACACGTACCGGGATACGCATGCGCGATAACAACGACCGCCGTGAACCAACATATACCAACAATAACGGACAGTGAGAGTGTGGAAGTTTAAATAGGAGCTGGTGATGATGATAAACGAGCACCATATGTGCGCGATTGAAGCGGAGCTTCAGAGAAAGCGGCCGAGAAAGCACCTGACACGCTGAAGGGGGCCGAAGGGGGCGTGGCAGGTGGATTCCTGACAGATAAACATGTACTGTATGTATTTTTATAGCATGCCTTCATCAAACAAATCGCGGCAACGCTGTTGTGTAAAAAAACCCTTCAAAAACACGTGCATGCACATTCTCATTTATTAACGCACATCATGTACATAAAGAAATTTCAAGCACGTTAATATACTGCCGCCATTTAGATTTTTCTTTTATCTCGATCATCGGTTACCTCGATGCTTTTTGGCGACCCCCTAGGACATCGACATAACCGGGTTCCACTGTATTTGTATAGTAGAATGGAACTTGAGTTGTGTTGTGTGTTGAATTGTCCAAAGGTGTGTGTTGAATGTATTGTGATGGGACCAAGGAAAAGTCCTAATACTGGTATACTTAAAACCAGCTGCAGGTTTTCTGGCTCTGTGAGTAAGAATTTTAGCCAGAAAATTGCTTTCCTTTTTTGTAGAATACAACAGGAAATTGCATTTTTAGGACTAAAAGGCCATTAACATAATGAATGTAGTAGACAGTTTGCTTTTTCTTGACATTGCTACATGCATCTCTAATTAAACAGATGAAACAAAGGTCCTAATGTATGTTCGGAAGCGGACATCTTCTACAGAATAGCAGCATGAGATTAAAATCTCTCCCCAAGTCTTTTTGCAGTTATTATTTGCAGCCTGAACTCTACAGTCTTCTTCCAGCCTGTTTCTTTGATTCCACTGTTGTTCACAGCTCAAGGCTAATTTGGGGCAGTGAAAACTCAGATGTGTGAAAAAAAAGCCCAACAGTGCTAAAATCCAATCAGAGCTGTGAAAAATAAAACACACAGTTAAGCACCATCATCATTAGTTGCATGGACATGAAGGGAATCAAGTTTGGATTCAAAAACTTAACCTAAAAAAACAAAAATTGCACAAGTTTGTTATTGTACAAAATAGATAAGATGGAATATTACACTACCTTCGGTTCTACTTGTGCAATCTCATTATTATGCACTTTTTATGTATTGTTTTAACTAAAAAAATATAGTGCTGGACAATAACAAAGTAAATGGAATTCGTTCCTCTACTTATGTAGCTTTTTCGCATACTTTTTGCTCAACTATATTTTGCAAAAGCAGTTGCTCCCTTTTATTTATGAGTGGATAAAAACTTAACTTGTCAAACACACAGCAAGCCACCAATCAGGGTCAAGCGCATGCTTTGTTTTAAACTTGTTTTGTTCGGCGCTTGGTGGTATCTACTTTTCACCAACATACAGTTCAGAGTCAGTTCACCTGCAAGCAGAACATTTTGCGAGGAATAAATGAAGGACGAAACACCTGACTATAACTTCACAACACCTGCAGCTGAGATTTGCATGTCTTTTTTTAAGTACAGTAAAACCCCGTTGTACGAGCATAGTTCGTTCTTGAAAATTGCTCGTAAGTCCATTGCTTGTACGTTCGAAAAAAATTTCCCCATAAGAATAAATGTAAAAGTGATTTAATCCGTTCCGAGATCTCATCCGATCGCTTATTTCTGCACTTAAAAAGTATTTGTAGCCTGTTTTAACAAACAAATACACCGCAAATTACCGTAATGTAAACATAATTTAACACTTACTCATGTGGTAGTGGTTGATTGCGAGTGTGAGACGCACACCACCCTCGTAACCTTCTTGGTTTCCATGGTAATTCTATTTACTTTCGTTTTTACAGCACCATCACTGATTTTCTTGGAAGACATTTTTCAAGATTTCTAGTGGAATAAAAATATAAAACTAAAAAAAGTTACGTTTTTGCTGCACTGAACAACGAGAGCGACCGAGTGATACGTCATCAACTAAGCGACTGATGCGACCCTCGGCCGAAAACGGGGAACCGGCAGCGTGGGTTTGCTTGTGCCTTCGAAATTTGCTCATGAAATAGGGTACAATTTTGCGAGCAGGGTCGCTCGTATCTCCATTTGCTCGTCTATTAGTTGCTCGTACAACAGGGTTTTACTGTAGTTCGAAAGAAGGTTTTGGGCTCAATTTTAATAGATAGCAATCAGTGTTTGACCTATTAAATTCATTCTATTGATAGATTGGTGCTCTAAGAGTAACATTAGAGTCTTTTCACATAAACTAAGTTGATTAAGCAAAGAGTATTTTTACAAAAATGATAATAAGAACATTATAGCTATAATAAATTATAGTACTTTGGATAATTAAGTACATTGGAAGGCAAATACTTTGTACTTTTACTCAAGTGAATGTTTAAAGGGACACTTTTATTTTTACTGGAGTAAAATTTTACCTTGTGTGTCACTGTTTTAACTTCACTACATGGTGTGTGTACTTCATCCACCACTGCTTGTTGGTGGAATATAAATTGTATTTGACTAGGTTAGCATGCAGGGTATGATGCTAAAAGAGTTAGAAGGTGGAATGAAGTGCTCTTTATTAACCAGGTTTTGTGACAAACATGACCATTTTAACCAACTGGACAATCAATGCACTGTCACTTTCTATCACAGGCTAATGTGTACTGTCTTCTATTCTTGGTCATGTTAGTTGTAATCATGCGTGTATTAGTCTGGGTCTTATTTTATTCCAGCACTGCTGTGTAGTACCTGTATGTTAATTGTAAACAGGAACAATATCCTTGCATGCTCAGGAATACTTCGCCAATTAATCTGATTCAGATTCTAAATTAGATGATAAAAAAGCACAGACCTAGTGCTCCATGCACACATGATTCTAAATACGAGTTTATTTATTAGCAAAATCTTCCACACTCGGTAAGCAGATGCAGTGAATCAGCAGGTTAAACAAGAAGACCGGAGACTATGCAATAGACCTCTGAGCTCATTTCTTTGATGAACGACAATCCGGGTAGAAAACAACCCTAGTGTGGACATATATATTTTTTTTTTAACAGGAATTATTGCAGCGTCTCCACAAAGCTGAAAACATTCTGCATGCACTGGCCAGGCTAATTGAATTTGTATAAACGGTCTCTGTAGAATTATGGGCAGCCTGAGCTCCACAAAAAATCATTTATATTCATAAACAATGTGTGAATCATGCTCTGCTTAGCGATATTCAATTAATGTCTGTTTATCAGGCTGAATCTACAGCAATAGTTTTGCCCAATTAGTGTTAATTTGAATGTTAATACCATAGTGACATGATGGAGTCTTGGAGGACGAAGATTCTTTAATGAGATAGCAGCTATAATGTCCTTCACATGCTAAATCATTAATTGTTTAACTAAGATGAAGATTCTATGGAACATTGTCACTACTGATCTCTGTACTACTGCAAATTAATGAATTTTCAGGACAAAAATTAAGATCCAAACAGAGTAAATTGCAGATTCCTGCTTTTCCATGTGCTCGTGTTCATTTTCTTTTCTGTTTAAATCATGTCTCCATTCATGTATCGTCATTTTGTTACTAGATTGTGTTCACCTGTTTTGTGTTGCTCCTCGATTTGTCTTTCCATTCCTGCTTTAGAGACTTCTTGCAGAAAGCTTGTTTGTAAAATATGGTAATTAGTCCATACCTTGTATTTTTCAAATTCAGATTGTATAATGCTTTTAACAATGGAAATTGTCCCACAGCAGCTTTACAGAGGTAAATAGGTTATGAAGAGCTTCCATTCAGCATGTTCCTGGTTTAGACTAGGTTTGGTCTGTCTATGTCTTTGTTCTGGTATCGATTCCGGTATTTTGTATTTTATTACAAATGAACATATGCATTTATCCAACTGTGTCTGGTTTCCCAGCATATGTAAGAGTAACTGGCAATTTGTCAAAAAAAAAAAAAAAAAAAAAAGTCTAACTCAATAATACTAAATTTCACAGTTCTACTAACTAATATGGCTGAATGTTGTGCTTAAGTCTTTCCCACATGTACACAAACATTTAAGACCTACAATACACATTATTTAAGAATCCCACACTCAGGGAGTTGAATGGCTCACTTGAGTAAAGCCACGGGAGTAGTAGGAGACATGGAAAACGAACAAAAACCAAGTGAAGTGTTGGCAGATCGCTCAGTGTTTGGAACGCCCTGGACAAGGGAAGAACTGAGCATAAAGGAGCTAAAGATCTAGAAATAAGCTTTTCATGGCTTCTTAATAAGCTCTAAAGAGCAACAGTGCCATCTATTGTCTAAAAGAATCAGAAATCCGGGATCTGTAGAGCAATACTTCCATCTGCTGTTTATACCGCAAAATAGCCACATAATCCACAAAAATCCAGTGTACTAATCCACAGAGGGCAGAAATACAAAGGACCAGGTTAAAGCAAATAGATTTTCACAGCATCTGTAATATGTCTGCTACAGAGAAGTATAAAACCCAGAAGATTAAATAGAGAGTGATAAGTGTTAGAATATCCTGCATTTATTTGTCCCCTTTGTAAATATTTGATATTTGAACAAATTGAGTGAAAGAAACATCACATCCAACCTACTTCTATCCATTTGCATTCTCTACATCACCTGTTTCTTCTTCATTTGCATTTATATGGTCATTAGATAAATTTATGGTCAATTATTTACAATTATATTATTCTTACAATATCATTGTGTATCTATTTGGTTGTGTTTTTTCTATATTCTCCTTAAATGGTCATTTATTCCCTATGTAGTCAATTATATGTAAATGGTAGCTCAATGGTTAATTGCTCTCCACTGCTTCTCTTTCTCTCCCCATCCCGAGGCTTCCTGAGTTTTGGCCAGCTCCAGTCACGTCCCACCTCGTGAAGATTATGGACTTTAAAGAAGTAGATGCCAAACTCGCAAACATTCCGAACCATCTAGAGATGTACCAGTGCCAATTGGATCCCGCTACATGTGTGGAGTTTTGACATTGGACCTCCTGGAGTGTTTAAAGGCTCTGGCATGGAGAAGCTGATGCTGGATCTGTGATGATTACAAATGTTGTGCTCAGTAGCTCCTACTTTTAAACCAAAGACTGTAGAAAGAACATCACTTATAATCTTATACTCCAGTGCTCATGTTAGTTCTCACTCTCCAGTGTTCTGTATTGTTGAAAGATTTATGATCACACTCTTGATGTCACCCAAATGAGGATGGGTTCCTCTTTTGGGTCTGGTTCCTCTCAAGGTTTCTTCCTCATAACATCTAAGGGAGTTTTTCCTTGCCACAGTGGCCACGGCTGCTCATCAGGGATAAATACACATCATTTACCTTCACTGTTTAATTCTGTAAAGCTGCTTTGAGACAATGTCTGTTGTGAAAAGCGCAATAGAAATAAACTTGACTTGACTTGACTTGACATGTTTGAACAAGGCCCTTAACGATTAATAGCTCAGTCGTATAAATAAACTAATTGAAATTGAATTTAAGGTGTGTGTGGGAGATTTGTTGTCACTGTTGCCTCTGGGTTGATCATTAAAGATCAACCTGTAATGTTTCTTTGAGACAAAGAAGAATAAATGTTATTACTAAAGCAAGAAAAACAGTCTCCTTTCACTGGAGCCACAGCTGCACCACTTAGATACATCATCTTTAGCGGAAGCATCAACATCAATCTCACAAAATGGCCCAGAGTTTTCTTTGCATTTTTGTGCATTGTTATTGTGCATTACAGTTTTCCTTAGGATTTGAAATGAAGGAAAATACTACAGGGAAAAAAAGCGCAATAGAATAAATGATTCATAAAATTTTTTGTAACTGTTTTGAACTGTTTTGGACGACTTTTTCTCACGATGTGCAGCTTTTCTTGAAAAGTCCGTCTTGTGAATGTCCTTGTAAGTGTATCTGCAACCAAATCAATTTCTTCTCCTCTGTCAGCCGTTGTGAAAAAAAAAAACAGCTATAAATCTAAATTAATATATTTAAGCTTGAGCAGATGTGTTGCAGTAGTCTGCGCTCAGATCATCCAAAAGACGTGAAAATGCTGAGGTGACTGGACTGATGTGGCTAAAGGGCCTCGGAGTGACTAAATCGCAGTCTGATTGGTTAAAGCAACATTTATTTCATTCTAAATAGAGCCACATTCATTTTTGTTGCCTTATGGCAATAAATGAATGCTGAAATCTGATTGGATAGAAACTCTAAACAAAACTCTGGTGGTGCTGCTCCTTGCAACAAAACCAGGCACATTTCAATTTGAGGTGAATCAGTGCAGAATGTGAAAACTACCAAATACAGAAACGAAAAATATATGGTATACGAGTGTGTAGATCTGCACACAAACACAACAAAATGAATACTGATTGAAAAGGGAGGTTTTTAATAAACAGTTGTTAATAAGCAAATTAGCTGTGAATGTGTAAGAAATCAGTCTGCTTAATGTCATTCTCTCAAAACATGTTCTTTAAACATATTTTATAGCACTTATGAGTGCCAACATAATGTATGCTCAGAAGCATATTAGTACAAAACCCACAACTAGACACTGCTGAGTTGTAAACTTCTCACCTGCAGGAATGTATATAAACATTTCATCAGTTTTAGATCAACAGCATTCTCGAAAGTTTTCATCTAGCAGTCGATAGAGAGAACAGATCAGAGTGTTCACTTCTTTCTCTTTCCTTTAAAAGATTTCTTTCTCTTCTCTGAAGGAAATTCTGCCAGCTCTAGCTCTTCAGAACAGCAGATTGGTGTCCATGTCCTCTGTTGGTGTGGAATAATGGAGAGAAAATAAATTAAGGACAAATATTTCAACAGTAAAGCAATATCACTAACTGATCAGTATTTAGCTATAGGATTATGTGCTTTGCTGACAGGATAACTGTCAGTTATATTATAATTCAGTTGCCCTAAGGGAGGCACAGTATATTTGCATGTATATTTTTATCTATATATTCCTTTTATAAATCAAATGTTCATGTATTCATGTAGAATCTAATCTAAACTGAATGTGTTTAGCACCAGATAACAAAAGTGAGCACTCTAAATATTATTAGCATTAAAATTTATTTTATTTGCAACTTGTTTGCAAATATGGACGCTGGGATTACAGCGCAGGGTCAGCCATGATACAGCCTCCCTGCTGCACTGATAGTTTAGGGCCTTGCTCAGGGGCCCAAAAGTGGCAGCTTGGCGATACTGAAACCCAAGCTTCTTATCAGTTACCCAGTCGGTCTAAATGCTCTATGTGGCATGTTTGTTACATGTCTATATATTCTTTATCATGATTCTTTGGTTTTCTCCAAGTTACCAAAAATACTAAACGTATTTATTAAAATGTCCCTTCGTATGAATGTGTTTGCTAGGTTCTCTGAAGTACAGTTGTCTCATGTAGGAAATACACGTTTAGGCATAACATTATGACATTATAATATTATGAGCAGTGAAGTGAATTACACTGATTATCTCTTCATCATGGCACCTGTTATTGAGTGAGAGATATTAGGCAGCAAGTGAATATTTTGTCCTCAAAGTTGTGTTAGAAGCAGAAAAAATTGGAAATCATAAGGATTTGAGCAAGTTTGTGACAAGGGCCAAATTGTGACGTCTAGACGACTGGGTCACAGCATCTCCATAACTGCAGCACTTGTGGGATGTTCCTGGTCTGCAGTGGTCAGTATCTATTAAAAGTGCACAGAGGAAGGAACAGTGGTGAACCAGCGACAGGGTCGTAGGCGGCCGAGGATCATTGATGCACATGGGGAGCGCATGCTGTTAATGCTCGACAGGTCACGACTGTTTTGGCAGTAAAAGGGGGACCAACACCATATTGGGCAGGTGTTCATAATGTGTTATGCCTGATCAGTGTATGTCAATATGACAGCGTAAGTCATTTACTGAGGAAGGATGGAAAGATGTTTTAAATGCATATTTGTCTAATGCTAAACAAACATTTGGGAAATTTTACTTCACAGTAAAAACTCTATTCTTAATGTACCTTAATAGAAAGCAAAGTCATGAAACCAGTGCAAATCCAGTTAGAGAACCAGCCAAAATATAAATAATGTAAGATGGGGCTTTTATGCAGTGTCAGTTAATACTGAACGTGGTAATGTAATGCAAGAGTTATATAATTATTCATTATAGGTTTCTGGGGTGAATTTTCAGTAGTAAAGTCTTAGATTTGGCAGGTCTGATCATGAAACTTGCATTTGCATGTAGATGCTCCTACAATGTGTGACAGAAGTCAAGCGAAATTCATTTTTTAAAATGTCCTACCGTCCTTTATGCCAAAACACTGGCACCATTCCCTGAAAGAGAGCAGCTTGTCCTTGTCGGTATCACACCCGTGGAAAAAAACTGAAGTGCAGTGCTCCATAGGAACCAGCGGGGCACGGAGAGGAGCAAGCTCCGAGTGAGACAGGAACCTTGGCATATAAAAAAGATAATGAAGGTGTTACTTGTATCAGGAGCTTCAGGAGTCACTGATGGTAAACAAAAAAACAAACAAAAAAATGTGTTTTTTTATTGAAAACCATACCTGTCTGTTGGATGCTGGTCCATTTGTGCAAACTGCCAATGCACTGGATATATGTACATGTTGTAATTCTTCTCAAAATTCTGAGTCAAAAGCTCAATAGGGTGATCACCCTTATTAAGACGCATCTCATTCTCGTAGATCTTCTGAACCTGACCAGTCCAGAGCACATATAGAAGATAAGTAAGGAATAAAATAGGATGAAAAAATACAAATAAGTAGAAAAAAAAAATCTACATTGGAATAAATCACAATGTGAGATTTTTTCTTCTTTAATAACACATCACAAGCTGTTGTATCCTTCTTATAACACAACAGCTAACATCCATTATCTTTTATTCCCTTATAATTATTTAACAAGATAACATTTCCAGTTATAATTGCATTCTAGTGTTCAGTAATAGACATATATTTAAATACATGGTAACATTCAGGGGGAGTATTCACATTTATATACACTGTATGAACAAATGTATTGGGACACCAGACTTTTCCAGCCACATGTGGTTCTTACTCAAACTGTTACCACCAAAATAAAGACAATTGATTGAACAAAATATTTCCGTTCACTTGGCCTAGGGGACTCGAACCTGTTCCAGCAAGGAAATGCCTCTGTGGACAAAGCGAGCCCCATGAAGATACACTTTACATGTGTTGGAGTGTAAACTCTTCAGTGGCATGCTATAGAGCTCTGACCTCAACTCTACTGAAACTTTTGGGATGAATTGTAATGCTGACAGCACCCGAGTCCTCCTTAAATAAGAACGTGTCCATGCTTAGAGTCTATTCCCCCATTTTTAATTGCATAATAAAGTATAATGGAATTTAATACTATACAGTACAGTACATTTTAACTCTGACTGTTACAAAGCAGGATTCCTTCCAGACAATTTTTCTTTGTTAAATACCAACATGTGTTGTAATCAATTAATTATTAGTCTTAGAGCTGGGCATGCAAGTTCCTGTGTATGTTCTTATATTAGAAGTGCATTAATATAACCCTAATTGTAATATATATATAAATAATATTATTATTATTGGACAGAATCTTTTTTTACTTCTCTAATTTAAAAGTTAATAATGGCTTATCAATATATATTTTCCATGTATTTATTTTGGTTGTTTACAAATACACACTCTGGATCTCTGCTTGGCTGTAAGGAAATCTTGATCATAAAGCTGTAGCAGCACATTCTTCAGCCAGTCTCTCATGCGCAGTGGAAAATGTATCAGCTCTGTCATCAGACATGGTGGAATAACTGATAGACACAAACAACAACACGTTTTCAAAAACCATAATGGTCTTCATTTAAAGTACAGGGTATATAACATTCAGCAAGGGGTATATAACATTCCTTTGAACTCATAAGTGAATTATTTCTACTGCTTTCAAATTTAACAGCACTGGCTTCCAAGGCTTCCATGGCTTCACAGCCAGAAATGAGATGGCCTACCTTTGCAGGAGCCAGTGTAGTCCAGATGTAGTCTGTGACCTTTTTTGCTGCCCTCAAGACTGCATTTGGTGGCAAAAAGCTGGCAGGATGAGTCATAGGTCTGGTTATCTGTTCCACACACCTACAACGAAAGATCAGCTATTTGAGAGATGAAGGTCATTGAAAATAAATATAGACATGCCAGACATGGGTCAAATCCCTCTTCACATACTGTAGCTACACAAGGTAATTTTTCAGCTGGGTTTGTCTTCTCCCAGTTTGCAAATTGAAGAATAAAACCAGTTGATAAAAGAATTGGTTTAAAAAATAAGTTCAAGCCTTTTTAACAAAATCAATGTACTGCATGGTTTAGTAATGAGTTTATTAGAGGGACCGCACAGGTAGGAGATTTTGGAGACAAGGTGAGATAGCAATGATTTAGATGGTTTGGACATATGCAGAGGAGGGACATGGGATAAATCAGTAGAAGAATGCTGATGATGGAGCCTCCAGGATGGATGAAAAGAAGAAAGCCAAGGAGGAGGTTTATGGATGTGGTGAGGAAAAACATGCAGGTGATTGGTTTGAAAGAGATGTAGAGGACAGAGTGATCTGGAGACGAATGATCTGTTGGGGTGACCCCTAATGGGAGCAGCAGAAAGAAGATGAAGAAAAAGAAGAAGTAGAAGAAGAAGACGAAGAAGAAGAAGAAGAAACTGTATCGTACACTGCAGTACTCACATGGTCAAAGTGACTGAGGCTTGACTGAGGACAGTCTGCAGGTTCCTGGCACACACAGCTAGGCTTCTTCTTATCATTAAGCTGGCACCTCTTCCCTCGCTTACAGTGGAAGTTCTTACATGAGTCTGGGTATGACATGAAAAGATTTCTATTCAAATTTTCTTATTTAATAGATACTTGAAATTAATAATAATAATAATAATAATAATAATAATAATAATAATAATAATAATAAAATAATTAAAAGAAGAAGAAAAGGAACAAGTAAATAAAGAAGATATTTTGGTTTTGGGGCATTGCTCAGTCTAGTCTACTCTGTGTTAAGATTATTTGTTTGGATTTGGGTATGATTTTAGATTGTCTACTTGAAGTAAATAACATATTCCTTCTCTACAAATTAGACCCAAGAAGTATGAATATGCAGAGTTAACCAGATATTCTTTTAATTGATTACACCTCTATCTTTTGTATTCCTTGCTAGAGAATGCATTTTCTACAGCATTCCCTCGATTGGCTCAGAATTCACCAAAATTTCAGGATGATTGTCCAGGAGGCATAATGATTTTCCACAAAATGAAAGAAGGGTGCACATAGAGGGTTGGAACCTTGTCGAACACCAATATGCACTTTCTAGGTTTAGAATCATGTCCAACCAAGAAATAAAATTGTGTTCTCATGCCTGAATTTACAATTTTATGGTTAGTGCTGTGCTCAGATCCAATCTCATGCAAGTTGTAGGGTTGTTGGCTTCTCTAACCAGCCTCATTTTACTCATCCTTGTGGGAGTCAAATTGTAAAGAACATTTTCGGTATCAAACGTTTATCTTTTGAGAAATATTCCATTTTATGTACTTCCATGGTTGACATGCTTGTCTTTCCTCTAACTGAAAGCTCAATCCAGCTTTATTATTATCACATGCCTTAAAGAGCTTACATTCCTCTGCCTCTGCCAGTTTGATCAGACCACAATCCCACCCAACTCTCATTGATTCCTTAAGCCTGCTGGCTGAGTTTGGCCTAAAGTTTGTTTAGGTAACCATTAGCTATTGGGTGACAGTATGTATTAAAGATATCCAAGCTCAGCACAATCTTGATAAGAGTCTGGCACTGTACAGACAAGATTCAAAAAACACCCACCGAGTGAAGCTTCCTGTCCTGAATCAGTTCCAATTCTGGATTTGGTTCGAGCTGTGGGCCTGATTCTGGGGAAAAGATCCACTGCAGCTCTTATCTGCACAGGGTTCCTTCCTAGTAAAGAAGCCTAGGGAGATCAGGATGTATTTTTAAAGATAACATTAAAGACAAGTCAAGTTGCAAATATCTAAATAAACTTAAATCCAAACTATACTTTTTAAAGCCAAAAATGATTAAAATTATGAATGTACATCTTGTTGCAGGATGTAGTACGTAGCATATGTAAAAATTCCAAAATGGATGAAGATTCATCATTAAATAATACATTAACAATGGTTTGGGAGGAAGTAAATGACTCTTCTTCCCAAAGCTTCTTATATTTTCCTAAAATTTAACAACTCCTATAAGGTGGTGTCCAAATGTTTAGAGACTAATAGTGATTACTGGCCACGTCTGGAATTTCATTATGGACAGCAAGTTAGAACAAAGAGCAAACATGACATTCTGCGTTAAACTGGGCAAATCTGCTACAGAAATGTTTGACGTCACATACGTTCAACATACATTGCAATGCTGCAATGAGTCATTCAAGTTGTTTTGAGAGGAACAGTTGCTTCGAGAACATCAATGGAAGATGACAAGTGATCAGGAAGCTTCAATGAGCTCAACTCACGAAAATTAGGAAGCTGTTGGGCAACTTGTGCTTGATGATCGTCGGAGAACAATACACAAGCAACACCTGCCAGATTTGGCTCCTGTAGACTCAAAGATGAAGATCTGGCTCAAAGGTCGCAGTTGACTTTCAGGACACATTCCAGAAGTGGCAGGAATGCTGGAAGCGCTTCATTGTTGTGCAAAGGGACTATTTTGAATCTGATAGTGATAAATAAAGAACTTTGTTGTGAACAGAGCTAGTTTTAAAACTTTTTAATACCACCTCGTATCTAAGAATATTTAGGCAGGGATCTGGCTGTATAACACAGGGAAAAGGGACAAGCCCATCTCCAGACGCTCTGCCAGCTCCATTTGCAAGCACCAGGTCCTCAAACACCGCTTCATCTCAGCAAATGCACAAGGAGCAGGAGCACCCTTCTCAAAGAGAGCTCTCCGGGACAAGAAAACAAGCAACACACAGGCTGTGTGCATCCATTCCCCATGATATAGCATGGGCAAGGAGGAACACACAGCTAAAAAGAGTCATTGACTTTCTGGTCATGACGTCACCCCGCTAGTGACTCCATGCTTTTCATTGTACTGATTACATGCACGATGCAGAGTTTGGACAACGTGAAAGCATTCCCAAAGCGTTGTTATTGCAGCTCGAGTTCCTGAAGGAAACTTGCAAAAAATAACATAGACAGGAACCAGACCTAATGCTCTGAGTCAGGGCTATTCAACTGTGCTATTCCAATCAATTTTAATTCAATTGAAAATTAACTGAATTTTTTCTTTCAGCATGCCACTGACTAACAAATCAGCAGTCTGAAGGTCTCTAATGATCTTTAGTCTTACCCATTTCCTGTTCTTCCTCTGCACCAGGGATTGTGTGATTTCTGACTCTTTCTCATGCTCTCGGTTTTGAGAATGTTCTGAGGCATGCTCAGCATTTAAAGCCTGGTTACTTTGTGCTTTACTCAGTCTCTTGCTTTTTATCTGTATCTTGCCCTTTTCTTTATCATGGTTGATAATGATATCATGGCCTTCCTTTGTGTCCACCCCTTTTTCTGTTTCTTCAGGGAATTCCTTTTCTTCCAGTTCTGTACTTTCATCTGTGTTGCCTTTGTCAGTCTCAGGGTCTAGAAGGATCTGCTCATCTTGGAGACTTTCAGTAGACTTAGCTTGATCACCTGTTTTTTCCTCGTGTCCATCATAGGTATCCTCATAATCTTGACTGGACTGGGTATCATAGTCTTCCATGACTGTAGGAAGTTCACTTTCGTCATTCTCTTTCGCTGTAAACTTTATAGCTGAAGATTTTTTTTCCTCCATCTTGGTGTTTTGAGATTTCGTTGATAAAATGTTTGCAGCATAGTCTAAATCTAAAGGTATCTCTGAGTCTGTGCTACTTCCCACTTCCTCTTCTGCATCTTTCTCTTTATTTTGCTCTTGATGTTCTTTTCCATCATTTTTAGACTTTGGTGTTATCTCTACACTTTCATCATTTGTATCTGAAACCTTTCCTACTGTTTCTCCATCATTATTTTTCTTATCATGCTCCAAATCATGCTGCTTTTCCTCAGAATCTTTTATAAGCTGAGCAAGCATCTCTTCATTCACCAGCACAGGAATGCTCCTCCCATCTTTAGCAGTGTTTTCCAAGTCTATTGAATATGCTTCATTTGTTCCATGTCTTCCATTTGGTGTCTTTTTGCTTATATCTTTATTTTCCATTTCTGGACTGCTAGCCTCAAAGAAGAAGAATGCTGGCAAAATGTAATCATGATCCTTATTTAACTTTGAGAACTTTTGGTCCTGGGGAAAGAAAAAAGAAATAGGAATGTATACACTTTATTTCTAACAAATAATATAGGCTTGATGATACTGTGTCTAAATTACCATCTCCTCAGAAGTTTGAGACCATCTGGAGAGAGATTCATGCTTCTCATGCGGAGCGCTTTGCACCTTGAATATGAACACAGCACAGGAACCAAATTATGTGTTACCACATATATTCTGAGGCCACTAGTTATGAGAATAAACTTAAAGTTTAAAGCAGACTAATGTAATATCCATGTTGCAACACCAATGACTTGTTTATGTCTTAATGAAGTCTTCCAAAATTTAAGTGTAGTGATTAGATTCCTGTCATGTCACAGTGGATTTCTCCCCAAATTTCAAATCAGACACTATGACCTTCAAACATGGCAGACAAAAACTCCACTTCCCACTGTCTATAAGCAATGAGTCACCAGCAGATTTATTAAAAACACCTGATTCCAATTACATACACCCACAGCCACACAACAAAAAATGACTCATTATTCACATTGCAAAGAATATGAGTTGCACATGTAGGCCATGTCCAAACTAATATGTCTTTGTTCCCTTTCAGGAACTCGAGCTGAGTCAAAAAGGCGTTGGGAATGCCTTGCATTGTTCACGCTCTGAAACGCTAAAATCCAGCCAATAGGCAAGTCTGGACGTCATTGGCGGGCAACGTCATGTAATCAGGAAGCTACAAAATGGGTGAGCAATGGTAGCGACATTAGCTTCTTTCTGTTCAGGTAAGCACTTTGTGTGTGAATCTGTGCAGTCATTAACTTTAAATGCAAAATTCCGACTGCATGTTCCTTCTTGCCCCGCTTCACTCGGGGGAAGATGCAGAAGATCTGTTGTTTGCTTAGCTTAGGAGCATGCTTAGTCGGCTCTCAAGGGAGTCGACTGTTTTTTGCCGTGTCCCTATGCGCTCCCAGGAGTGCTCTCCGAGAAGAGCGCTCTCCCTCGTGGCTCAGGTCCCAAAGGTTGAGGGGCTTGCAGGCCGACCTAGCAGAAGGCATGGAGACGGATGAGTCCTCTCCAGCCTCTCTTGCTGAGCCGAGCTTCCGTTCCCCGGGGAAAGCACTCGCTTCAGCGGTTCCTTATTCTGGCATGTGTAATGCTGATCTCCTTATTTCTTCCTCCAAGAAGGGAAAATATTCGGATGCTAGCGAGCCCACAGACTCCTCACAGCCTCCCGGAGGTACCGACGCTGGCTGTCGCTAAGCTGGAGATAGCTTGGCCCTATGAGAAGCAGAAGCAACATGTTTCCAGCAAGCTGTATGAGCGTTTTCTGCGCCCCCTGGCATAGCCTTCGCCCCGGGGCCTACTGTTCTTGCCTGACCTACACACAAAGGTGTCTAGGTCCGTGAAGACCCCATATGCGGCCCGTACCTTTGCCCCACATTTGCTATACGTGAATATAGTAAGCTTCAGGGAGTGCGGCTATGGGTAGATGCCCAGGGTTGGAGAGGCGCTAGCTGGCTATTTCTCCCCAGGTGAGGCATTGCTGAAGGCTCCGGTATTGCCTACAAAAGCCACTTCGGCTCTAGTAGGTAGGGCTTACAAGGCGGCAGGTCAGGCCGGGGGTTGCCTCGACACGATAAACATGTTGCAGGCATACCAGGCTGACCTGCTATGAGAAATGGAGCTAGATTCCTGATAGGGACAGGGCTTTCCTTCTGAATGCCTTCCTCGACACCACCAGGAGGCCAGACTTTTAGCTCTCCCACAAGATGTGCTTTAGAGTGCAGTCTCCCTCAACCGAGTGACTCCTTCCATCCCCATGCGGGATGGAGGGGACCCGGGCCTGCTCAGGGAGCAGTCACAGCTGCAGGGGACCTCCCCAGCTGTTCTGAGAGGGTCAGAAGCCAGCCTCGAGTGGCTGGTTCCCCGATCAGACTTCCGGGCAGATGGGGAGACCAGGCTGTTAACTCTGCCACAATATGTGCTTCAGAGTGCAGCCTCCCTCCCACAGGTGTTTCCCTCCATTTCCGCCCAAAAGGTCGCTGCTCACTTTTAAGGTTAATGATGGTCACTTTTAGGGAGATTGTGTCTCAGATCAAGTCCGAGGATGTAAGGTGATGTATTTGCACATAGCCTTCCTACTCACAGGAGGTTCCTGAGTTTTGCTTTTGGGGGCGAAGCTTACCAATATCGGGTCCTCCCGTTCAGCCTAGCACTCTCATTTCGTTCTCGCCCGCATGAAGGAGTTCTGGGGTTGGAAGCCATGGTGTAGACGTGGCCGAGGCTACGTCTGTACGCCTTTCCCCCTATCGCACTGCTCCCGGGAGTTCTGGAGAGAATCTGCCAGGAAGGAGCTTGTCTCCACCTGGTGGCACCTTGTTGGCTGGGCAGACCGTGGTTTACAGAACTGCTGTCTCTCTTCGAGGGACCTCTTTGGGAATTCCTTCCAGGAGGGATCTCCTCTCACAGGCAGGGGGAATCCTCCACAAAGAGGTTGTATGACGATAAATGGCATCTGTTCACCACGTGGTGTGAGCACCACCAGTTGGACCCAGTCAACTGCCCGGTTGCAACAGTTCTTGCAGGAACAGTTTGCCACAGGATTGGCTTCGTCAACCCTGAAGGTTTACAAAGGTTGTGTTCAGACACACTAGGCAGGGACTGGTCAGTATGGCGTGATTGGACACTCGTTTCCAAAGAGTTTTCGGCTCAGCTCAAGTTCCTGAAAGGGAACGTCACTAGGTTACGTATGTAACCCTAGTTCCCTGAGGGAACGAGAGCTGTGCCAATGGGCCATACTCCCTGCATCCCTGCAGCGCTTACCTTCTCTTTTTCAGAAGCTAATGTCGCTACCACCCATTTTGTATCTTTCTGGTTTACGCGACATAACCCGCCAGTGACGTCACAACTTGCCTATTGGCCGGATTTTACACGTGATTCAGAGCATGAACAATGCGAGGCATTCCCATAATGTTTTTGATGCAGCTCTCGGTCCCTCGGAAAACTAGGGTTACATACGTAACCTAGTGACCTTTTTTGGCAAATAAAACTTAGCATTTTAAAACGCTCTCTAAAGTCGATAAATATGACATTTTTGCGTAGTAGTTTGGACTGTAAAAACAGAGGCTTTTGAAAACAATGACACATTTTTAGTCATGTGACTTTCCTTTTCTCCAACATTGCCATGAAGTTCCAAAAGAGCCGGAAAGTAAATAAGTGACAGGCGGAAATGACGCTGGTCGAACCTTTTCGATGTGGGTCGATGTTTTTGTCGTGCGCAGTACAGGGATGTGCTGTAAGCTTTTTCAGATGTTACAGTGTGAATGAGCAACTTTTGGGAAAAAATTGGAAACAATAGTGTAGACATGGAGCATTTTTAGGTGAAAATGCTGTTTTCAAATTTATCTGGATTAGTGTAAATGTAGTTTCTGTCTTTATGAAGCCTCAATAAAATGTTTAGTCTGGTTCCTCTCAAGGTTTTTTCCTCATACCATCTCAGTTTTTTTTCCCTTGCCACACTCGCCACAGGCTTGCTCTTTAGAATAAACTTAAAATTATAAAGTAAATATTTTGTTTATTTTATATTTTACTTTAATTTTAAATATTTACAATCTAAACTTTTACATTCTTTTATACAACTTTATAACTTGATTATCTGTGTAAAAATGTTCATTGTTCAAGCATTATACAAACAAAAATGTATTGAATTGAATTGCTGTTATTTAAATTGCCCAAATACAGCATCTGCATCTGATGCTAATTTTGTCATACATCTTCTGGTCATAACGGTCTAATTCAAGTTACACTTTCTGTTGTAGTCATTTCAAATGAGAGCATTAAGGCATTGCATTATACATTTTGTGGCTGCAAAAGTAAATTTCTAGAAACCTCAATCATTCTTACAAGGTTCAAAAATCAAGGCTAATCTATATTCATTTTCATACATTACTAAAATAAATTTATACAAAGTTACATCAGCATTTAAAAGCATGTTCAGGTCACAAAGTACAGGTTCTTGGTTTTTGTTTACTAAATATGGCCATGCTTTACTATAAATAACTAGCATGTCACCTCAGAATCTTCATACAAACCTGAAATCTAACTTTTTTAAGATGTACACCATCAAGTAAGACCCTTAGTAAATTCAACTTCAAGTCCAATCCATCGTGGTTGATCAGAAATTGTCTGTTGCCCAAAAGGTTCTGTGCTAATATTATTTGTTTCCTTTAACAAACATTATTTTCAATAATATTAACTATACATTATTGTTGTTTGTTAGCATTACTAATGATTTATTTGTGTGCTATTAGAGGAAACCTTGATGGAAAACCATAACAATACTTTTTACTTACAGTGACGGTTAAAGCAGAGGCGAACAATACGATGCACAGAAGATCAGCCTTCATATCTGTAAGAGGGAAAAATAATGTAATTATGATTTCCTGGCCGAGTTAACAAGGTGAAAACTTATTCCACTGTACTCTTCTTACTTTACAGTCATTGAGTCTTTAAATTCTTTAGTAATTTAATGTCCAAAAGCTAATTACAAACATAAACTGTCAAACAGAGGTGTAAATAGTACCTAAAAATCAAACATAAGTAAAACTATAGATACTGCAAATTTGCACCGTACTTGAACAGTACTTGAGTATTTGACTCATATTGGAGGCTTAAAGATGTACAAATCCTCAACACCAAGGGACATGTTGTTGAAAAGCCACAACAGGTGATTTGTGAGGTTTTATTTCAAATTGTACACCTCAACACTGCAACCGTTAGGAAGGGCATCCAGCATAAAACATGTGCAAAATTAAATATACGGATCACGGGTTACTAACGACCGCCACAGTGATGGTTAGCCAACAGGGTACAGGTGGAAATTGGGCTACTGTTGGCGGAAGGATGAGAAGGAGAGGAGAAAGACGGCTACAGAGACGGCAGGGAAAAAAGAAGTGGAGGAGAGTGGAGGTTAGGGTTGGTACATTAAATGTTGGTACTATGACTGGTTAAGGGAGAGAGGTAGCTGATATAATGGAGAGGAGAAAGGTAGACATGTTGTGTGTTCAGGAGACCAAGTGGAAAGGGAGTAAGGCCAGGAACATTGGAGGGGGGTTAAACTGTTACATCAAGATATAAATGAAAAGAGAAATGGTGTAGGGGTGATTCTGAAGAAGGAGTACAGTAAATGTGTAGTGGAGGTGAAAAGAGTTTCTGATAGGGTGCTGAACGTGAAGCTGGAAGTTGAAGGGGCGATGATAAATGTCATCAGTGCTTATGCTCCACAAGTGATTTGTGAGATGTAGGAGAAGGAAGAATTCTGGAGTGAGTTAGATTAAGTGGTAGAAGGTGTACCTAAGAATGAAAGATTGGTGATTGGGGCTGACTTCAATGGGCATGTAGGTGAAGGGAACAGAGGTGATGAGAAGGTGATGGGTAGGTATGGTTTTAAGGAGAGGAATGTGGAAGGGCAGATGGTGGTAGATTTTGCTAAAAGGATGGAAATGGCAGTGGTAAACACTTATTTTAAGAAGAAGGAGGATCATAGGGTGACTTATATGAGTGGAGGAAGGTGCACACAGGTGGACTATGTTCTATGTAGGAGATGCAACCTAAAGAAGATTGGAGACTGTAAGGTGTTGGCTGGGGACAGTGTAGCTAGACAGCATAGGATGGTGGTGTGAAGAATGGCTTTGGAGGTGAAGAAGAAGAAGAGGAGGAGAGTGAAGACTGAAAGAAGAATAAGATGGTGAAAACTGAAGGCAGAAGACTGTAATGTAAGATTCAGGGAAGAGGTCAGACAGGGGCTTGGTGGTGGTGAGGAGGTGCTGGATGATTGGGCAACTACTGCAGAAGTGATAAGGGAGGTATCTAGAAAGGTACTTGGTGTGACATTTGGAAATCGAAAGGAAGACAACAAGACTTGGTGTAGTGGAAGCCAGGCTGAGAGAAGAGGTGACCATCTGTGAGCAACAGTATGGTTTTATGCTGAGGAAGAGCACCACAGATGCAATATTTGCTTCGAGAATGTTGATGGAGAAGTATAGAGACGGTCAAAAGGAGTTGCATTGTGTGTTTGTGCATTTAGAGAAAGTGTATGACAGGGTGCCGAGAGAGCAGTTGTGGTATTGTATGAGGAAGTCAGGTGTGTCAGAGAAGTATGTGATTGTGGAGCAGAACATGTATGAGGACAGTGTGACAGCAGTGAAGTGTGCAGTAGGAACGACAGGCTGGTTCAAGTTGGAGGTTGGACTGCATCAAGGATCAGCTCTGACAGCTTCTCAACAGTGCAAAGTAATGGAGAGTGTGTTAGAGAATTGAAGAAAAGAGTGTAGGCAGGGTGGAGTGGGTGGAGAAGAGTGGCAGGAGTGATTTGTTATAGAAGGGAATCAGTGAGAGTGAAAGGGAAAGTTTATAGAACAGTGGTGAGACCTGAGATGTTGTATGGTTTAGAGAGAGTGGCATTGAGTAAAAGACAGGAGGTGGAGCTGGAGGTAGCAGACCTGAAGATGTTAAGGTTTTCGTTGGGAGTGATGAGGATGGACAGTATTAGAAATTAGTTTATTAGAGGGACAGAGCATGTAGGACGTTTTGGAGACAAGGTGGGGGAGGCGAGATTGAGATGTTTGGACATGTGCAGAGGAGGGACATGGGGTATATCAGTAGAAGAATGCTGAGGATGGAGCCACCAGAATGGAAGAAAAGAGGAAGATTAGGGAGGAGGTTTATGGATGTGGTGAAGAAAGACATGCAGTTAGTTGGTTCGAAAGAGGCAGATGTAGAGGACAGGGGTGTATGGAGACGAATGATCCGCTGTGGCGCCCCCTAATGGGAGAAGCCGAAAGAAGAAAAAGTATCACACCTCAACACTGTATTAACCAAGATCAGCACAACAGCCTCTTCAACATGCCAAACAAGTTGGTCAAAAAAAGACAAAGTAGTAAAACAATCGTTCAAAAGGGGATATTTAATTAACAAATAAAATTCCTCATTCTCAGAAATGGACAATATTTTGATTAAACTTCAACAAAAGCTCAATGTTTTTGGACTGAAAATGAGACAAGAAGTGTGACAAGGAAAAACTCGAAAAACCTTAAGATGAACCAGACTTTATAGATAACCCAGATTCATCTTAAGGTTTTTCGAGTTTTTCCTTGTCACAGTCACCACTGGCTTACTCATTAGGGATACATTTATTAGGAATAAACTTATTTAAACTTATAAAAGTAAAAGTTGTAACTGTAATCTATTTCATTCTGAAAGTCTACTTTTTGGAAAATGTCTATTGTTATAAAGCTTTAACACATCAAATCGAATTTAATAGACATTCAGTGTCACTGAAATGGGAATGGGTGCCTGTTTGAGTCTGGTTCTCTCAAGGTTTCTTCCTTATACCATATCAGGGAGTTTTTCTGTGCCACTGTCACCACTGGCTCGCTCATTAGGTATAAACTTTTTTGTATTTAACTTAATTTTTTGAAGCTGCATTGGGACAAAGTCCATTGTCGATACAAATAAAATTAACTTCAATTCAAATAGTGTGGCATATTAAAGGGTTATAAAACACTTTGAAACATGCTTTTATTGGAAACTTCTAACTCTGCATCAAATTGCATCGCATGCATGATTATGTTATCCATCCTCACTAAGCACCAAACAATCGAATTGATGATTCTTTCTCATGTGAAAGTGTTCATCAACATGCCATTCATCACTCTGCCATCATAATCTGAGGCCTAAGTTGTCATGGTGACTGGCTCGGAAGATCCGTCCCAATCAAAAGTCACATTCCAACCAGGAGGAGTAAAGCAAATAACAGAAGCTAGCAGTCTGGAAAAGAGCCGACTATGTACACAAACTTCTCCTTTTTTTTGTCAAAAGACAAAGCAGCCATTATTGGATCAGTTTGATGGAACGATGTCTCTCAAGATGGGGTTCACATGGGATAAAGATATAGAAATAAGTGTAGAATTAGTGCAACCAAAAAGTTTTGGTCTAATAACATAACAAGCATCCAAAGATTTAATGTGTTAAAGAAAAATGCTTTAAAAATAAATGCAATACACATGAAAGTCTCCAAACTATTCATATACACAGCAACAAGAAGTAAACAGACCTAAGAAAGGATTGCAATGATAATTTGACTTTCTCTTATGTACAGTGTTTTATAAGAAAACCAATCTACAAATGCATCCAATCTTAAAAAATATAATTTTTTTAATAATACTTATAGTAATATATTTATTTATGGGTGCCTTATGTGACACTAATTAGACACCTTACATACAGTTAAAATGCATATAACTATTAACAAACAACAATAAAAAAAAAATAAAACACTATATTTTGGAGTAAGAAATGAGATTTATTGCTTCATAAAATACAAAATTTGTGCATAAAATTTCCAAAAGAAAAATTTCCATTTCCTACTGACACATTAATGCAGTATGCATAAGACTAATGTTAGAATGAAAAACATTATCTGATCTTGTCTGATCTTAAGGTTCACTGATGGATGGATTTAAGTTTGGTTAATGCAGTGGTTTATTATTTTAATTATATGCTTCATTAATTAGAAAACAAAATTAATTCAAGCATCAATTTTCCAACTTCTTGTGGTTATGTGGTTTATATTTTGTTATTTTTGCTATTCTGTATATTGTTAGTTTTAAATGAAATTCTGTACACATTTATAACAAAACAACACCAAGATTACCTACCAAATCAAGCTCTGGATTTATTTGCATTCGTCTTGAAATAAGCTCTAAAGAAAGAACCGTACCTGGAATTGTATCTTGCAGGACGATGAACAGATCACTGTGTTGATAGGATGTTGTGTGTGAAGAGTGTGTGAAGAACTGACTGCTGAACTCTGCCCATCTCCCACACTGCTACTGCTATCTAAAGAACAGCATGCCTCTGGCTCTCTGGCTGTAGAGAGGAGGGTAAAGAGACAATTCAAAAACACAAAGTGCTTTTGAATTATTCAGTAGTATTATTATTATATATTATTCAGTAGTATTATTCAGTCCATTATTCAGTAGTATATTAAGAATTTTGTAGCTGAAAAAAGTTCATCAATATTGTTCAGTTATGTGTTTTATAGAGGAATTTCCGAATGTGACTGGTCAGAAAGTGCACGACTGCTGCACAGACAACACTACTGGCATCATTTATGTTATTAATGTTTTGAACTGGTTTGAAATGTGTGTAAAATTGAGAATTGGGGACTTACGCAAAAGAGACGTAAAAGAAAGGAGCCTTGTGTTTGAGTTAATAATATGTTCATAATATTTTATGATATCTAAGACTTTTTATGACCCCAAATTATTGTTTTGTTAGTGCTGTAATGTGTGAATTAAATATAAAATAATATAAAGAGGTAGGAAAACCCTCGGTACTAGTGCTCTGTGGAACTCATCAAATTCAATACTCTGAAAAGCTGAAAAATGTACAACATGAAAAATACTTGTTTTGTACTCGTCATGAGTTCTAAAACGAATTACGACAAATACTGAGGTAATAATGTATCTATCTTTTGATTTTAGTTACATCTTGACAGTAGGTGGTGCTACAGCACCCACTCTCACTCTCACTCTCACTTCCTCAGGTGTCATGTGAATTGTGGTGAAACTATTTATAAGGACAGCGCATGTAGGACATTTTGAAGACAAGTTGAGGGAGGTAAGATTGAGATGGTTTGGACATGTGCAGAGGAGGGACATGGGGTATATCAGTAAGAAAATGCTGAGGATGGAGCCACCAAGAAGGAGTAAAAGAGGAAGGCCAGGGGAGGTTTATGGATGTGGTGAGGGAAGACATGCAGGTAGTTGGTTTGAAAGAGGCAGATGTAGAGGACAGGGGGGTATGGAGACGGATGGTCTACTGTGGCGCCCCCTATTGGGAGAAACCGAAATAAGACCTTTTATATTATTATAATACAAATTGTATACATTATAACCTTATGAGCGGTGAAGTGAATAACACTGATTATCTCTTCATCATGGCAGCTGTTAGTGGGTGGGATATATTAGGCCTTTTTTTCTCAAAATGCACGTGTTAGAAGCAGGAAAATAGGCACATGTGAGGATTTGAGCGAGTTTGACAAATTGTGATGTCTAGACAACTGGGTCAGAGCATCTCCAAAACTGCAGATCTTGTGGGATGTTCCCAGTCTGCAGTGGTCAGTATCTATCAAAAGTGCTCCAATGAAGGAACAGTGGTGAACCGGCGACAGGGTTGTAAACGGCCGAGGCTCATTGATGCAAGTGGGGAGCGAAGGCTGGTCCATGTGGTCCGATTCAACAGAAGAGCTCCTGTAGCTCAAACTGCTGAAGTTCATGCTGTTAATGTACTGTTTTGGCAGCGAAAGGGGACCAACACAATATTAGGCAGGTGGTCATAATGATATGCCTGATTGGTGTATATAGGCCAGGGTTTAGGATTTATCAAGATTTGTTTTGGACACTAGAGGCCGCTATTGCTCTCCATGCCTCGTTTTATATGTTTGTTAATTATATCATTGCTGACACCTGGTGCTATTTGTCCTAAAGACTTCTAAGGAAATTATTAATATCTTATTTACACAATTGAGCAGTTGCTCAAGGTCCAAGCAGTGGCAGCTTGTCAGTGTGGACACACCTTCGGAAGTCCAAAGTCTTAACCGCTGACCTAGGTCTTAACCTATATCTTGAAATACACACCGTCTCACTACTGAGGCTTGAGGGGCTTGAGAAAAGTGCTGTAGTATAAGAAATCTTGATTCATTATTCTAAATAAGCATGTTCAAAATTCAACACAATATTATTTTCTTTTTAAATCAATAGAAAATCCGGGCAGGAATAGGATAAGCACATACAGTAGTCACTTTATATAGGGATTCCCATGGCTTCTAGTCAAAATGAATCAGACGGTTCAGAAAGCATCAGACATAATAAACAAAGTAAGATCCACAGAGGAAACCCATTCTTTGCAGGCAGACAGAAACCAAAAACCACAAAATAGCAGGAGTGCAAGCAGACTGTGCTTAGAGTAACATACACAAGATTTTACAGCCACACCACACTCTCATGAGCACTTATAGTGAGCTTCCTGTTTATCACACTTTCTTTCCTCCAAAACTGTACAGTCGCTTATGCCCTTTATAATTATATTCATTATGACACATTAACCTATATTTTAATCTTTTTTGTTTTTACTGTATGTTTGCAAAGTTGATTCATGTTTCTTACAACTTTCTTGTTGTTTTTTAGGTTCAAAGTTTAAAGTTTCATGGCTTAGCTGTAGTTTTAATGCTTTTCTGGTTATATTGAGTATATAGAGTATACGCTGAGGATTATGAGAATCCTACCAGAATGCATGTTACCAAGAACAACCATGAACTGTCCTTTTCTTCACAGATTTCTAATCTGGCAGACTCTCCTTCACGACATCAGAAAATATTGTCTGTTTCCCTCCACACAGGCCACTCATTGTGCTTGTTCTTGCCATCATAAGGTGACTGTGGCAAGGAAAAAACTCCCTGAGATAGTGTAAGAAAGAAACCTAGGGAGAAACCAGAATCAAGAGAAAAGCCATCCTCATCTTAGTGGCACTGAATGTCCATTTATTGCAGTTTCATCATTATCAAGTTGATAGACGATTAAATGCAGCCTGCAGTCCTAAGCCTTTGTAGCAGACTGTTGATATTAATTACAGTCCAAATCCATCCCCAAAATTTCTGAATTGATCACTAATTTCATGGATATGTAAATTTTGTAACTGATCTGGAATGGTTCCACATGACTTGTATTCAACCTTCTTAAGTTCTTATACACAACCTAATCTCTACACTCTGTCCATCCGATTTAAAACACTCATGTTTGACAGCAAAGCCAAAAATAGACCAGCACCCCTCTACCTCACAGCACTTAACTAACCCCATACTGCACCACACTCCCTCCATCTTTCAGGGTACATGATGAGCATGCTTCAAGAGTCTTCTCTATTCTGGCAGCTTATTGGTGGAACAAAGTTGATAGCCAAACAGCCGAGTCAATAGGAGTCTTCAAAACAAAATCTAAAGACCTGTGTATCCCAGCAGTACTTAAACTAGCACTTCATGCTTTCACCTTTTTTTTTAATCCATATATTCTCCCAACAGAGTTTATAAACTGAGGGTATTCTTAATCTGTATTCTAATGATACAATATTATCTTCTTATTCTTCTTTCAGCTGCTTCCATTAGGGGTCGCCACAGCGGATCATCCGTCTCCATACCACCCTGTCCTCTACATCTGCCTCTTTCACACCAACTACCTGCATGTCTTCCCTCACCACATCCATGAACCTCCTCCTTGGCCTTCCTCTTTTCCTCCTACCTGGTGGCTCCATCTTCAGCATTCTTCTACCAATATAATTCATGTCCCTTCTCTGCACATGTCCAAACCATCTCAATCTCGCCTCCCTCACCTTGTCACCAAAACATCCTACATGTGCTGTCCCTCTAATAAACTCATTTCTAATCTTGTCCATCCTCGTCACTCCCAACGAAAACCTTAACATCTTCAGCTCTGCTACCTCCAGCTCCACCTCCTGTCTTTTACTCAATGCCACTGTCTCTAATCCATACAACATCGCAGGTCTCACCACAGTCCTATAAACTTTCCCTTTCATTCTTGCAGATACCCTACTATCACAAATCACTCCTGTCACTCTTCTCCATCCACTCCACGCTGCCTGCACTCTTTTCTTTACTTCTCTAACACACTCTCCATTACTTTGCACTGTTGACCCCAGGTACCTGAACTCCTCCACCTTCTCCACCTCTTCTCCCTGCAACCGCATCACTCCACTGCCCTCCCTCTCATTCACACACATGTACTCTGTCTTCCTCCTACTGACTTTCATTCCCCTTCTCTCCAGCGCATATCTCCACCTCTCCAGGCTCTTCTCAACCTGCTCTCTACTCTCACCACAAATCACAATATCATCTGCAAACATCATAGTCCAGGGAGACTCCTGTCTGACCTCGTCCGTCAACCTGTCCATCACCACTGCAAACAGGAAAGGGCTCAGGGCCGATCCTTGATGCAGTCCAACCTTCACCCTGAACCAGTCTGTCGTACCTACTGCACACTTCACTGCGGTCACACTGTCCTCATACATGTCCTGCACCACCCTCACATACTTCTCCGACACACCTGACTTCCACATACAATACCACAACTCCTCTCTTGGCACCCTATCGTATGCCTTCTCTAAATCTACAAATACACAATGCAATTCCTTCTGTCCTTCTCTATACTTCTCCATCAACATTCTCAAAGCAAATAATGCGTCTGTGGTGCTCTTCCTCAGCATGAAACCATACTGTTGCTCACAGATGGTCACCTCTTCTCTCAGCCTGGCTTCCACTACTCTTTCCCATAACTTCATGGTGTGACTGATCAACTTAATTTCCCTGTAGTTACTGCAGGTCTGCACATCTCCCTTATGCTTAAAGATCGGTACCAGCACACTCCTTCTCCATTCCTCAGGCATCCTCTCCCCTTCCAGAATCCTGTTAAACAATCTGGTTAAAAACTCCACTGCCATCTCTCCTAAACATCTCCACGCCTCTACCGGTATGTCATCTGGTCCAACCGACTTTCCATTCTTCATCCTCTTAATCGCTGCTTTCACTTCCTCCTTACTAATCCTATCTACATCCTGCTTCACCAACTCCACATCCTCCAACCTTCTCTCACTGTGATTTTCCTCATTCATCAGCTGCTCAAAATACTCCCTTCACCTTCTCAACACACTCTCCTCACTAGTCAACACATTTCCCTCTCCATCCTTTATTGCTCTAACTTGCAGTACATCCTTCCCAGCTCGGTCCCTCTGCCTGGCCAATCGGTATAACTCCTTTTCTCCTTCCTTAGTGTCCAACCTCTTATACAGCTCCTCATATGCCTTTTCCTTGGCTTTCGCCACATCCCTTTTTACCTGCTGCCGCATCTCCTTGTACTCCTGCCTACTTTTCTCATCACTCTGTCGATCCCACTTCTGTTTTGCCAACCTCTTTCCCCTAATGCTCTCCTGCACTTCCTCATTCCACCACCATGTCTCCTTGTCTTGCTTTCTATTTCCAGATGTCACACCAAGTACTTTTCTAGCTGCCTCCCTCATCACTCCTGCAGTAGTTTCCCAATCATCCAGCACCTCCTCACCACCACCAAGCCCCTGTCTGACCTCTTCCCTGAATCTTACACTACAGTCTTCTGCCTTCAGTTTCCACCATCTTATTCTTCTTTCAGTCTTCACTCTCCTCCTCTTCTTCTTCTTCACCTCCAAAGCCATTCTTCAGACCACCATCCAATGCTGTCTAGCTACACTGTCCCCCGCCAACACCTTACAGTCTCCAATCTCCTTCAGGTTGCATCTCCTGCATAGCACATAATCCACCTGTGTGCACCTTCCTCCACTCTTATACGTCACCCTATGATCCTCCTTCTTCTTAAAATACGTGTTCACCACTGCCATTTCCATCCTTTTAGCAAAATCTACCACCATCTGCCCTTCCACATTCCTCTCCTTAAAACTATACCTACCCATCACCTCTTCATCACCTCTGTTCCCTTCACCTACATGCCCATTAAAGTCTGCCCCAATCACCAATCGTTCTTTCCTAGGTACACCATCTACCACTTTATCTAATTCACTCCAGAATCTTTCCTTTTCCTCCATCTCACAGCCAACTTGTGGAGCATAGGCACTGATGACATTTATCATCATCCCTTCAACATCCACCTTCACGATCATCACCCTATCAGAAACTCTCTTCACCTCTACTACACTCTTACTGTACTCTTCCTTCAGAATCACCCCTACACCATTTCTCTTCCCATCCACACCATGATAAAACAGTTTAAATCCAACTCCAATGTTCCTGGCCTTACTCCCTTTCCACTTGGTCTCCTGAACACACAGCATATCTACCTTTCTCCTCTCCATCATATCAGCTATCTCTCTCCCTTTACCCGTCATAGTACCAACATTTAAAGTACCAACCCGAACCTCTACTCTCCTACACTGCTCCTTTTCCTGCCGTCTCTGTAGACGTCTTCCTCCTCTCCTTCTCCTCCTTCGGCCAACAGTAGCCCAATTTCCACCGGTACCCTGTCGGCTAACAATACCTGTGGCGGTCGTTGTTAACCCGGGCCTCGACCGATCCGGTATGAAATTCTCCTTTGTGATCCACATATTTGATTTGGCACATGTTTTACGCTGGATGCCCTTCCTAACGCAACCCTCCCCATTTACCCGGGCTTGGGACCGGCACTAAGAGTGCACTGATACAATATTATAATGTATTTATAGATTTTTAAAAAATCCCATACATTTTAATTGAATCAAAATAAAGATAGATACTGATCTCAAAATTCTGTTTCCTCACAAGAAATTTTAGAATCAAGACATGTTTGTCCTGTTTTTTTCTGTTCCCATAAACCTATCCTGTTCTTCTGAATCCTTGTATGTGGGTGTTGTCGCATTCCTGTTCTCCTCGCTCCCCCAAAAAATTGCTCAATTCATAAACCCTCATAGATCTTCCCATCTTATCTACTGACTCACTGCTGTCACAAGACGTCCGCTTTCTCCATACAAACTGTAACATACGGTTTAATATACATGTGGCTGTACGTTTTTTTCAAGACCAGAAATGTAAAATCAACTAAATAAACTACTTTACTCATACGAACAAAGTGTGTAAATGATGCAATACAGTTATAGATCATAAAGGCAGCAATTCAGTATTTGAAACGATCTTGAATTTGCTAAATTATAATACAGTATTGTTTAATTTGTTTCTGAATCTGGGGTAGGTTTATTCACGAATGATAAGGAGATTGTAGGAAAGAAATATGTTAAACATCAGAATAAATTTTTTTTAATTAAATTACCTCTGTCTGTTTTTTGTCACTTATAATCAATTTTTTCTATTAAAATGATAAAATTATATATTATTATAAAATGATATGTTCAGTCAAATTGTCCTTTTGTTACACCACAACAATAAAACCTATAGATATGGATAAATGTCCAGGAAAGGTATTACTGTACCACTAAATTCAATTCAAGTTTTATTTATAGCACTTTTACCAATGGACACTGTCCCAAAGCAGCTTAACTACAGCTGTATAGAATTTTTAAAGCAGATTGTACACTAGTAGTGGTAAACATTAAATCTGTTTACTGTATATAAAGAAACGGAATTGAAAGTATGCCAGAGAAAAATACAAACAGTTTCTGTGTGTTTGTTTGAAGTTGGCCTTGTGCAGTCTGTCTGGCAAAACCTCGACAGAACTTACACATTTGTGTGGGTGGAATAATTATAGGTCACATTTAGGTTTAGACCGCAGCATCGGCTGAGTAGTGAAGCAACTGACATCGCCTAGAAAAAGTTTTGGTGCAGTGGGTTTTTGGATGGGAATAACTCTAAAGGAATATATATACAGTGCCTATAGAAAGTCCCTGCTAAAAATCTTTACATCTGGAGGATTATTATGCTACTGTGGTGTCTGTGTTCCTGTCTCTTTCTTCTCGCTTGTTTCATCCTGACACCCTACATCTGGATGGAATGCTCTTCAGTCATTCTGTGCTTTTAAGGATGAATTTTACAGAAACAACCTAAAGATCCATGAAGTTGAGCAACTCAAGAACTTTAAGAAATGATTTGGACTTTAATATCAACCGTTTTCTACAATGTCTTAAGACTGCAGTTTGCATAAGCAGTTCTGCATTTAAGAAGTAATGAACCGTAATAAATAGACTTTTGGTGTCACCCAAATGAGGATGAGTTCCCTTTTGAGTCTGGTCCTCTCATGGTTTTTTCTCATACCATATTAGGTAGTTTTTCAGCCCAGCCATTAGGGTTGCACAAGTCAGTGCACTCTTGGTGCCAAATCAAATATGCAGATCACAAATCAGAATTGAGTAAAAGACAGGGGGTGGAGCTGGAGGAAGCAGAGCTGAAGATGTTGAGGTTTTCATTGGAAGTGATGCGTATAGACAATATTAGAAATTAGTTTATTAGAAGGACAGCACATGTAAGCTGTTTGGGAGACAAGGTGAAGGAGGTGAGATTGAGACGGTTTGGACATGTGCAGAGGAGGGACATGGGGTATATCAGAGGGAGAATGCTGAGGATGGAGCCGCCAGGAAGGAGGAAAAGAGTGCTTGCTCAGTTTTGTTACTCCTGGTCAGGGGCTTAAAAAGAAGGAGGGTAGAATGCCTGCAGCACGACAGTTCGTAGGGGAGCTGCGGGCACCTTAGGTACATACCCTGGTTTGGGGTAAAGGAAGGCACTGGCCATGCCAGGGGTAAACTCCAGGAGAGACGGGCCATGGAAAGAGCCAGTAGGTCCCCGACCCTCTTCAGGAAGGATATAGCCAGAAGGAAAGCAGTCTTGACAGACAAATACCTAAGGGCCACCTTGGCCAATGGCTTGAAGGGGGGCTCAGACGGAGCCACCAGCATGACGGCCAAATCACACACAGGCACTCTGGGTCACGTCCCGGGTCTCAGCCTGTGCCGTGCAGGAAATGTGTCACCAAAGGGTGTCTACCCAGCGATTGCCCAGCAAGCCGGGCACAATAAGCCACGATAGCGGACAAGTAACCCTTCAGAGTCAAAGGAGCCAACCCTGCAGCAAACTGTTCCTTCAGGAACTCCAACACTAAACCAAATGGGCAGTTGACTGAACGAAAAAATTGTAAATATATTTAAAAACAGGCAGCAGTAATCGATGTACGATGAGCATATCTCTTGCCGACTTACAAAAGAGTGGTTGTAATGTATCTCCATCGTAAGTAGAGGACTACCTGTACTATGTTTGACAAAATGCAAACAAACACACCATCCAAAACACATTATACCTACTGTGAAGCATGGAGTCGCAGCATTATATAGCGGTGGTGTTTTTGCATGGTGCTGAAGTATGAAATGGCAGCCATGTTGGTCCTGTATTCGTTTCTCCTGGAATACGTCTCCAACCTTCCCTGCTCCAAAACAACCTCAAACCATTAAGCATCCAATTCCATGTCTGACCTTTCTCCTGTTTATCATGTTATAGAAATACTTGAATAATACAAAAATGTAAATTTGGACTCATCTATCAACAGAACTTTCTTCCAGTCATTTACTGTCCAATTCTTGTGTGTTTTTGCTTGTGTGTCTCGAAACATAATAGACTAGGTTTAGACACCTGACTTTTAAGTTTTGAAATGCACTGTTCACTATATGGACAAAACATATTGAGACACCTGACTATCCATAATGTGGTTAAGTCCCAAACTTTTACTACAAAGTGGGAGTCACACAATTGTATAGGACATCTTTGGATTCATAGGATCTAGGAGACCCAAACCTGTTCCAGCATGACAATGCCTCTGTACACAAAGCCAGATCTATGAAGATATGCTTTATATGGGTTGGAGTGGAAGATCTCCTGCTATAGTGCTCTGACCTCAACTGACTAACCGACTGACTAAATGATAGCAAATCTCTACAAGCTCACTAACAAATTTTGTGGAACATCTTCCACGAAGAGTGGAGGTTATTATAACAGCAAATAGGGACTTAATGTGGAATCGGATGTTTAAAATGCACATACCAAACTTATGGTATGTCCACAAACCTTTGTCAATATAGTATATTCACAGCGCTTCACTTTTTCCATATTTTGTTATGTTATAGTATACAGTATATGTTATAGTCTTATTCCAAAATGGATTGGATGCATTTTTTCCTCAAAATTCTACAAACAAAACCCCATAATCACATGTTAAAAAGGTTTGTTTGAAATCTTCTAAACTTGTACCTAAGTATTCACACCATTTTCCACAACACTCAAAATTGAGCTCAAGTGCATCCTGTTTCTACTGTTCATCCTTGAGATGTTTTTACAACTTGATTGCAGTCCACCTGTGGTAAATTTAGTTGATTGGACATGATTTGGAAAGGCACACACTTGTCTATATGAGGTTTCACAGTTAAGAGTGCATGTCAGAGCACAAACATGAAGTCCAAGGAATTGTCTGTAGACCTCCGAGACAGGATTGTATCAAACAGATCTGTGGAAGGGGACAGAAACATTTCTTTGTGAATGCCCTTGAGTGGCCCAGCCAGAGCCCAGACTTGAACCCGATTTCTGGAGAGATCTGAAAATAGCTGTGCACTGACAGTCTTCATACAACCTGATGGAGCTTGAGAGGTTCTAAAAAGAGGAATGGGAGGAACTGCTCAAAAATAGGTGTGCCAAGCTTGTAGCATCATACTAATACTTTAATAACTTTGCAAAGATTTCAAAAAAAATTCTTTCCCTTTGTCATTATGGGGTATTGTTTGTAGAATTGAAATGAGGCTGTAACATAACAAAATGTAGAAAAAGTGAAGGGCTGTGAAAACTTTCCACATGCACTTTATAGTCCATATATTGTATATATGAATTTAATTACACAATGCACAAACCATCACACATTCTTAATCATTTCCCTGAAACTGCATGCCCCAAGTGTTTTATTTTTACTATAATTATGAATTATCATAATTCAGCCTGTTATGAACCATATGATGAAATAAAAGCGCTTGATTCAGGTCTTGTGTCTTTGATGACTTTGCATCAAAACTGATGACAACTTTATGACAGATAAGCCTTCATGTAGTTTTAAATAGGTAGTATCAGTCTTACCAAAAATTTTAAGTCAACACAACTCTCCCTCTGTTACACACACTTGAGACTCCTATGAATGGATCCATTCAGTAACCATGAACACGTCTTTGGACTGCAATTAATATGAACAGTTGTTCTAGGGTTAGGATTAAAATTCCTACAAACAGCTTTGCACTTAACCATCTATTAGTGAACAGTTAATAACCTTAAAAATAATGGAATTATAATGAATAAATATCTACAGTCCAGATGAAGTTTACTTTTTGAGCCTGGTTCCTCTCAAGATTTCTTCCCCAGGTCGTCTTAATGCAGTGGCGGATTTAGGCATGTGCGACATGGGCAGGCTCCCAGGGTGGCATCTTCCTCGGGATGACACGTGGTGTCCACATGCAAAAAATCGTTTTTTTACTGCCCATTTGCACAGTCACATCAATTATAATATCATGTCATTATGTGGGGTCAATTAACCTGGTCGAAAGTGTGTGTCTACCGCCGGGAGAAGTCATACACTCAGAAAGGAGGGGCAGGGGTTGGTTGACATCACCTCAGCCTTTAGAGTTTCCAGTGGGAGAATTAACAAGACCTGGAGTGACATCATTACAGTAAGGAGCTGAATCCAAATTAAAATTATGAATGCTTAAAAATGTCTAAGCCATCAGGAGCCCAATTCAGAAAAAAAGAGGAAAGAAGTGACTAGTTTATGAACTTCTGAAGTTAGTTATTTGGCTTGAACTGAGTTAAAGTCGTGCCTATTTGAGTGCTGGTTTGCAAATGGTGTGCAAATACGTCATTCCCTTTCATTATTTTTAAATTAACCCCCACCACACCCCACCCACCCATACATATACTCTTTAATGGGTCCTTTTTTTTACACAATCTGCTTAACTTTCTCAAAACCCACATTTACCCACACTTCAGAAAGAAGCTGTAGACAAGCAGTAATCAGGAGCTAAACTCCAAAAAGCGCACAGTGTTCATTTGTAACCCAAAGTTTTCCATCTGACATGTCTGAGGCCTCCTTTCAGACAGACATCCTTCCAGACAGACATGTGGGGGTGTGTGTATATATGTGTGTGTGTATGTGTGTGTATGTGGGATTGTCTGGCAGCTGTCCTGACATGATTATGTGCTGTTATTATGGGGAATGTTTGTACAGTGAGGCTACTACTACCTCCGATCGCATGCAGCAGACCATATAAGGAAATTCCCGGATGCAAAGTTCAAAAAGCGTTCGGGAGATATGAGATATAAGAGATTGGAATAGTGATTGGAGATTAATTGACATTATAGTAATTGCTTCCTTAAATCCTTACATGATATACTTTAAAATCACAATTTCACCCAAAGTTTATTGACACCTGACCATAAACTTGTGCTTTCTGAACATCCCATTCCACATTTGCACGTATAATATCTTCTACATTTCTGGGAAGATGTTTCACTCGATTTTGTGCAGATTCATTCAGCTGTAAGGGTGTTAGTGAAGTCGAGTACTGATGTAGGTGTGGTGAGGAGGTCTGGGGTGCAGTCAGCATTCACATTCATCCCAAAGGTGTTCAATAGTTTTCAATAGATCTATAGCATGATATCCTTTACTCCAACCCAAGAAAAGCATATCTTCATGAAGCTGGCTTTGTGCACTGAAACTGGTTTGGGTCTGCAAGTTAATGTGAAGGGAAAAAATGTAGACATTATATACAATTCTTTGCTGCAACATGATGGGAATATATATATAAAAGGCTTTGCATTCTGTGTACTCACAAATTTATTAGATGCAACCTGACTGAGAGACTGTATGATGCCAGTTTGTGTTTCACACTAGTTTTGATTTCATGGCCATGTTTAAAGCTTTAAGACTGGGTACACGTGTTAAGTTAGGTTTGTTAGTCTGTGCACAGAGGTTATGTGTGTGTATATTTGATGTAAAGATGTGTGGTTAATGAATGTGTGTGTGTAGGAGGTTTATTGCATATTGAAGAATGCAGCTAGCTGTGGTATGTGTTATATCTCTTGTTTATGTGTGAAAATGAATTGTGTGTGTTTGTGTGCGTATGATTCATATTACTGTTTTTTTGCAAGTGTGTATTTTGTGTGTGAGGCTGGGTGTGTGTTTGTGTGCATATGTGTAAGAGACTTTTCAACTTGTCTGCAGTGTGTGTGTAAGAGAGACTATTTCTTTTACTTTAACTTGTGCATGTGTCCGTATGTGTAATTTTGTGTGTGTGTGTGTGTGTGTGTGTGTGTGTGTGTGTGTGTGTGTGTGTGTGTGTGTGTGTGTGTGTGTGTGTGTGTGTGTGTGTGTGTGTGTGTGTGTGTGTGTGTGTGTGTGTGTGTGTGGGACACCTTTAATTTGTGCATGTGTCTGTAATGTATGTGTACATTTTTGACTAGTTTGTACTTGAGAACTTTTACTTGTGTGTGTGTATACGTGTATATTTTTACGTACGTGTGTGTGTGTGTGTGTGTGTGTGTGTGTGTGTGTGTGTGTGTGTGTGTGTTTGAGCTTGTGTGTATGAAACCTTTTAATCGTGCATGTATTAATAATCCACTATATATACACACTTTTGATTTATATGTATGAATATGTGTGTATGAGACTTTTCACTTGAGAATTTATTTTTGAGACTTTTAAAAGAGAGAGAGAGAGCGAGAGAGAGAGAGGGAGGGAGAGAGAGAGAGAGAGCGAGAGAGCGAGAGAAGACTTTTTGTACTTGTGCATGATATGTTATTAATACCTGTGTATATAAGTGTTGCTGGATGTGTAGAACACAGGAATGTCTCACCAACAAGCCCACTGCCCTCTGCATTGAGTTCAAATCCCACAATGGCCGTGTTTCATACTTCGTCTGTATACAGTATTGCACATAATTAGTGTCCAGAGTTTAGAAAAAAAAAAAACCTGGCCACAGAAAGTTACCACACAAAGTTATTATGGTTTCATTATACACTTCCTGTGTGTGGGATGTAACTCTGGGCATGCTCAGTGCACCCTCTCCACACACCCTATAGTTTACCGTCTCAAAATAGACAAGCAGAAGCGGAAGTAGAGGGACGGCATACAGTATTCTCTGTGTGTGCATGTGTTTTTGTGTGTTCACATGTGTGTGTGTGTGCACGTATGCCCCCACAGAGGTCAGAAATGGTAAAGCTGAGCTGGCAGGGCAGGAAGTGATGCGCTCATCTTAACATAAAGCTGGGCACATAAATATCAGCTCCTCTGCATCCCTGACTTCACTTTTCACTCCGCAATTCCAACAGAAGAAAACATAAGAAGCCTCACTTGATACATACTGGGATTTACTGTCAAAGAGAAAACAGGTAACACACTCTCTCTCTCTTTCTCACACACACACACACACAGAGACCAGGATCTCTTTATCTTTTTAACATTGTTGTTTTCCTTTCAACAAGCCTTCAAGTGACTCAGATTGTTTTCCTGTGTTGCAGAATGAAGCTGGTGTTCGTGATTCTCTGCCTGCTCGGAGCTGCCGGGGCAAATCCTGTAAGTGGGACTGATAAAAATGATTTACCCTGAGACAAACAAATGCATGTATGCATGTATGTATGTATGTGTCTGTGTGTATATATATTTGTTGCAAACATAGTTATGTCTGTATTGATTTATTTATTTCTTGATTTATTTTTGCAGATTTCGCACAAAGTTGCCATAGATACGACAACGCCTGCATCTAACTCTGTAAGTACTCCTAAATAAATGTTCTAATCTATTTATTACAAATATTATATTTACATATGTTATATTTTTTTCACAGACCTCCTCGATGTCTGAATCTACTGAACAAACCAATGCCTTAGACCATGATGTAAGTCCAAGAACTTTTAAAGCAATTCGAATCAAATTTAAAGCAATTCAAATCGAATTTCAACAACTAACCGTTTTCTTTTCTAATTCAGAGCTCTCAGGAAAATACTTCCGAGGACACTGTAAGTGCAGTTTAACTTTTAATACATTATATTTATTTGTTATAGACGTGTTAGATTGACATTTAATTACTAGACGATTCCAAATTTCTTAACAGACCTCAGAATCCATGGAGTTGAAATCAGATGAGCAGGTACGTCTAAGAGATTTACGAGTCCTATTTCTATTTAATATTTGATATATTTAGTATGTGGTTTGATGCTGATGAACAGTTTTTTTTTTGTTTTTTTTGCACATGAACAGACTTTTGACAAAAGCCAAAGTCACTCGCTGGAGGAACGGGTAATGACTTTTTGACACTTCATAGTTTAAGTGTATTATGGTGGTTAGTGTTATAATATAATAATATAATATAATGATTTTAATTTATATTATTATAATCATTGTTGGTGTAGTTTGGCACCGGGGAGGCTGGAATAACCGTCGATGACAGCCAAGGAAGCACAGAGAACATGCACAAGGTACGAGTGTTAGTTCAACGTATTGTCATGTGCAACTAGTAATAGATTGCATTTATGAAATTTGGCAGATGCCCTTATCAGATCGACTTACAATTATTGCATTCATACTACTAAATATTTGCGGGTTAAGGGCCTTGTTTAAGGGCCCAGCAGTGGAAGCTTAGTGGTGCTGGGATTTGTTCTGAAGTTCCACATCCTAAACACTGAGCTCCCCCTTATTATACTATTATACTATTTTAATCAGAATATTTAATTAATCCCATAGGGAAATTGTTGGGTTTCAATTGGTCACAGTAAACTTAAAGTAGAGTTTGAAGTAAATAAAAAAGAAAAAGAAAATGTAAATAAATATACATATGAATATGTCTATTGAGCGATTAAGTGAAAAGAAATGGGTAGCACCATAAAATGGAAATTGTGAAATTGTTGCACATACTTGCCCAAGATATTAACACTATAAGTTATTAAGTGTGGCATCATAATAGAAGGTTTATTTTGAACTTTACATACAAAGTTAATTTTTTATTTCTATATAGAGGAAAACACAGTATTTAGGAAATCCAGCTGTAGCTAAAATTCACTAATGAGCAAACCAGAGATGAGAGAAGCAAGGAAAAAATCAACATGAAGCTTCTCAAAAGAGACCAGATAGTGGGATTATAAATGATTACAGTGTACAGGTGGAAATGAATGAAGACAAATACTGCTGTGTGCATTTGTATGATTTTCAGAGCCGGATAGTCAGTCTCTAGAAGATCCTGATTTTTTTCTGTGGTGATTTCACCGTGTTACAACCGAAACTGTTAAAAAAAGTCCAGATGTAGACTTGTATAGTGGCGTTCAGCGCAGATAATAAAGTTTTTTTGAGATTATGAAGTAACTTTGGCTCAGCAACTAATTTTGTTCATATTGACTCAATTCTTCTCTGCAGAATTTGATTCACTTCTTCAGCCCCCTGGAGATCAACTCTGAAGACAACAGCACGTCGGCTTGGGTTAGTAGCGAGATTAGCAAATCTGCTGAGAGCCAAGAGAAAAGCTCCAAGAGCAGCAGCAGCAGTAGCAGCAGCAGCAGTGAAAGCAACGAGTCTATCGAGGGCCAAGGCAAAAACTCCACAAGCAGCAGTAGCGAAAGCAGTGAGAGCAGTGAAAGCAAAGAGTCTATTGAAAACCAGAAGAAGATCTCCAACAGCAGCAGCAGTGAGAGCAGCGAGAGCAGTGAAAGCAAAGAGTCCATTGAAAACCTGGAGAAGATCTCCAACAGCAGCAGCAGTGAGAGCAGCGAGAGCAGTGAAAGCAAAGAGTCCATTGAAAACCTGGAGAAGATCTCCAACAGCAGCAGCAGTGAGAGCAGCGAGAGCAGTGAAAGCAAAGAGTCCATTGAAAACCTGGAGAAGACCTCCAACAGCAGCAGCAGTGAGAGCAGTGAAAGCAGCGAGTCTATCGAGAGCCAGGAGAAAAACTCGAACAGCAGCAGCAGTGAGAGCAGCGAGAGCAGTGAAAGCAGCGAGTCTATCGAGAGCCAGGAGAAAAACTCGAACAGCAGCAGCAGCAGCAGCAGCGAAAGCATGGAGTCAAAAGAAAAGAAGCAGAAAGCTAACGACAGCAGCAGCAGCGAGAGCAATGAGATCAACGTCGCCGAGAACAAATTGGCGATCGTCAGTAGCGAGAACATCTCCCTGAAAAGCAGCAACAGCTCCAGCAGCGAGAGTCACGAATCCAACGAGTCCACTGAAAGCAAACAGAGTCACTTAAATGAGTGCCAGCCTGGAGCCCAAAACCTGGACTGTGACAGCGACGAGTACATCCTACAGAACATCGGAGACGACGGCGCCAGCGACCTCTTTAACGGCTTCCACGTGACCGACAGCACAGAGCGTGAGGTCGGGTTTAAGAGATGATCGAACGCATGCTGATATCCTGACGATCCACATTCCAGCTAGTACTAGAGACTTTGCTCGGAAATGTGCAGTGTGGAAATCCCTGGAGAGAAATATCAGCATGATAGTAAAAGGAATAATAGGTGCAGGCATGTTAATTAATTATGAATTAATTATTTAAATATAACCTGCATTATAAGCTACGTATGTTTAATGTGTTGTGTGTGTTAAGGAGACTGGGTTATTAATAATAACATTATAATCATGTTAGAAATCCGTGACGGACACGTGAAGGCTGTGGCGTGTTTTCATTTGATATTTGGCTTCTGATTAAAATGACAGTAACATCCATTCTGAACACTTTTCTCATTAATTATTACACATTACATATTAATACACTACATTTAAACAACATAAAGAACGCTGTCGTTGCATGAGCAGCTCTCGGGTCATTTCTCATTTTTTTTCTTCCTTTTTTGCTTTGAGATTTTCGAATGTATATCCCCTTCTTTTTTGTTATAAATCATTTAATTTTATACATATGTAATAAATCGACCTATTTATTGTACTTGAATTTTACCTATGAGATATGAAAATAAAATGAAATTAAATTCCGTATTATGTTTATGGTAATTTTCTTTTCATTTCTCACACAAAGCCCCCTATTAAATAAATAAATCTAATTAAATAAAAGAATGAATAGAAATCATTTTCTGATCTTTTAAAATAAAACAAGATACAATTAAATAAGCATATAAATGTATTTATAATGTATTCTAAATCAATCTATTTAAACAAACAAGCTAATAAACCTTTTATTTATTTATACGCTGTACGGGCAAAAGTATTGGGACACCTGATTTTTTTTTTCCAGCCGGTTCTGGAACACAATTGTATACAGGACGTCTTTGGGTGTCGTAGGATGAAATTTTGCCTTCACTTAACACTAGGAGACCCAAACCAGTTCCAGCATGGCACTGCCCCTGTGCACAAAGCCAGCTCCATGAAGATATGCTTTCCATGGTTTGGAGTGGAAGATCTCCTGCTATAGATTCTAGTGGAACATCTTCCTATTAGAGTGGTGGTTATTATACGAGCAAATAGGGTCTAAAGGTGGAATGGGCATTTCTGAAAACTCATACAAGTCTAATGGTCAGGTGTCCTCAAACGTTTGTCCATTACAAAATACAATCTAAACACAGTAAATGTTTTCTATGATAGATCAGCCTGATTGTGTGTGTATAGCCAGTCGATTCTGTTTCATGTTAGTAAGTCAAATTTATACACGGAATTTGCATAAATAAAGGAGCTCTTACTTGATCCGACAGGGATTTTTCTCAATTTTTTCTTGGATACACAATTTCTTGTGTGAAATTTTTAGAAAATAATGTACAAATCAATTCATATCTTTATTTTTCCTAAACTTTTCTGAGCAATTGCAATTGTGTGTGTGTGTGTGTGTGTGTGTGTGTGTGTGTGTGTGTGTGTGTGTGTGTGTGTGTGTGTGTGTGTGTGTGTGTTTATTCAGCCTTTGTGTGGGTTAGGATGTGGTCTAATGTGTGCTTTCACTTTTTACCTCAGGAGCTGCGACGGTAAGCATCATTACGATCCGAAAATGACAGGTTCCTTAATCGTAATCCTCTCAAAGTCTCCACCTTTTCAAAATACGCCTTCAACAGATTATTCTTTTTCCAAAACTGAACAAAAACAGTCATTACCTCTTCAAATTCAGTTAATCTGTGGAAAGCTGTGTTTATAAAATGCAGCGCTCTGTTACTCCGCTAGCAGATGAAATGTGTATGAAAATAAGCTTTTTACACAATTGATGGGCAAAAGTATCAGGACACCTGAGTTTTCCAACAATTTGTGGCTCTTTCCCAAACTGTTACCACAAAGTCAGAGACACACAAACTGTATATGAGACTTTGGGTGTTGTAGCATGAAAATATCTCTTTACAACTAAACTAGGAGATCCAAACCTGTTCCAGCATGGAACATGTTTGAGTGGCCTGCTATAGAAATTGACCCTCAATCCTACTGAACACATTTTTGGGATGAGCATGAAAGCTGACTGCACCCCAGGCCTCCTTACCTCACCTACCTCACCTACCTCACTACCTCACTACCTGACTTTATTATCAATCTTGTAACTGAATTACCACAAATATCTACAAAATCTAGTGGAAAATCTCCACAGAAGAGTGGCCGTTATTACTGGGAATGGGGACTAGATGTAGAATGGGATGTTCAAAGAGCCGATACGAATCTTATCAGGTGTCCACACACTTTTGTCTTTTGAATTATAGATATTTATATATTATTTTACACATACTAGTTATTATTCAGTTGCAACAATGTCATTTAACAGAAATTGGTATTCAATTTGTATGAAAAAAGCCATGCTAGTATGAAAGACGATAGAAGGATGAGGTTGAGCAACACTAGAATCACCATGTGTATTAGACACAGACTAGTAGATACAGTAATCCCCCGCTTTACTGCGGCTCGAATCTCGCGCCCCTGGTTTATTTCGGAATTGCATTTGCCACATAACTAATTAGTTTGGCTGATTTTCCCGATCTCCTGCAGAGAGCACGATAGACCAAAATACTTATAGGGAACTGTTTTTATGGAGTTTTATGTTGAAATATTGAAATGTAATAAAAAATATATATAAATATAGAATAAAATGAATACAGTACAGTACTGTATTCATAAAATAGCAATGTTTGTTTAAGCATTTTAGCATTATATATATATATATATGTGTGTGTGTGTGTGTGTGTGTGTGTGTGTGTGTGTGTGTGTGTGTGTGTGTGTGTGTGTTTGTGTGTCTAAAACGAATGGTGATTCTAGAAGTGTTGCTCAATCTCATTCTTCAAGAGCTGCAAAGCTACACTGATTATTATAAAGCTTTTAGTTTGGTCAATTAGCACAGAGCAGAGCTCTGGATTTCCACTGCTGAGACAGCGGTTAGTCATTTTACTGTCTGGTTCGGCTCAGCCTTCACAAGAGAGAAGGTTAAAATGGCAGGACGTCATGCGGTCAGCAGACAGGATCTCAGCCATCATCCCTTACATCCGAATTACACCATTTTCCTCTGTGGAAGAAAGAAATAAAGAAAGAAAGAAAGAAAGAAAGAAAGAAAGAAAGAAAGAAAGAAAGAAAGAAAGAAAGAAAGAAAGAAAGAAAGAAAGAAAGAAAGTGTATTTAAGAAAGTGTAATAAAATGCCCTCAAAGGTGCCTATTGCAGTAGAGAAAAAGTGATAAAGTGGCCATAAGCCTGCTCTTGAAATTGGGGGGGGGGGGGGATCATGAGCTCAGTAGAGGGCGCTACTATATGCAAGAAAATTTGATCAAATATCTTTTAGGATGCAGATGCAAATGTGAAGACATTAAATTAATTGCCCTCTGGGGTGCAACTACATGTGAGGAAATTTGATTAAATGCCCTATAAGGCAGTGTTCCCCATTTTTTTTGCACCACGAACCAGTTTAATGTTAGACAATATTTTCACGGAGCGGCCTTTAAGGTGTGATGGATAAATACAACAAAATAAAATGATACAACCATAAAAACAGGTATTTTCTAAATTTATCCACTGTGTTGTTTTTTGTTCATTATGATTGTTTGGGGAATTTTTTGGTAATGTATTATGTCTTATGTATTATTAAAGGGGCCGGAGCCCCTTTAGGAAGGTAGTGGATGGAGGTAAGACATGTGACCGAGGCATCATAACATGCATCAAGAGTGAGTCATAGACAGATGTGGAGGATCGCCAAGAATCAGATAATAAATAAAACGGAAATAATGTAAGTTATGTATTCTTTCTGTGCGGCCCGGTACCAATTGACCCACGAACCGGTGTCGATCTGCAGCCCAGGGGTTGGGGATCACTGGTCTAGGGTGCAGCTAAGTATAATGAAATGTAATTAAATGCTTTCTAGGGTGCAGCTACAGTACATGTGAGGGATTATAATGTAATGGCCTCTAGAGTGCAGCTATGTTTGAGAAAATGAAATAAAAAGCCTTCTAATGCACAGCCTCATATGAGTAAATGTGAGTAAATGCCCTTAAGGTGCTGCTTCATTTGAAGAAATGTGATTAAATGCCCTCTAGTGTGCAGCTAAGTATGAGGAAATATGATATCCTTTAGGGTGATGCCCTCTAGAGTACTGTTAAGTGTAAGTTTCTTTTAGGTCACCCTGGAGACGAAGAGATTCAGTGCCTGCAGGCTTCCTTATATACAACAAAATAAGATGCCCTGTAGGTGCCCCTGCCCTTTTTTAGAAACACATCGATAGCCACAAAAAGTAAAACTGTGCATTTGGTGTATGGATCACAGCTGAATGATCTCGACATGATTTAGACCGACCTCCAGAAGCAGGAAACTTCAGACTCAGCAAGTTTTCAACATAAAGAAAAAAACCAAACCAAATATGGATTATTGAGAGTTCATCTATTTGTCTCCACGTTTCTAGATTATTCCAGTAGGTGGCAGCAAAGCTCATAAACTCATGCAAAACCAATTTTCCTTTACTTCAAAGGGACTTACTAAAGTTTCACCATTGTGAATTTAACAAAGAAAAAATTAAAAAAGGCGAGATGCAGCCATCTGAAGTTTGCTAATTACGCTGGATTTCCAAACGACTGTTTTATAGTCCAATCTTGAGCTGAAGATGGAGGTGGAGTAAGCGCTAACGTCATTTGCAGTCTAGACGTTGTGCGATTGGAGATAATGAAAGGCATTATGGGGCTATTATGTAAAGCCGTGGTTCAGCTGCAGCTCAGGGAGCTCCCCGTACCTCACAGAACAGAGCTGTTTTTTCCCCACTCTTAAAACACCAGACTCGTTTGATCAAAAAAAAAAGGGGGGAAATTTTAAATTGCAGGGCACAAACGTGAGAAACTGAACATCCTTTCAGCTCTAAACAAACAGGAATAATGAATGTCCTTTCACCACAGTGCTGCTGAAACCTGCTTGCAGCTCAGACAGTAGCTCTGTCTGCACGGTATATATTAATAAGGGGTGGAAGTACAGAGCTTGCTAGCGAACTGCTGTTCAGAGATAAACTGATAAAAAAATTGATGACATGTTTTGTCAAGATTGGTGTAGAAGAACTCAAGGGTCCTGCACAGAGCCCTGAAATCAAACCAAACTAAAGAGCTAAGAGATCTAACGGAAAGACTTCCTAGAAACGTGGACATTATTATAATAAAATAGAGATGCTGGTCATTTAGAATATAATGTACAAACAACACATGTGGGACAAGTGGATGGATGGATGGATGGATGGATAGATAGATGGATGGATGGATGGATGGATGGATGGATGGAGTTAAACATGCTCCTGAGGTTCCAGTGACCACTGTTCCTTCCCACTTCGTCCAGGCCTGCCTCTAAATACTGTTCTCATCGTTTGGAGGCCTCTCTGTGCAGCTGGTGATGGTTTCTCATCAACCCTGGTTCCATGAAATTCCAGAGTAAGAACGGGAGCTTTGAGGATGGATTTGGACTGTAGTTAATGTCACCAGTCTGCTACATTGACTCAGGACTACAGTTTGCTTCTGATCACCATCACTGCACCCCGCAACATTGTTTATCTGTAATAAATAGACATTTGGTGCAACCCAGATGAGGACGGGTTCCCTCTTGAGTCTGGTTCCTCTCAAGGTTTCTTACTTATGCCAATCGGGGAGTTTTTCCTTGCCAAAGCAAGGCTGGATGGATGGATGAATGGATGGATGGATGGATGGATGGATAGATGGATGGATGGATGGATGGATGGATGGATGGATGGATGGATGGATGGATGGATGGATAGGTGGATGGATGGATGGATGGATGGATGGATAAATGGATGGATGGATGGATGGATGGATGGATGGATGGATGGATGGATGGAGAATGAATGAATGAATTGAGAGATAGATGATAAATGCATGATGGTTGGATGAAGGGATGAAGGGATGAATGGATGGAGAATGAATGAATAAATAGATGGATGGATAAATGGATAATGGCTGGCTGGCTGGCTGAATGAATGGATGGATGGATGGATGGATGGACGAATAAACAAACAAACAAACAAACGAATAAAGTAACGAACCGTTTGCAGATCATAATATCGACAGCAGTATAACGCACACACTAAGGCTTTAAACAGCTGTTTTTGTACCTCAGAGATCTCTATAAACACACACACTGCTGTCAGTGTTTTTAGGTTTTACAGTTTATCCTAAAATACTCGTGACCAACATACAGATCAAAAACAGACGTAACTGCATCAAAGTTTATTGTCAGATAACACAATTTACACACCGCTTAAGAACGGGCACACGCACAAACACATCCAATAAGAGTAATAATGTTTACCTGATATACACATGAAGAAACTAGAAGGATGTTCCCTTTAATAAGAGAAAAGACTCTCAAAAACACACTTATGGCGCTCAATAAACAAACCTAAAGAAGGCGTTATAAACAGGGATATGATACAATATGATACAATACTTTCAGTCTTATACAGTATAATAAACCGCATAGTACAGTGTTATATCAGATAACAGTTTCTCATGTGATTTCCAGCCCAGCCCTGCTTCCTTGAATTTGAGAACACTGAATTTGTTCAATTTTCTTTTTCTCAGGCTTCTTGTGACCTGTGCTGAGTCTGTCTATAAATACTGATTTATCTGCAAAAAAAAACAATCAGCCGATTCATGTCTGAACAATTTGAATAGTCTGTGTTAACACAGATTATAAGCAGCCCCCCCCCCCCAACACACACACACACACACACAAAAAAAAGAAGCAATAATCTATAATTAGGACTGTAGTTTCTTTTAGATTAAAAAATTACACATGTAAAGATAAACACGGTGAAAACCAATCATAACCTTTTTTTTTTTACTTCCATGCAATAATGGGTTTTTAATGACTAGGATGTTTTTACGGTTAAACACTGAATAATAATATTGGTTATAGTACAAATTCACACTCGTTCCCATCCATGGTCTTGGAGAACCCCATGCCTTGCATATTTGTGTGTTTTCCCAGCTGTACCACACCAGTTTTTGTGAGCTGAGATTTAGCTGTTGAATTTCACAAGGTGTGTTGCAACAGGGAAAAGACAGCGAGTACCAGGACCAGGGTTAGGAAACCGTGTCCTGTTTATTTAGTAGTGATTGAGCTTCTTGCTAAAGACGAGTGACTTTTTAAAAGTTGAATATCACTGATAATTAATGAGTAAATCTAAAATCTATTAAACTAGTAGGCTAGTCTGTTTTTTTTTTTTAAACAAAGAGAGAAAATAAAAAAGGTTTTAATGACTAACAAGCAAACTGTAGTTTAAACAGATAAACAGACAGATAAAACGATGCTGATTTTGCCAGGGTTGGTGTGGAAGGACTTTAGTGGCCTGCACAGAGAATTGGTTTTAAACCCACTGAACACCTTTGGAATAAATCTTAATGGTGACGGCTAAGATCCAGTGGAAAGCCTTGGCAGAAAAGTGGAATACATTTCAAATGGGCTGTTGAAAAACCAATGTGGAATAAATGGATGGATGGAGGGATGAAAAGACGGCTAAATGCTTACAGATATAATACAATTGACATTTATATGTAAATGTCACACACTGATGTAACAGTTTTTTTTGTACCTTGCAAATCTCTCTGAACAAAACACTTAGCTGTTAGAGTTTCTAGATTTGGGGCAAGTGGAAAATTGCTTGTTTATTAAAGGTCTAGTTATCACATGATATTAAAAGACAATGTTTGTAGGGGGAAAAAACGAGTCAGAGTTTGAGGCAAGTTAAGGGCACATGCCTTTTTAGATATTATGTAAGATTGTTTACTATAAATAAAAAGCTGTCAAATTAACAAAATCTATTAAACTTCTAGACTGAAAATAGGTTTCAAGTGCAAGCTAGATAAGCTTGGATAAATAAATCTTCAGATAGATAGATAGATAGATAGATAGATAGATAGATAGATAGATAGATAGATAGATAGATAGATAGATAGATAGATAGATAGATAGATAGATAGATAGATAGATAGATAGATTACAATTCAGGGAGAAAGAAAGACTGAATGAGTAAATGATTTAATGAATGAATGAATGAATGAATGAATGAATGAATGAATGAATGAATGAATGAATTTTATTGCACAATTATTTATTGAGAAATCTCTGTGAAGGAAAAAAACATACTGCAGTTCCGTATTCATTATTGTATACTATAATTTGCTAAAGTAACAAATTAGATGTTGTATGTTGATTGTTTCACTGATTTATTTATTGATTTGAGAGAACAATAACAAATAAACTAATACAGTGTTAACTATTATATACTATCATTTGGTCAAGTAGTAAATTAAAATAGGGAGACAGACAGACAGACAGACTAATTAAATATATCTTCAGATAGATAGATAGATAGATAGATAGATAGATAGATAGATAGATAGATAGATAGATAGATAGATAGATAGATAGATAGATAGAAATAGTTGGATAATAAATCTTCAGATAGATAGATAGATAGATAGATAGATAGATAGATAGATAGATAGATAGATAGATAGATAGATAGATAGATAGATAGATAGATAGATAGATAGAAATAGTTGGATAAATAAATCTTCAGATAGATAGATAGATAGATAGATAGATAGATAGATAGATAGATAGATAGATAGATAGATAGATAGATAGATAGATAGATAGAAATAGTTGGATAAATAAATCTTCAGATAGATAGATAGATAGATAGATAGATAGATAGATAGATAGATAGATAGATAGATAGATAGATAGATAGATAGATAGATAGATAGATAGATAGATAGATAGATAGATAGATAGATAGATAGATAGATAGATAGATAGATAGATAGATAGATAGATAGATAGATAGATAGATAGATAGATAGATAGATAGATAGATAGATAGATAGATAGATATGGATGGATAAATATATCGTCAGATAGATAGATAGATAGATAGATAGATAGATAGATAGATAGATAGATAGATAGATAGATAGATAGATAGATAGATATGGATGGATAAATATATGTAGATAGATAGATAGATAGATAGATAGATAGATAGATAGATAGATAGATAGATAGATAGATAGATAGATAGATAGATAGATAGATATGGATGGATGGATGGATGGATGGATGGATGGATGGATAGATAGATAGATAGATAGATAGATAGATAGATAGATAGATAGATAGATAGATAGATAGATAGATAGATATGGATGGATGGATGGATGGATGGATGGATGGATGGATGGATAGATAGATAGATAGATAGATAGATAGATAGATAGATAGATAGATAGATAGATAGATAGACACTGAGGTTGTGCTGCTCTCAGTGTTGGTTATTGTAGCTTATGAAGGTCGAAGGTCTTTTTCATGTGATTAAAGTGCTATTAAAAAAAAAAAAAAAAAAACATCAATCAAAATCTCTTCATTTACTCTGGAAACATTTGTAAAACTGGGGGTACTGCAGCCTCACATGCGCGCGCGCGCGTGTGTGTGTGTGTGCGCGCGCACATAGTAAAGTCCAGATATGTGACTCGACAGTCAGCGGAAGATCTGTACATTCACCAGCGTAAAAAACCGAGATGTCATGTGTAATAACGTCCTCCTCTGTTCGAGTAAAGTAGAAGCACTGAGACGTGTGTGTGTGTGTGTGTGTGTGTGTGTGAGATGGCGGAGGGGGAAGTCCCTCAGGAAATCCCCGCACCATTTACTGGGTGAAAAACTGTGACCTTCTGAGCTTCTTTTTACAAAGCCATGCTCCCTTCGACACCGACCTGATGAGAAAATATTATATATAAATTTTAATATAGAAGAAAGTAAAAAAAAAAGGTGGACCTTTTAAGAAAAATTGTAAAGAAAGGAACAAGAAAGAAAGAAAGAAAGAAAGGCGGATTCTGAAAGATGGACGACGACGTTACGAAGTTGCGGAGTTGCGCCACTTTGAACACTTTCTATCACGAAACCCAGCAGGAGATCGCAAATCTAAGCCGCCAGGTCATCACTCAAGAAGGAGTTATCGCAGAATATAAAAACAGACTGGCTAAATACGAGAGGACGTGTGTGAGAGTTGAAGGAGAAGAACCCTGCTTGGTTGGACCATCTAAATCTCTGGTGGAGAGCTTGTGTAAGGAGAACTATAAACTGAGCCAGAAGCTGAAAAAGGCAGAAGTGGACTCATCTGAAAAACTGGAGGTCAGTACAAAATACTATTCCCTTCGTTTATTAATCATTTATCTTATTTTTATAGTAGAATCATCTTCAATCTATTTTGACGTACTCGAAAAATCCCCCCTTTCCTCCTCGAGATCACACACATCATCATAGATAGACAGGTGTGACTTTTTATCAGGCTGAAAATCATCTTCATCAGGGGCGAATGTATATATATATTTATATACGACTCCGAAACCTTCTCATGAACCATATATTCATCCAAATATTCATAAGGTATAGTTGAAGCTCTTCTCTGAAGTCATACCTGATGCAATTAAAGTGTTCGATGGAATCTAAATCAAGGATCTGGGTGAGGGTCAAAGACCTTTAAACCGTGCAACCATGCGTTCAGAAATCCAACTGTGAAACCGTCAAAACCGTCGCGTCGTGATATTGTGAAGGAAAAGTGCACAAAAGGATTTTGAACATTTTTTTCTTTACACAAATGAGGGATTTAACATTCCAGGATTGAACTTCCATTGTGAGTAACATGGTCTAATTCAACAGGAGATCCAAAGGCTACAGCAGAAGCTGAGGGAGAAGGAGCAGATGCTGGATCGGCCAGAGTACGAGAAGGAGCACGAGATCCTCCGGCTGAGAGCCAGCCTGGCAGCACGTGACCGGGAGCAGGCCACCCGGGATGTTCTGTGCAACTCGTTGGCTGATGAAGCTGAGCAGCTCAGGGGGCAGTTGGTGGCCACGGTGAGAGTGTGTGAGGAGCTGCTGGGGAGGATGGAGAAGCAGAAGAGTCAGCCGGCCATCACCGAGCATAAGATCCAGGGCAATGAGGTGTGTATGGGGCAGGGGGAATGGGGAGATTATGTGTATCTATTTACACACCTACCTACCTACATTTGGTTATGTTTATGTTATTTGCGTATTTATTTACTCAACCAGGTTGATCCTCACACACAAAGGCATTTTGATCCTAAATAAAATTTATATTGCAAATAATCTTTTAAAACCGAGTAAAACATTTTGTATCTGCATTTCGGTAAAATCAAAAAATATCAGAATTAAAGAAAAAATGGTTTTTTTTCAGCATCCTGATTTAAACCCGTTTGTGACTCCTTGTCAGGCGGCCGATTCCTCGGAAGTCGCTCGACTGAACGTCATCACAAAGTTACAGGAGGAGAACCAGCAGCTCAAAAATCGCGTGACATACGTAAGTAACATACGTAAGACCGTGACTCTAATATGCTTTTTCAAACGATAAAAAAGTCCTCCTGCCATTTCTCTGACGCCTTCAATCCTGCCTCAGGTGGAGAACCTGAACTCCAAGTGGCAGAAATACGACCTGAGCCGAGAGGAGTACGTCAGGGGATTGTGTCAGAAGTTGAAGGAGTTGAGCGGTGGGACGCCTGCAGGAACCGTCACTCTGTACCAGCAGGAGATCAACCGTCTCAACGGGCTCCTGGAGGAGAAGATGCGCGAGTGCGACAGGCTGAGCCGAGAGCGAGACGATTGCATGCAGAGGAAAAAGGAGCGCATACAGATGCTGGAACAGCAGGTCATTATTTAAAAAAACGCATTCCGTTCCGTGTTATCCAAATCCCATTCGATTCTAAGGGTCGAAGGTCGTGATGATGCTTGAGGGGCATCGCCTTCACCCCTTTTCACAGGAGACATTATTAGTGTTATTCGATGTCAAATATGATAAAGAGGAATGTTGTGGAGGAAATGTGTTCTGAATATATGATCCTTAGTTTCACACCTCAATTATGAGCAACATCATCAGAGACGTCGTGTTCCACTGGTGACATCCTGTTCCTCGAGGATGTTTGTTTCGATCTAATATTTACTTAGCATTCTCGCTGTTCTTTTTCCAGGTCCTGGCTTACATTGAAGACTTTAAGTCGGAGAGAGCGGACAGGGAACGGGCTCAGAGCAAAATCATGGACCTGCAGGACGAAGTGGGGCGTCTGCAGCTGCAAATCCGTGCGCAGGCAAGTCAGTCTGCATTTACGGTATCTGCCCTATATTATTAACCATATTTGCAAGACGTTTACTTACACTTCTGAAAATACGTTTGATTCCTCAGAATTCCAGGGAAGCCACTCCAACACGGAGGCTCCTACCCAACTTAAAGAAAACAAGCCGTAAGCAGGCGGAGACGGTCGAGCCGTTATTGCGGAACAGCCCCCCGGACTCGAGCGCCAGGCGGCCGATCGCTCAGCTAGCTGCATTCGGGACCGGCACGTCCGAGCTCCAGTGCCCGCTTTGCCACACCATGTACGACGATAATCACACGGACGAATACATGAACCACTGTGAGGAGTGCGCCCGACTCTGACCTCCACACATTTCACACTCGGACAAAACAAGATGCACTACAGAGGTGTGTGGAAAAGAAGGCAGCGTGGAGACGTTAACGCCAAGGCGTACGACCTTCACGTCTGAAAGGGGATTAAATCCTCAGACTGGACTTTTCCACTTTTTCAGCCATATTAGGATTTATTACAACTCTGGAAGAGGAACTGAAACAGGAACGCTCCGAGAAAACCGACCTCTGACTTAAAACGGGTCATTCCTGATTTATAGGCTCATTGGGTCCACAGAAACGAGTGCGCAGTTATACCACGGCGCTTTCCAGATTCTCAATTCCGATTGGTCGAAGCTGCTGATTTGATTTCGAGACAGCAGCAGTTCCGATACTTGGACAGTTTACAGGTTTATATCAATGTGCTGGTTTTGATATGAAATGGCAAGGAATTATGTCGCAATAAAAACTTGCGCCACTCCATTATTGAAGGAGTTTCCAGTATCAGGAAACAGGCAGAGGTAAAGCTATACGTTTTCTGCCATGAGCCACCTAACTTCAACTTATTTCCTGTAGGGGAGGGGGGGGGGGGGCTTGGGGGGTTCGTCAGTGTGTAACAGCAGTGTGTAGCTGCTACAGTATAAGCCATAACAAAATCCTCTTCATTGGACATTCCATTAAAGAGTTGCTGTGGTATAAGAGGAATAAACCACTGCATGCTTTCATTGGTATCAGTATGTATACAAGAACAACATGCTCAATATTCAAACGTGTGTCCCCAAATATTATATGTATGTATGTATGTATGTGTGTGTGTGTGTGTGTGTGTGTGTGTGTGTGTGTGTGTGTGTGTGTGTTTGTGTGTGTGTAGGTATGTGTGTGGGTTGCATATATATTTTGCAAATATTTTATACTGGATGTTTAATTATATCATTATTATTTATGTTTTTTATGCCTAATTAAAGCCATTTGTTTAGGTTTTTTTTTTCAGGCTCAAAACACCTAGTTTTGAATTGATTTGTATACCAAGTGGAAAAAGAGCTCATTTTGTTTGAGCTTTATTATTATTTCTTTTAATTTTATTATTATTATTATTTTTATTATTATTTTAGTCAGATTTCTACAATCAACAGTTGTTTGCTTGATATACCTCAGTAAGTGTTTTTTGCCATTTTTTTTTGTGGACTTTTGTGAATTTCCAGCACTTTCATGTAAAAATTCATTTATGTAACTAATGTAAAATAATGACTGAATGTTTGTTTAAAAAAAAAAAAGAAAGAAAAAAAGAAATAAGCTTTTCACAAAGGAAAAAGTATAAAACATCCCTATATTTCACTGTTGTGGTTATGGTGCTATTTTATTTAATTATTTGTATTTTATGTAACAATATTTCATATATATATATATAATATTGCTTAAAATGAAATTGTTCTGAAAACTAAGAACACAAAGCACACAAATGGCTTATGGTGTTGTTAATCACTTATATAACCACACACACACACACGCACGCACGCACGCACGCACGCGCGCCGTGCAGTGTTGATCGCTGTCAGACTCGGAGGCGTCATTTTGACTGTTAGGTACTTGCCATTTGATCGCCTCTACAGTCAAAGAAAAAAAAAATAATTCTAGTTCTAAGTAAGAAAGGAAGTTCCCTACAACCTAGTAAGATGTGAAGGACATAAAAGCATTTTAAGTCTCAGTCTTTGTAACATGACGGCCTACAATTTTAACACCTTTGAAGCTAAAATATCAGCACACATCAAATATGATCTTTGTGTTTGCGGAAGGGAAAAGAAGAAAAATGAAACGGAAGTAATAAGGAAGAAATCTGACAGTGTGTATTTTGGTAACAAAAGGTTTTCAGAAATTTGAGTGGAGGTGATTTTTAGTGTAGTGTGTGATGGGTTTTGTATCAAATAAGTGACGGCGTGGGAGAAAGAAAAAGTCCCAGAAATAATGTTTGATGATGATGATGATGATGATGATGATGATGGGAACGTCATGTGATAGCAGGTACAGTCATAGAGATTCACCTTTTGACTTTCGTTTCTTTGAGATTCAACAGCAGGCGACTGTTTCTCTGGGCATGTTTTCAGTAGCTTGTAAGGATGAGAATATCAGACAGTTCCTGGGATTGTGGGGACAAATGGCTGCTTCAGACGTCCCCACAAAAAAATACAAAAGTTTTTTAAAAATTGAAATAAATGGGACCTTTTCGATAGTGAGATTGACATTTGTTGTAGCAGAATATAAATTAGGTGCATTTATACATATTTTGGTGTGTGTGTGTGTGTGTGTGTGTGTGTGTGTGTGTGTGTGTGTGTGTGTGTGTGTGTGTTGGAAAGCCCCTTCCTAACTGTAGCTGCAGTGGATTCCCAGCTGCTCCAATCAACAGTGTTAAAAAGTGGCATCTATTTCAAGTTAAACCGGCGAGCGTGGATTTAGAAGTATACACACACACACACACACACACACACACACACACACACACACACACACACACACACACACACACACACACAAGCAAGCAAGCAAGCAAGCAAACTTAACATTTAGTTCAAGTGAACGGAAAATTTAATGACAGGTGTTCCAATACTTTTGCCTTTAAATGTATATAAGTGGAATATATATATATATATGAGTTTCCCTCTTCTTGAACTAGGAGACTTACACCTGTTCTAGATGATTTTAAACTCTGCCTGCACCCCAGGCCTCCTCACGTCACCTACATCAGCACCTGACTTTACCAACACCCTTGTGTCTAAATAAGCACAAATTTCCACAAGCAGACTCCAGAATCTAGTGAAACATCTTCCCAGAAGAGTGGAGGTTATTAGAACAGTAAATGGAGACTCAGTGTGGAATGTGATGTTCAAAAAGAACATAAGAATCTTACAGTCAGGTGTTAACTAAAACATTTGTAGATATATATTATTTTATTTTATTATTATATTAATATGTGACAGATTTCCTGGTGGTCTAGTGGTTAGGATGCGGCGCTCTCACCGCTGCGGCCCGGGTTCGATCCCCGGTCAGGGAACCAACCCCAGCCATTAGGGTTGCACAAGCCTTAGTGCCGGTCCCAAGCCCGGAAAAATAGGGAGGGTTGCGTTAGAAAGGGCATCCAGCGTAAAAACATGTGCCAAATCTAACATGCGGATGATCCGCTGTGGCGACCCCTAATGGGAGAAGCTGAAAGAAAGTTTTATTATATTAATTTGTGACAATTTTGGTCATTATTAAAATCAAATAGAATTAAATTAAGGTGAAATATTTGTATTAGCAGTAGTAGCTGTTTGGATGTAATTTATTTATTGTTTTTTTTTTTTTTTTACAGAAGTTTTGCTGGTGTGCTCTTAAGGCTCAAAATGCAGACTAAGTTTTGTGTATTTTTATGTTTTTGGTAAATCCTGGCATCGTTCTGTCCAGAGTGACTGTGTACATCTCAAAAACGGCTCATCTGTGAATCATTATAACTGTGGTCTGATCATGGAGATGGTGGGGGGGGAGTTCAGAGATTTGTTTACGGTATGTTTGCTGATCTGTCAAGAGAGAAAAAAAAATGTATGCGACAGTCATATCATGACGTGCATCATGTGTTGAGAAAAGTTATAAAAAGAAGGCCGTGAATTATTCTTCATGAGTTTGCAGGACTACTCACAGAAGTGTGAGAGGTTTACACACACACACACACACACACACACACACACACACACACACACACACACACACACACACACACACACACACAATTACAATTCTGGCCTGTTTTTAGTTTCCATTAAAACATTTGGTGTCAAGTGTCAAGTGTAATTCGGTCTCAGTATCTGAGACCCCCATATAGAGACACACATCATGTACACACAAGCCATTTTGGGGGAAGTGTGTGTATTTTTAAGATATAAATAATACACACACATTCATACAATCACATCTCTTTGTGGGCACAGTTTGTCCCCAGTATGAAATAAATACACACACAAACATGATAGCCTTTAAAGGACAATTCGTCACGCACACACACATACACACAGACACACACGCACGCATACACTCACGTGTGTTTTTATATAAAACATATATAAAGGTCAGCCTGTTTACTTTCCATTAAAAACACATAGTGTCACTGCTAAGAAACCCCTTACATAAAGTTCATCTGAGACCCCCAAAGAAATCTTACACACACGCACACAAACACACTCACACACAAACACATTCCCCTGCGTCACGGAGCCTGAACGACCCGCTCAGACATGCCACCAGGAGGAGGAAAAACTCCAGCTGAAGTTTCACCCTGCTGCGCTCATGTCATCTCTTTCGAAATGATGTTAACACGTCTCACTCGTTTGGTGCAATCTGGTTCTCACTGGCTGTGTGTGCATGTGTGTGTCTACACAATTGTGTCATTTGCATACCTGCTATCACACACACACACACACACACACACACACACACACACACGCGCTGCAAGCTCACCACACGACAAGCAAGTCGAAAATAGTTACAGAGCCGAGTGAGTGGGCTTCATGATTGTTCTCCTAAAAGAGCTGCTCTTCACACATTTGGATGGTGGGCTGGAAGGGATTCTCCACCTTTTTTAAAAACACACTCCTACTGTGGGTGTGTGTGGGACCTGGGGAGAAAACATACACACACACACACACACAAAACACCACAATCCTCCCCTTTGTGGAAATAATTAGGTCAGGAAGTGTCACATGATTCTTCAAAGACCTTTAAGGGGGAAAACGTCCATTATACAAATAGATATTTTCTTTCGTTCTTTTATTCTTTCTTTCTGTCTTTTTTTTTTTAAGCAAAGTGAAACGCTACGATTAAAAGAACTACGACGCCGATTTCACGCCACCGATCCAGACCACAAATGGATGGGAAAATTCCCTTAACTACACTCCCTGATGTAGAAGGAGCTGTTAGCACTGACACGTCCACACAAACACACAAATCCCCTGCTTCTACCTGCTCCAAACAAAAAAAAAAAAAAAACACTTCACTCCAGCCTTTAATTGGACATGGAGCTGAAAATAATGGGAATTTCCCCATAACAAGGGAATTCCCAAAGCGCCATTTTAGTCTGTGGTGCTCCCTGTATTTCTCCTGTATTTCTCAAAGCTTTTCCCAACTGAATTCCTTTACTTCTTAATAAACGAACACCATGTGCACTTGTTTGCTCATGAAACGATCGGATCAGCTGATCAAGCAGCTCCACATCACAAAAAAAGCTTAACTCAGTAGAGATCTTAGTTTCTGTTGTGTCCGAGTTTGTATGAGTTTCTTTGTCAGCGATCATTCGATTTTCCTTTCAAATCAAACCTAGATTTGACCCGGAGTGGTGCGGAAAACAAAAAACACAGTTTTCCTGACAGAAATGTATTTTTAATGGAAGAGAGTCAGAAGACCAAAAAGTTCTGCTGACAGATACTTTTATTTTGACAAAAGATGGTCACTAGTGAAGGGTCTGTGAGGGGATTTTTACTTGTCACAAATACATTACAGCACAATGAAATTCTTTCTTAGCATAATACCAAGATGTTAGGAAGCTGGAGTCAAACATGATACAGCCCCCCCAGAGCACAAAGAGTTGAGGGCCTTTCTCAGGGGCCAAGAGTGACAGCTTGGAAATATTGGGGCTTAAGTCACTGAATTTCTAAACAGCAATCCACTAAAGCCTTAACCACTTCTACTTCCGATAAGCTAACAAGAGGCAAACGATACCTCAAATAATCACTCTATGCAACCTGGTTGAGCAGAAAAGCATCTCAAAACATCAAAATTCTTAAAAAAACTGCAAAAGGTGACACTTGACTGTTGGCCAAAGAACAGGCAGCTGAAGCTGTGGGGACAGAGAGAGCGAATTTATAGATGTAAAACAGAATAAGAAATCAGAGCGCAACAAAACAGTAGGATTAATATTAAGTGTTTGTACAGCAGATTTTGAAGAAAGAAGCGTATCTAATAGGTGCCTACTGTAAGTAAGCTGTTTCCCAGACTAGGAATGTAGACAACAAGGTTCTTTGTGGATGTCAAAGGTGGACACTGTGCACGAATATTTTGACGCACTGTTTTTTCACTACCAGGTCTGAGTTGGCATTTCATAGGCCTACAAACCGAATAAGAGGTAAAATACTTGACGTTTACAATGGCGAATTGTGAACAGAAAAAAATATCCGTGCTTCCTGCTTCCTGGACTCCCCCACTTCACGAAGTGCCGCCGCTGGAGGATGTGCCAGCTTTATCGTTACTTGTACATTTAGTGCTGGACTCGGCAAGATGCCATTGCTGGAGTTCAGCTCAGACAAACCTGTATTGTGTGAGCCTATGAGCAGCAGCAGGTGTTTCCCCCCTGCACCCTTTTTTAAAGAAAAGATCCCTTCCAATGATTCAGAGAGAGATGTGCACGAGACCAGATTTAAATCCTGGAGGTTATTTCCGTCCGTACTATTTACTAATGATGCCAGTAAAAAAAAAAAAAAATGCAAATAGATGAGTCACCAGAAGCACAGCGAGCCTGGTCTGGATTACACGTTTTTTTTTTAGTGTCTTATAAACAAGACGTGATCATGTGGAGGAAAAAAGCCCTGTATTTGAAAATATCCGAATCATAGAAGGAGGAGAAAATCCCGTGGTCACACACAACTGCAAAATCTAACACTGGAACGTGATGTACGCGAAAAGAATTGAATAACCGTGTGTGTAAAATTCGGCCTTTACACACATTATGGCCAAAAGTATTGGGACACTTTTTTTTTTTCTTTCAGCTGTCATAAACTTTGACATCTCTGGATGTCTTAGAATAAAATGTCCCCTTTTTTTGAACTAGGAGATGCAAACCGCTGTGCACAAAAGCCAGCTCCATGAAGATATGCTTTACATTGTATTGGAGAAGATCTCCTGCTCTGACCCTCAAACCTACTGGGATGAAATAGACCACTGACTGCACTCCAGGTCTCCTCACCTCACCTACATCAGTACATGACCCTAATCTGCACAAGCACACTCCGAAATCTTGTGGAATATCTTCCCGGAAGAGGTGGAGGTGAAATGGGATGTTCAAAAAGTACATATGAAACGTTAATGGTCAAGTGTCCACAAACATTTAGCCATATACTGTATTCTCTTCCTATTTCTCTCCGGGTTTTACGAGCTTGTCAGACTAAGCTGTATTTTTGTTTTTCCACACCGATTGTCCATGCGGGAACAGAAGGTCAAACAAATGTTCCTGTCTTACCCAACACCATCCACATTTCATGCTTCAACATCGTCACCGCTTTGCGTCACCGCCAAGCTGAAAACATTTTGCCTAAACATAACATGACCACCACATTACACACTGACTGACATGAGCACAAACATCACAGAATAAAAAGGAGCACTTTAAGTAAATCTTCCGTTTTGGCTCAATCTGCCATTTTCTTCTGTGTCATCTAAAAAATAAAAAAAGCTACTCGAAGCAGAAGCTGGTTCTAAAACAAAATTCATGAGAGGAAGTAGGTGATATATCACCAGCATTGTTACTGGTATCAACTGAGACACGTACTTCCTCTCCAAAAACTGAACATGAGAGTCAGATTTCTATCTTCTAAGGGGAGAAACGAAACAAAACTGCTGTGACCTCTTTTTTTTTTTTTTTTTTTTTTCTGGAAGGCAACTCAAACGAGCAATCTAGCTACTGACAAGCAAACTTAATAAAAAATTTAAAAAAAAATGTAAATATGCAAAAATCTGAAGATGGGACCACATGCTGGGGGGAAAAGACCCTAAAATTAACTGACATCAATTAACAAAGAATTTTTGAATATCCAAAAACATGATAATCTTCTGCTGGTATGAGGCCAAACAACTCGTAAAAAAACACTCGCGTTACCACCACCACCGCTCGCGACAACAACAGACTCAAATACGGAAAGTCGAGTCAAGAAGCTTTTATTGTCATTTCAACCACATATAGCTGACGCAGTGCACAGCGAAATGAGACGTTCCGTCAAAATAAAGGAGGAAACCTTGTGAACTTGTGCTGAGAAAAAAAACTGAACAAAATAAATCTAAATGTGCGGAAAGAAATTTGTGTCAATAAAGTGAGAAATTATACAATAAAAACAAAAAAGGTATGAAATTGTGTGTGTGTGTGTGTGTGTGTGTGTGTGTATACAGTATATGTGTGTGCTTTTCGAAGCATTGCATTCCACATTTAGTCCCAGTTTGTGTTCATCAGCTACCAGGGTATTAGTAAAGTCAGTACTGATGTAGGTGAGGAGGCCTGGGGTGCAGTCAGTGTTCCAATTTATCCCAAAGCTGTTGAGTAGGGTTGAGATCAGAGTTCTTTAGCAGGCCACTCAAGATCTTCCTCTCAAAACCATGTAAACCATGTATATGTGGCTTTGTACACAGGGGCATTGCCATGCTGGAACAGGTTTGGGTTTTGCAAGTGAATGCAAAATTTTATGAAACTGCATCCAAAGACATACAATTATACAATTGTGCACCTCCAGGTTTGTGGTAACAGTTTGGAGAAGGACCACATAAGGCAGGAAAGGTCAGGTACTTGTGTCCATTTATATATATATATATATATATATAACTCGGTCAATTTTATGCTCTGTTATGCGAGCAAAAAATTGAGGTACAAGCTCGAGACGCCGCTGTTAGATGGCGGAGCAAAGCTAGAAAGCGAAGACTGTGACAAAAATTAAGATAAGCAAAGAAGAAAAAGTAAAAAAATTAAAAGTTTGCGTAGTACACAGTAGTTATAGAGTAGCAAAAAATGAGTTTTCCCTCCACCTCCGCCAGCGTCTTCGTTAGCTCAAGTCGTCTCATCTCCAAGGTAAATACACTGTATTAAAACCTTATTATATCTTTACATACTCTTTCTGTTTGTTTTTTTTTTTTTTTTTTTTTTTTACAAGATTTGTTATTTAGACGTATTTTCCTTATTTAATAACATGAAACATAAAAACGGGGTGGTGGGTGACCATTTTTATATAAAATATAAATAAATAAATACAAAAAAGGAGAAATTTAAACCTTTAACGCAACACACATTTATTTTTATGACGTTTCTTTCTTCTCAGATATAAATAATTCATGAATCACCCAAATGATTTTTAATCAGTAAACATTTGTTTTACTGGTGCGTCAAATTTCAAATCCAGAATCAAAATCCGCCATGTCCGGCAATTAAAACCGTCCGTGTGGAAACATAGCCAAAGTTACCTTTTTTTCCGGTTTATGTAATTTAAAACACTATAATACCTTTAAAATATTTTCTACATTTGCATAAATCATCCATATTTGTCGATGACCATGTTAATTAGAGTATTAAAAACTTGAAAAGTATTAATTTAAGGTACATTTAGGACAAGTTGTGATTAATCACGAGTAAACTCATGACAGTCATGCGATTAATCACGATTACACATAATATAATAAACATTCAAGCCTATAAAAAGAAAAGGCAACAGTAATAAGTAGGTGAGGGATAAAAAAAATATATAAATAAATAATAGTAATAATAATAAAAAAATTATATATACATATATATACATATATATACATATATACATATATATACATATACGTATATATATATATATATATATATATATATATATATATATATATATATATATATATATATATATAAACTAAAAGGCCACAGAGATAATCTTGTGCTGGGATGTAGACCAAAATTAACCTACAGGGAAAAAAGAAAAGTTCCTCGGGTCTTTTTTTGTCTCGTGTCTCGTAGGAGGCAGTGATCTGGCACAAAGTGAAAGTGCTTTTGGCAGGAAGTGAAGTGGGGGGGAAAAGGCCCAGCTTCAAAGGTCGCACTCTGGAGGTGGTTATGTATAGAAAAAAAAGGAAAAAAAGGAAAGGAGAAAGAAAAATAAATGCCTGAAAAAGCTTTGAAGCAGCTCTGTAGAAGTGAACTAACTCACTGAGCAGCTCTGTGAGGGTACACAAATTGCACAAGGATGTGAGTAATGGGCTCGATTTGAGTTTCAGAATGTGACACCGGGCCTCATCTCACGTCCCCCCCTTTTCCGATAATAAAGAGGAACTTTGGTACTATAGTAAAGTTATGAACAGGCAAAAGCAAACTCATTTCTCTTCCCTCGTCCTCCTGTATTTAGTCAAGGGCTGCCTCAGCTGCCTCATTTGCGGGGGTTTCATTCCTAAAAAGCCCACCTGATTCATTTCTGCTCTAATTAGGGACTAGTGAAGCAGGTCTAATTTCTAAATGAGCAACATTCCGACGTTTGTTACGCCGATTCCCGGACCGCCGGGATTTCAGTAACGTTCCGGGACGCAGCTTTTCCACGTAAAAAAGAACTGAGTACCCAGAGAAGTGTGGACCTCATTAAAAAAAAACAACAAAAAAAACATTGGCCAGAAGGTGTTGATTCACTTCCTGTAGCTACAGAACAAGATTTTATCATTTCTTTTATCGTTTCTATATATAAAAGCTCGTTTATAGATTGAAATTTGTGCAACTGTTGTTCAGTTCGGGTTTTGGTAAGGACACGCTTGTTTGGGGAAGGAGTCTCCAGTTTTAGAGCTTTTTCCACCAGCTTTTTTCAGACTTTCTGATTCTCATGTAACACGACCGATAACAGGAACGAACTACCCTCAAAAACAAGGGGAAAAAAACTAAAATAAACGGATAAAAAAACCCTTGTCTTTAATAATCACAAAAATGTAATCGGTAGCGAAGAGTTGAAAGTCTGACCAGGTCCTTCTGACTCATTACTGATAACTTTCCTGAAACCAATTTAATTTCTATACATAAGACGTTGGTCAGTGAAGTCTTTAGATGCTTTAAGACGCTGTCATACACATAGTGAAATTGAAAGATTGAAATGTTGTCTAAGCTTCTTCCACTTTTTTCACTTTACATGGTCTCCATTTAACCCTAGTTCTATATTTAGCCAAAAAGCACACACCGATTCTAAAATCGACACCCGGATATCGGTCAAGGGTGCATTTTTTATTAATTTTTTCCCAAAAGCGTTGACGCCAAAAATCCAGTTTCAACCCGAAGCCTGAATGACCAGAATGAGATCATTCTGATTTCACATCATCCGTCTTGCTAGACCAGGCACGTTTCAAAAAGGGTATTTTATTCAGGGAAAGATTTTCGCTTACTCACTCTAATTCTAGTTATTGGTGAAGAAAAACTCCCTGAGACAAGACGAGGAACAAACCCTGAGAGACAAAAGGGAACCTGTGTCTTCCGGTGAACAAAGTGGGATTATGATTTTTTTTTTTTGTATACAATAGAACAAAATCCACCTATAATTTGGGAAAAATAAGTCATATGGTTTCATGTGTCATGTAGGACGGGTGGTTTACTTTGCTGGTTAAGACATTGGACTTCTGACCGGAAGGTTGTAAATTCA